>OY728134.1:71369268-71983284 GCA_963277665.1 Viscum album | reverse complement strand
TATCCTTTTCCAAGGTACATGGATGATTTATAGTGATCTGAGGTGCTCAATTAATGGTTCTTGATTAATGGAAAATGTAATATTCAATAAGGTTTCAAGCACTGTAAAAGTTGTGTCACTGCCCAAGGAACATGTCATCATTGAAAGGAGATGTAAAAATCTGTTAATATTTCCTTTTTCTGGACTAATGGTTCCAATGGTCATATATTTGAAATTACTGGGTCATAATTTAGGCTCTATTAGATTTATCTCATGTTCACATACAATATGATTGTTTCCTAAATTCTAGAGATGAAGAGTTCAATGATTGAAGAGTTAAATTTATCTCACGTATCCGTTTGAAGGTTTTCAAACTAACATGTTTTGTGTCTCTTTATCTAGTAGTTTAAGTTCATTCCATTTAGACCATCAATGGCCAAATCTCAAGTACATACAACATTGACCTAAGTGCATTATGTTTAAGCGCATGATGCATATGGACCATACATAATGGGAATGATACAAAAGATCTTGATCAGAATGTCTAGGGTCAAGAGTACACTAACATCCTTATAAATGGGGGATCAAAATGTTGTAAATAATTTCTTGAAGTTCTCAAGTTATGAGTATGTGGGACAATCATGTCAGGGTGAATCGAAACACACATAATTTATTAGTTATGCCACGGTGATGTCATGATCATAAGGATCAAAAAACACTCCTTAAAAATCCATGATATATCTGGTTGGATGTTCTAATAATTTATTCATTGATTTCATCATCATGTAAAGAGATATCATTTCATTTAAAAAGGCCATGAATGTCTTGTGGAAACCAGAGTTTCTCAAGGCATGAATTTTTATTTATGGTTGGAGAGTCTTAGAGGATTATATAAGAACCCTATAATTTAGTTATACAGGGAAAGGATGTTGTTCTCATTTGATAAGGGATACTGATCGGTGATGGTCTTCACCTTTTAAAATCATGTAGTATGGAAATATTTGACAAGCAGTTTTAATATCATGCGACCAAGACATTTTAATTGAAGTTTAACTTCATGAGGTAAGATAGAACTTTTTTCCCAATAGAATAACATGTAGTTGTAAGGAAATATTTATTTACATATACTATATCATCTTACAGTAATGATGTATTTTTTTACTTTTAGTTTAACACGATATGGTAAGGATGTAAGAACTGATGTGAAAATTTATCCATGACATATTACATGCACAAGATATTCATATACAAATCTGACTCACATTTAGAAAATATGAGGTTTTATGAATTATTAATTATGTATTTTGGGGTGAATTTGGGTCATTGGTTGTTGAAGTTAGACCGATTATTAGAGATACAGGAGTAACTAAATATCGTCTGATGGAAGGAATCAAGACAGAGATAGTTTTTCGGAAACTATGCAGTTTAATGTCATATGGGAATGACATGGGATCCTCAACAAGGATGAGGAATGTTGCTGTTAGGGCCAGTAATGGAGACCTATGAATCACTACATATCCTATGATGGAAGGAATCAAGCCACACATAGTTATTCAATGTTAAACACTCTACAATGGTCTAAACTATATATATAGGGGGTCATTTTTCCCACGAATTGTTGAATCTAGACCAAGGATTGTAGATCTGGGTGTCACTAAGTATTATAATGACAGAAATCAAGCAACACGTAGTTCTTAAAAAATACTCCATGTGTAAGTCATACCCATATGTAGCGAGGGGTATTTTTAATGTTTATTTTTTTTACTTGACCCAGGGTTGGAGATCATGGTGTCAATATATTTCCTATGATGGAAGTAATATAGTAAAACATAGATCTTGAGTGGATGTTTGGAGGGAGGAAAACTCCAAAAATAGTAGTCATTTTGGGTGAGGTCTATAGGAATGTGAAGTTTTATGTCATGGAAGGGACATCAACTATGTAGTTTAACTTCATTAGTTGAGGAATCATTGTGTTCCATTTATGGTATTTGATTCAGGACATTGGAAACCCTGATGTGAGTTAATATTCCTTAGTCATGAGGGGTATGACCTTACCAAAATCATAATCTCCTGTGAGTTATTATCGGTGTGAGATACAAGGAATGGAAAAAAGGTTTCTTGTAACATGCTGTTAATTGGAGAAATGAATGGTTCATTTTGTATCATGTAGTATCTAGGACATGATATAGTATCTAGTCATCCCTATGTATATCATTAAAATGATAATAATTTCATACATAGTTCTAGAAACCTGTGAAATTTAATTTCGTGCGGTAAGGAAAGAATTCATGTCATTTAACATCTTGGGGGTAAGGAATGGGTGTTTTGACATGAAAGAAGATAATTGTTTTTGTCTAGACCCTTGAATAGTGGTCTAGGAATCACTACATATCTTATGATGGTAGAAATAAATCCACACATAGTTATTGGAAACCATGCAGTTAGGTGTCATGCGAAGAGGACATCAGTCGTTCAGTTTAATGCCTTGAGGTTTGGACATGGGTCACCCAATGTGAAAGGAAAGTAATATTATGGCTCTAAACAAGATTAGAGGTTAGGGTTTCAATAAATATCCTTTGATGGTATGAATCAATATACATCTAGTTTTTGGATGAAGAGATTCCCTATGTGGATCTGATTCTCACAGTGGGACAAGGGAATTTCACTTTTCTTTTTCATAGATCATTCTCTAATGTTCTGAATCATTGAAAAAATGATTCTTCCCATGTACTTTAAAATATTTTGGTGAGAAAATATACCATGAAATGTAACAAAATATGGTTATGATGAGAGATATTATGCAATTTAATGTCTGGCTGCAAGGACATTCTTTGTATAGTTTAATGTCATTTTGTTAGGATATAAGACATTGTGCAGTTTAAGGTCTTGAATCATTCACTTATTTTGTAAAGTTAAACATAAAGAGAATCAGATAAAACACACATGATTTCAACTATGAAAAATATTTCTTAATAAATCATAAATTGGATGTGGGTGTGACACATTCCTAGTCCATTGTATCCAGTTAGTAATATCCATTAGTATAGAACATATGTATGATAACCTTCCAATTTTGATTCTATATTTGGATGAATCTTTGTAGCATCATTGTGGCAATGAGATCAAATACCAGTACTTCTTTCAGGAATAAATGGAGGTGAACCATTTCATTTAAGACCTGTACAAATCAATTCTTATAGACCACATGACTCTATAATGTACACAACATGTTCTTATTTAGCCTCTCTAGCTCATCAAATTTTTTTTATTTATAACCATCTAAAAGTATTCCATGAATAGAATTCTAGAGTGATGGAATTTGATTATCTATTGGTATTACTAACTCATTCTTGTATACCAATGAATATGAAATTTCTTTTTTTGTAGTATGCATGGGGTACATAATAAGCCCGTAAATCATAGAGAAGGTTCCCCGACCATAGAATCTCATCCTTACTCATCATATTCTATATTATATTTGACAAATTAATTTTTAGGACCTATATCTACCCATTTTCTAATGAAAGATATATATATGAGTGATTGAACTTGATATGGCACTCTCGGTATAATTTATTCAACTACATAGAACAAATATCTGTTCTATTTTCCATTAGTATCATTTATGGAAGTATGAATATGGTGATGATTTGGGAATTTATGAATTTCATGATTTTATTTGTCCCAAAATCATTCTGGTCTATTGCCTCATACCATTTGGAGATGATTTTGGTAGTATTAAAGAATTTCTTTATCTGCTAGTTGGGGCTAGGTTATACGGCCCCACAACATACATTACCCATATAGAAAACTATATGGCATATTTAGCTATATGTAGAAATTATGGGGGTTTATAGATGATGTTTTCATTGATCTAGAATGCATTAAATTTCTTGTTAAATTGTATAAAATCTTGTATCATGGTTTTTTGGTAGTAAATTGGTATCCTGATTTGGTTGGAGATCATGGTCCCATATTGATGAGAACTACAAGAACCGATATGGAATTCTTCCATGATGGATGGAATCTATCTTTCTGCTATGAATCTGGTGATAATTATTTCAAATTTTCACTTTTAGAGGTCTTTCTTCTCATTTAGACTAACATTTTGGGTGAAGTTCACTACCTGGCATTGAATATGTTCCCTTTCATCTAAGTATTTCAGGAGAGTATGATTTTAGAGATAACTTATTATGGGGTCCATCAATTTAGGAATGGATATTAGTTTTTACACTCTAGGGATGTTTTTTCCTAATTGATTTCTTTCAAATCGCATATGATGATTGATGAGGCCATTCTTCGATGTGTGATGTGAAGCATTTCATCCTCGTGGTATTTTTTATCCAAGACAATGGTTGCAATGGCCAACGCATCAGAAAAAGAATAATGTGATCAAGGAACGTGATAAAATTTGGGCACAAAAGGGAAATATTTTATTAGTCCCTTGATGAAGCGAGTGAGTTGGGAAAATTATTCATTTTTAATGTAATATTCATCATTGACCTAATTTGTCACTAGATATGAACCCCCTTTGATATTCAAGTAAGATACATTCAATTATTGTGCTAATGTTAAACCAGTGATGAGGGTTTCAAACACAGCCTCATTATTTGTGTAACATTTAGATAGTGTTATGCATTGGTAAAAGATTATTTTTTTAGAGGCAAGTATAGTCCATAAGACAACCTAGTTGAGATTTGTAATTTCCAACATTTATTCAATAATACATTGTGAGACGCCATTGAAATACATATCACAAGTCAAGGTAGTGTCATTGGAGTAGAAAAACTCTTCATATGAAATCTTAGTATCCACCAACGTACTTTATAGGGGGATGTTTCAGTAGGAAATCAGTTATGGCATGACCTTTCTCTATCTTATGTGATTGAAAATGGATGTGATATTGCTTCATAATGCCCTCCCATCTGGTTAAGCACCCATTTATCATTTTATAACCAAGGATTTACTTGAACTGGTCAATATGAGAGACAATGTGGACTTCATTGCACTGCACATAATGCATCTATTTTTTCACCTCAATGATGTGTGTGAGGAGGTTCTTCTTGGCATCCAAGTATCTGGTCTCCATACCAACTATTTTATAGAAAATTTAATAAATATTTTTCTCAATCCCCACATTTTTCTACTACACGTGGAGGGCACCAAGAGATCATTCCATGTAAGACACATATAAGATGAGTGTATTTCCTTCCACAAGAATCATCAAGACTGGTGGGTGCAGAAGATACTACACGAGACTCTTGAAGGCTTGTTGGAAGCCATAATCCCAATGATAAATGATTCCCTTCATCATTAGCTTGGTGAAGGGAAGATATTTACCATCCATGTTTTCTATGAAATGATGAATATAGGCGATGTTACCAGGGAACTGCCTTAGTTCATTGAGATTCTGAGGGGTGAAGTTTCAATGATTGCATTGGTCTTTTTAGGATCAACCTCGATGCCATGGTTGGCACAAAAAAGACATGGAACATCTTTGATGTGAACCTAAAATTTCATTTTAGCATATTAGTCTTCAGAGTGTGTTAATAGGTCATTTTAAGACTATTTGAATATCCATGAAACGATCACATCACTTTCGATAATTGACCACCAGGTTATTAATGTATCATTTGTCTATTACTCCCAAGAGGGGTTTAAATACATGATTCATGGAATTTTGATATTTAGTTCCAAAATTATTTAATAAAAATGGAATGTCCTAATAGAAAAATATCCCCTTTGGTGGTATGAAGGCATTGGATTCCTCATCTTTAGGGGATATCTTTACCTAATTTTACCCTGAGTAGCCATCCATAAAGGAGAGGGCATGAAATATAGTGGCTACATCGATCAAGAGTTTTGTGATCAGTAATGGAGAATCATCCACTGTGTAGTATCTATTTAGGTCTTATAAATTGTTATAGATCCTAATATTCCCATTCTTCTTCACGAAAAAGTTTATTTTGGTGATCTATCTTGGGTACTCAGTTATCATAAAAAGTTAACTTGGATCAATTTTTTAACTTTTGCCTCTACATTGGTAGCATGATAGTGGTTCAATCACTTGTATACCCCCTTGGAACCTCGATCTTTGTCGGTAAACTATGTTGTAGCATAGACACTTCTGAATTCAGTCGTCACATTTATTTATAATTAAAAGAGAACACATGTAAGTATTTATTTATAAAAGTGTTGAATATCTATTTCTCCTTGATACACATGGTGGAATTAATAATTATAGGTTATTAGTCTTCTAATATTCCTATATTTACATTCTTATGTTAATCAATGGTGGTGGAGATTCCTTCCTCAATTTTTTAAGGGGTGTTCATAAGGGAATACTTCTCTTTATCCACTTCTGAATCTGTTGAGGGATTTTCATATGAATTTTAAAATCTAGAGGGTATATTTTCACTGTCATGGTGAGAGAATCCATAAGAAATGGAATTATCATCCCCTTCTACCAAAGTCATTGTATAGAGATTTTATATCTGATTTTATTTTATATTTTCACTAGGTAAATAAGGGGCTTGGACATCCTAAATCAAGTTTATTTCCTCAACTAGATTTATGGGGAGAACATTTTCATTGTTGATATATTCTAGGGATTTTCATGGGCAGCCCACATGTCGTTGGTGGCTTCA
Source organism: Viscum album (assembly GCA_963277665.1). NCBI lineage: Eukaryota > Viridiplantae > Streptophyta > Magnoliopsida > Santalales > Viscaceae > Viscum > Viscum album. The sequence continues at coordinate 71,976,658 of OY728134.1, read as the reverse complement.
TTATGTATATAATCATATATTGTTTTTTTTTGAATTTACATTTGTAGAAACCTACCTCTTCATATGTGGTTTGGAATGTTTTGATGGGGGAACTATATCTATATAATTTTCTCACATTTCAATTGATGGGGTATTACAAATGTTGATGGAATGTTGAGGGTACCACCATCTGTCTACAGAGCTTGGGATTTCCGAGAAGGAAATTGTATGTAGTGTCTTTCAAGATAACCATAATAATTTAATTAGATGTGAGATCCCCAAATTGTGGTTTTAAATTGATCCTCTCGATAGGCCTCTTATTACTCCTATCATACCCTTGAATTGTATGATTTGTGGGGGACAAACCCCCTTTCCTATACACCAAACATTTGAGGGTTTGAATCACGATGAGGTTAATCCTAGATCCATTATCAATTAAATCCCTTTGGATGTAGAAATTATCAATTCTTACTGAATCATATAGGGGATTGATATGTCCCTACATAACCTCTTACTGATCATGGTCTGGGAATGAGATGGTGTCATGGCACTTTGCTGGCATAGTTTCCACTCGATAGACCTCAGCTGCACCGACATCTATCTCAAACATCTATGGGATCTAGAGGGATTCAATGAGTTCCTAACTGAGTTCTTTTGAATTATAGACAAAATCCTAGTTTGAGATATTCATTAGGATAACCACCAACTATTTCAGAATTGAATTATTTTATTCAAGAGGTTGGTTCTTCTGAATTTTTTGTTTATCTTAATTATTAGGATTAGGAGCTGATACATATTAGGTTTATGGGCCTAGTTTTTTTAAGAGGTCGACACAGAATCTACTGCTTGTGGTGTAGTTCATGTAGACCTTCCACAATGTAAGGGATGATTAGATAACTTCAAACCCACTAAGCGGTAGTGTATGACAACTAGGTGTGGATGGCCACATGAGGGTTCTGACGAAACTCCAAGAGTATTTTTGTCATGATGGAGTGATTTTCCATGATTCTCAACTATATATATCCTCTAAGGTGATGTTTCTAAAATATTGGGTTTGATCGTGCCCTTGATTTCCCCCCATATCCTCAGTTCCTATGCATGTGGCCTCCTATTCCCAAGTTAGGTGTAGGGAATCAATACTCTGATAAATATTTATCATCAGATTAGGGGTATTCCAATTGTATCACATTGAACGATTATACTATACATTATTCATTCTATGAGGGTTATGGTTGTTTGGGAGGTTCTCATGCTTCAGATTTTGTAGTGAATAAATCTACAAGAGTAGGACCTTGTTACGTTGAAAAATATGATATGTCATCTTCTATATTTTCATTTATTTGATGGTCACATCCACCTTCATTATAAAAATCAGATTTCACCTTCTTGGGTGGAGAAAATTTAGTGGGTCTATGAAGCTATAATCTCAGGGTGTCATGATCTCAATAAACTGCCTTTTGATTCATCAAGTTAATGAACTTATTCCATGCCTAGTAGTAACATTTTTCCAAACATCACCTATCATGAATTTACCATGATTTTAAGGATTTCATTGAATAAAACTCAATACTAGATTTTTGTGACCCAACATTTGATGGAAATGGATTTTTTTTAGAATGATCGGTGAGGTAAAAATAATTGGGTTTCCTGTGATGTGGTAGATTGAGAATATCATTGTATATGGCTGTCTAGAAATAACCATGGACATGATAATTTCAGGAGTATACATTATTCATCTATTCCTAAAAGTTTTGTTGACCATTATCTCTTTTGGTATCCAGATGAGGATTATTTTGGGGTTGTTTCCACTCAACAAGAGGTTGTGGGTCGTTCAAGACCTAAGTACATGCTTGAATGGGAACTACTACATGTTTAAGGATAATAGTTATAGTTTATTACATTATGATATTTTTTACTATGTTGAAGGCGCGCAATAATCCTTAACTCAGGTTATTTGTAATGTGTCTTTCTGATATTTCTCCATTTTTCGCGAACACACAGAACATAGATAGATAAATAATTGGGATTTGATGTGTCTATAGATCAACCTAAATATATTCAATATAGAGTTATATAAATTTTTTATATGAGAGTGATATGTTGATAAAATAGTTTAAACCCTTCCATCTAGCTATGAAGTCAGACACCCTCTCATCTTTTCATTGATTTCAGTTTTTCAGGTCGACAATTTTTATCTTCCTCTTTGTGGAGATGAAATGGTAATGGAATTTATTAAGAATTTATTACCATCCTATAACAAATTCGTTTTGAGGAAGATATATCAAATTAATGTTTTCCCTATGAGAGTCTATACAAATCATAAATATTTCCACCTCCTTTTGATCTCGATGTCCTATCATTTGACTACATTGGGAAACAATGTTATTGAGATGTTATTTGGGGTCTCTTTCCCCATTAAATGTGGAGAAGTTTGTATTTAAAATTTTTGTTAGGGGAAAAGTGTCACCACATAATTTGGATATGGATCTATCTCAAGATTCATAGGTTTTAACTCCCTTCCATAGCTTACATTGGAGTATCCAGGGACTCGATGGAATTGAGAAATTTAATAGGTACTGCTATTTGATCCACCTCACATTTATTGGGAGAGGGTCGGACATGATGAGGTGGACATGGTTTTCTCTCCCACTTATTGTTGATCCATATTAAGGATTAATGATGACCCTATCATGGGAGAGGATTTTTCTATTACAGAGGGAATTCATGATCATTTTTGAGTTCTTATTTTATGTGGACCAGATCCCATGATCTAAAGCCGGTCTGACACTCAGTTTCAACTCTTGGTGGAAGATTAGCTCTAAGAGGAAGAATATTCATATATTCCTAATGATTAGACCAAGTGGAAATGATTCACTTGACTAGCTCCAAATTGTGTTGTTTGAGTTTTTAAATCTGATTCTCATATTGTGGCAATGTTCCTCCATGGAATTATTTTTGGTTCTTCTGGGAGGGATTGGGATATAGCCACACCATTTCCTTTATCCATGTAAATATTATTCTATAGTGGTGGAAATCAATATTAAGAGGTTCTATGTTTCCATGCCTATTTAGGTTCTAGGTATATTTAGATTCAGTGAGTGAATCTAGTTCCTCTCTTGGTACATTTTCTATATTGTGTTCCTCTACATATGTGTATTGATCCACATTATCTTTATTGTTAATGGTGAAAAATTTAACATAGTTTTTCTGGTAAACGGTAGTTGTACCATTATATTCAAAACAACCAAATGACTCCACACTTCCAACATTTGGGTCATTCCTCGAACCCTTGTCCATATTTGGATGTTGTGGTTTGTGATCCCGATAGGGTTTGATTGCATTCATCATACGCTCCTCCCATTATGGCCCATGATTATTGACCATAATGTAGTTTATAGTCATGGATGATGAATATTTTTTGAATAAAAATAGTTTGTTCTTCGGTGGGAGGAATAGATGGGATCCCAACTATCAATATTGACTTCCCAAATTAGAGAATATTGATTCCCCTTACTATGATGATGATGATGATGAAAATTCCACCAACCCTGGGGTATGGGGCCTATTCAAGGAAACAATTTGAATTGATTGATCCTTTTATTGAGTATTTGATGCTTCTAGTCATGTATTTAATGATTCATGGGATGGATATTGAGTTTTAAATTCTATAATCCCATCAAACTTGGGTCCATCAGGAACCACTGTTGATTTTCCCAGGACCGCCTTGGGGGATTATGAACTCGGTTATGGAAATTGAGATATAAATGACCCCACCTAGGAGGTTAGGTATATTTTGATGTTTTTTCTAATCTATAATGAATACTCTCAAAAACTAAAAAACCAATGGAGTGGTGGTGGTGGGAAGTATTCCCACATCCCGGTGGGATAGATTCACTCCTAGATTGCAACATTTGAAGCTACTACTGTGGCCTATTATATGTTGAATAATTGTGCTTGTATAGGAGCTAGTGTAATTGAATCCCATGAAAAGTGTCATTTTATTTGGGAAGTTTTCATGTTGGTCAAAAAAATTTCCTTTGTGCCTCAAATGAATTCTTGTTCATTCATGGGTCATAGTTCAAATATATTTGGGTTGTTGTCTCCCTCCTTTTCTGATGTACTAGCATCATCAATGTGAGGGAATTCTATTTTAGTGACCAAATTGTGTATGTTACCCGATCCACTAATTGTTTCATATTTTATGACGTTAAAGGATGTTGTATCAACGGAATTATTCTTTTCTAGGGACATGGTGAAGTGAAATTCTCTATAGTTTTTCTATCCCTAAATATGTATGTCTAATGATACTTCGAGAATTAGTTAGGGTATAACTGTTTTGATTTAGGGACAAACACCACATATGTAATTTTTATGCTTCTCTATTTATGGGTTTCAGGTTGTGGAAAAGGCATCCATATCTAGCTGATAACGGAGTATATTGGTGATATTAAAGTGATAATTGTATCATGGATAGGGTATATTTATAAACATTATTCACTAATGAGTTTACCAAATATTTTGGAATAGATAAATAATAATTTCCTTTTCTTTCTTATTTGGGATCTCAAATTCAAATGTGGTAGGGGCCATAATATGATGGGGATCTTGTTTCTAGATAACTCACTCCATATGTCACTGTCAGACTCCCCTTCATCAAACTTACTCACATCCATCTAGTCAGACCAAAAAATATGCTTCTTAGGGTCTCCTTTTGACTGGAGTGGAGTGGTACTGGATATCGATGGGGAACTATATGTGGTTCAACCAACTGTTTCTAGAACCTCTATATTCAAAGAAGTTTTAATTTTTAACACCTCTCTATTTGCAGGCATCTCGAAAAGGGGAGGATTTACTTACCCATTGGAGATATCACCATGGTGAGCTTGACCACGATGAATTACATGAGTGGATTCCCTATGATCCATATCTAGACTACCGGAAGGAGTACAATCACAGTAATGATCCCCTTCTTATTTGGTTGTAGAGTCGATAGAACCTTGGGGTTTTGAGAATTTGTCTTGAAAAAACTGATGGAAATTGTCTTTGAGAAGATTAGGGATGGGATCCCCATCCTCCATGGTGGTTGAAATATTTTAACCAAAATTTTGGGATTGTGTAGGGATATAATCCTAATGTATGATATCTAATCTAATATATTTATAATTGTATGGTGCTATAGTAATATGATAATTCTATTTAAAATCTTATTGAATATTCCAATGAAAATATTCATAATTAGAATTAATATGATCTTTTCTTAAGTCTTGTGCCTCTCTCACTTTTTGAGAGTTGGACGAATGGGTATATGAGCCTAATACCGATCCTTTGGAGTATACAACCATTGATTTTTTATATAAATATGAGCATGTCATGAGGCATGTTCCATTTTCACTTGATGAGAACCTGTTGGAATAGGGGTATGAGTTCATTTTGAAAATGAATTTCCCATTAGAATATTTCGATGAACCTCTATAATGGGAGAAGGGATATTAGCCTCCTCTATTGTAGCCTATAAAGGATGATGATGTAGTCATTCATCGACAGAAGTTGGGATATGATCCTAGGTTTTTATATCTACTTGAATATGCCAAGTAGATTCACTAATAGGAATTTGATCCTACCCCATGTAATTTACCATTATCACATGGTGAGATCCATCTTTAATGGGGATATAAGCATGATCATTGGCCTTTCTAGAATGTCACTAGTCTTATTTGATAGAAATATCAGTATTTCCTAAGTCAATTTCCCCTCTTAGTATGTGAGAACCCCCAGAAAAAGATATGATATCGATCATGGACCTTTAGAATATGTCTATGATATTTTTTGAATGTAATTTCCCATGTACCAAGTCATGTTACACTCTCACATGGTGAGCACATATTAGAAATAAAATATGATCTCAGTCATATGACTCATCCTTTACTAAAATATTCCAATAATCCACATGGATTGGAGCGAGAATTATCACTTTATCCATAGAAACAACTTCTCCATACAAATTAGATTGTTGTGAATCCTTGGCTATAGATATATGAATATGAACATGTCTATGTATTTTTACTAATTATGGAATATTCTAGTGGAATTATTCAGCTATTTCTAATATCCTATGACACTATAAAAAAGTGAATGCAAGAATATAAGCCTACAAATTTTATATCTCCACTATATTCTGGAAGTTGTCTTCTATTGGTGTGAGAATATAAGTCCACTTTTTCTATCATTGTGCCATCATAATATTCCAATGGGATTCATTCATGAGGGTGGATATATGATCCTTCCCCAAGCCTACTTCATGAATACGCTGGCATACTTTTTCTTAGTGAGCATGAATATAAGCATGCTTATGGGATTCTGATAGAATATTTTGATATAAATCATCATATGGAGTTGGTATATTATTCCCCTCATGATTATTCAGAGCCTTTCATGCCTGATTTTGCTTCTTTGTTGCACGTGCGTGGGTATCAGAGGTGGTAGTTTGATGGGTGATACCCTCAATAGGCATATGAAGGGAACATTCAGAATGTAACTGGTAACAGAAGTTGATAGAATCCCTCATATGTGGACCCTAAATTTCAAGGGATCTCTATTTTACTCCTTGGTCCACCTTCATCAAATACTGAATGTTGTGATAGTCACGCTCTAAGGATAAGTTTCTGAAGTAATTGGTGGTGGTGATGAGTGCCACTTGATTTACTATAGAGTTATTCGGATCACGTGGACCTACTAGTATTATATTTTGGAGACCCTCATTTACATACTCATGGTTTAGGACCATACCTCATTGATGGTATTTCCATACAATTGAATTTACCAATTGACATTTAATACGTTAGGTGAGTGATGTCATTCAAAGGCCTATTGGGGTTCTGGTTGGATTTGTTTTTCTAGAACTATAATTGGATATAGACATGTTAGATCAAGGTGTTATTTGTGTCAGTATTATCTATATTCATCAATAAAATAGGGGATAAATTCCTTGATCATTGAATCATCATATGAATGATTTTTTATAAATAATATATGCACAAGTAACACAATTGTAGTTAAATTACGGATATATCCCTTCTTCTCATGTATAAATTTTAAAGAGATGGTGGACTTATTTCAAAAGAAACCTAACTATAAAGATGATGGAAAAATATACATTTTAGGTTTTCTAGCTTTTTATAAGAAATGAAAACAACACAGCTTGACATATGGTAAAATGATAATTTCATTATTTGAGAGATTCATGTCAAGTTCACCATTTCTGTTTCACTAGAAATAGGATAAGGACCACCCATTTGATAGGGACAAAATGGTCTGATGAGAATTAAGTAGTCTATCATTTTTATCATGGGTTGGAGATTTCATGGTTAAGGATTTATCATCAAGTTTAACAATTTTTTATTCATAACATTTGGCTAGCGTGACCTGATGATTTGATTGTGTGGTGTTCAATGTCTTGTAAAATAATTCTTTTTTGGTTAAACATTCATGTAAATAGTTCATACAAACTCAAAATAGTTCCCACATCCATAATTGGGTACAACACTCATTTCCCAAGGTAGTTGTTCATTTCGGATTTTAACCCCAATAATACTTATGATCTTACATTGGTCCAGATAATTGGAGGTAGGTCTCATCAAAAACATTTATGGGAAATTTTTCCTACTCAATGACTCTCTTATATACTTAATATATGTTTTATAATCTCTACATAATTCCTATATGGGTCCATTTACCCTAACAAAATGATCATAGTTTAATATTTTTTATATGTGAAGGGTAATCTTATATGTGTATCCTTCTATATTTATCCAAAAATTTTCATACATTTCATATTGATGGGTAGTATCTTGTATGTTGATTCCATGTAACCAGGGACTCTGAAATTTATTTTCATCCTGGGAGACAGTAACTTTTTTAGGATGGAATTGATCCATTATGAGGCTTCGTACGTATCGAATTTTATAATTAGAATCAAAACCCATATAGTATCTTAGAACCATTACTTTTAATGTCATGCAAAAATGAAATATATGGGGAATATGGGAAATATATATTTTATATTAGAACTAAATGAGGTATCCAACATATATTGGAAATGGTAAGAATTAGACTTTTACTAGATAATTTGACAGCATACTCTGCAAAAGGTTGAAGTAAAACGATTATCCCATGGGAATGATTGGGTCCTGATGGTTTAAATGTCGGATACATGGGGTAACATAGACCGAAGTGAATTCCCATTTGATCTTGGGACTTAGGAATGAGTCTTACATGTCCTAGATATTACGAGAATATGAGCTATCATAGATTAGCTAATCAAGGCTTACATAGCGAGGATACCCTTATTTTGGGGATATATAATATTATGCCACTTATATGTAATTACACCCTGAGGTTTCAATAATATGGATGTAGTCATATCATTCAAGTAATATGGTTATACACACTTAGGGTTCCCTGTGTGAATGTTATGATCATTGAAAATACCTAATCCCATGTGAGCTATGCTTGATTTGAGAAACAAGGGATAGAAAATAATAATTCTCACCGCTTATAGATGTAGGAATGTTTTGTTGGAACATCCCTTTGGATGTTTAATATAGAGGTTAGGTTTGAGGAAGACATTCTACATCTCCTGTTTATCACAGAAATCATATTTATCATAGTTCAGTTGACTCCTTAAGCTGATGATGGATGAGTTTAAATGGTTATCCCATGGGAATGATTGGGTCTTGATTGTTTTAATTTCCAATACATTGTATTACTTCAACAGAATTGTATTTCATTTAATATTGTTCTATAGGAAGGCATCATATGTGTCATAGTTATTACAGTAATTACTATTCTCATAGTGCAGTTGATTCATGCTTATATGATGTGGATTATCTTATATAGATACAGTCATATAATTTCATTTACTAGGGATTACACACTTCGGTTGTCCTGGTATGGTGGTTGGAAAAGTTTATATTGTCTAGGGATACTGCTTGGCCTATCTTAGTTGTATATCTGACCTTATTGATTTCCCAACTAATATGCCTTCATTTTCTTCATAATAAGTTTTAGAATGTCAATACTTGTTTGGATATATAATACATAAGTCCATAGAAAATTTCACGCTACAATTGACTACATTGAGGGACTTCACGTAATCTGAATGGAATGTATGAAGACCATCACATTGTTAAGGGTTACTCATCCAGAGGACATCACAACACCTAGAAAACTTATCCAATAATCCATCTCATGATCTCGACTAACTTTTCAGAATGAAAAACCAAGATATCAGCTATGATTTCTGGAGGGTGTCCCATGATCCATCTGACATGCCTGGTGAGTTTCAAATGATCCCAGTTGAAGCATCTATAGGACACCGCATGATAAAGGATATGTTGTTTGGAGGATATCTCATGATCTTGGTTGGAATGTCCTAGTTTTTTTAGAGGATTTTATAACATGCTTGAAGGGATATATAATATTTTGAATATAATAACATAGGTATTTGTGAGACCTAGCTGACACACAGTGGTGTTTCCATATATCTGGGCGATATTTCTAGTGGGCATGCAAGATATGTATGGTGTGTCTAGAGGGCATTACGAGTCTTGGGTAGCTTTTTTAGAGGGGATTGTATGACTCTCTAGAAATTTCCATATGAAATCTAATTATCCAAATGTTATGTGAAAGGGGTTTTTCATGACTTGGGAATCAAGTCCTAATTCAGTTTCATGGTCTATATGATTCATGCCAACAACATGAGGATTATAATATGTTTTATTTAAGTAAGCATCTCATCATTTAGTCTTTATTCCAATTTTATGGAATATGTTTTTTATATTTTTTCAATGTTATTTTATCTAGTAATGTTGTGATTCATTAGATATTTGTAAGGTCGTTCACATAACCTACTATAGGTCATTTTCATGATCTATGAGCGATCACACAAAGTGTCTATGAATGTTGCATGATCCCCTAGGTCTACCCCTATATTAGCCAGGAAGAATACCTTGTGATTGCATGATTAACATCTCTAAGAAGTCTGCTCGGATGCCTAGGCATGCTTTTGCGTGGATCAAAGCATGATTTTTTCATGTTGTTTTGGGGGTTTATAGGCCTAATCACCCCGATTATATGCCATTTTGTGTGGTGCGTATTGCATATATTTTTTCTAGATTCATTAGAGGGATATAATGTTACGTTATTGATGAGATCCTATCATAAGAAATTCTGGGGGTGTCACATGATTTTCAGTGATTACAATACCATCCCATCAGTAGACCTTTTATTGTATTTTGGCCAATAAAAGGGGTCGTTCTTAATCATGTGTACATGTAAAGGGTATTTTTCAATTATATACTATCAAATCAAAAAAACGTTTTGAGATCAGGATACCTATTGAAATGGTTTCAATGGATCAGTGATGACTTGTTTGGTGTCCTTTGTAAGACAGAGGTTACCTGTCAAGGTGCCTTTGTGAGATAAAAATGGATTTTAGAGGTGGGGGAATCGTGTGATTAATGATGATCACCTGTGTCATATAAATTTGATCGCATATGATCATCCTATATCGACCTCCCAAGAATATCCCATCATTTCCCTTTTTTATTTCATTGTTTATTTTATATGGGTTGGAGATGTAATTGGTTTGTATGACTATTGTCAGGGAAAATAACACTCCCAATCATTGATGCATCACATGACCAACAATGGGTCTTGTAGTGATGTGTGATAATTTATTTCTGATAACCATTATATTTTTCTATGTAGTTATAGGGGTATCATAAGACCTCCTAGACATGTTCGAATCCCCTCATGTGATTACTGTGAAATGATCGTGTTCTCTTTCAGGACTAGGTGGATATGCCATTAATACTTCTTTGGTATCATAAAAACTAAATGGGTGTATCACATGATATTTTAAGACTGTGAAATGACCTTTCATTTTTCATATTTTAATCCCCTATATTACAACGATTTTTTATAGTTTTTCGGAGCCCACTAGTTTAGAAGTTTTATCACTCAGTAGAGCTCATCTAGAAGGTTCCACATGATCAGTGACTGTCTCAAGTGCCTACACAAGAACATGGATGACTTTTCAAAGTGTCTACATGAGATCTTATACCTTAATATATATTGTTAATGACATTTCTCATTCCCTTTTGGAGGTCATCCAATTTTGTGTCCTTTGTAAGGTTAAATAATATACATGATATGGCCACATTATCTTCATTTTTTCATTAAAATTAATACCCCATGTCTACGTTATTTATTACCTTTTTTCCCTTTCTCATTTTGAGAGTTTCAACAAATGTTCAGTTAAAAATAGTAATATTTTAATAGACTATCATGTTTTGTTTAAACCCAAAAATGTGTTCATCAAAATCTATAGAAGAGATTTAATTTATTCAAGTATAAATATATTGTAATGTATTAGGGTGTTACATTATCATCTAATATTGGTTTAGAGTTTCATATATGATATCCAACATGATACTCTTTCAATATCTCATGTTGTTACACTTTACAGAAATATATGAAATTCATAATGTTTATAACTAATCACAAAAGTAGTTTTTGAAATGTCCCCACTTATAATCATAAATATATGGGACCCCAAATTTAATTTCATCTTTGAGAATAATATATCTACATTTATTGGATCAAAATGATCAAAAATTTGAGGCAAAGTACACATTTTTGAGAAATTACATTGTTCATCATCTAGAAGTAAAGGGATAATTATAAGTTACATCAAACATTCTTATAAATATTAATATTCATTTCCCAAGGTAATATAATTGTATTAAAAACTATTCATCATCCAAATTACCAATTTGAGTCGTTATTTATCAACTTACTCGAAGTTTAAAAATATGTGAAGAAACTGATATTAGACTTGTTTAGGATAACAAGCCTTTTATATATCTATATCTCTCACTAGGGGTAGTTGAGAAAAATATTTAAGAAACACGCCATAAAAATAATGCACTATCAGTATCAACATTGAATTGTACATTATCTATAAAAACATAATAATTGACCCAACTATATAGAAATTTAAAACTTAAAAATTAATATCGGATAGTCTCACATAAAATTCCTATGTATCATAATCCCTTAAAAAGAGTGAATAATCCTATCAAGCAGGGTAATAGTTAATCTAATAATCCTTTAGTCAATAGAAGTTTTTATTAATATGATAAAGTCGATATTAATTATTATATCACACATAATCATATATATAATTAAAATTACCTAGTATATTTCTACATAAATTTAATATTCTTTAAAAAATTCCATAATCACCTCCATATTTTAGTGTCACTAAACATGGTGGTGGGTAGGATCTCTACCATATTTCTAGAGGGAGAAATTCAAAATGTTTTTATAGATCCTAGAAAGAGTGTATTGATAACATTTATCGGGTTTTGTGGTATTTTTTATTGGTTTGAGTTTGTTGAAAAATCTAGAAAAATGGGACTCAAGTGTAGAGTTGGAAAATGAGTAGGATGATATAAGATGTGTTCCACTGATTTAATAGTATTTGAAAACTAAGTAACATGTAATACATCTATATGGGTTATCCAATTATATGGGATATCAGGTGGTAGGTTCCTTACTATGGGTACCTGATTGGGTCATTAAACACTTTGTGGAGTGTTATAGAGTACTGAAGGTTCCCAATATTTTTTTTAATTGGTATAAAATAGGGGTTTTACACTCATATGATTATAAACCCCACACAGGTGTAACTCTATTGGATGTGAATGATCTAGGGAGAGAATAATTCACCCTCACCATTTTCTCAATATTATCTCCCTTTTATCCATGAGGTATGGGGTTGTTTCAAAAATCATATCTTAAATAAATGTCTCTCCTCCCTTCTCCCATGATCATTCTCTTCTTTCCCCCATGATTTCACTACATATAATTAATGTTTTCATATCATATTAAACCAAATAAATTCTTAATCACATATATTTAATTAACAATTTTTGTATAGTTCATGGAGGAGGTATAAAAAGTATAGATTATCATTTCCTTATTTTCTTATTTGAGTTATGTTTCTCATTATATTTATTTATTATTTTCATTAAATTGGATAATTTTTTTCAATCGATTAGGGATCAGTTATAGCGTCATTTATAAGTATTATACTTAATGATAAGAGTGGAATGGACCACACACCTTCGATTTTGGTTTCAGTTTCCTAGGGATTCCTAGAGTGTTTTGATTCAGTTATTCCATTTTGTGTTTTAATGTTTTATTTTTTAAATGATTAATTTATTGGTTCTTATAATTGATACATTTCATCATTATCTTAGTGGAGGATGGTATAATTATGTATAGTTCTATTGCAACAATTTTTGAAAAAAAATTACCTTTACATTATCCCATATATTAATTGAATGAATTATTTTATTATTCATGTGATGATTATTATTCATACTATAATATTATATGGGAATTTTTCATCTCACTCAATAAACTGTGGAGGGCTAGTGTTTGGATAATTTTCTAAAAAACAATATAACTTATTGAAACATGGGTGAACATTTATTCTCCATGAAATACTCCCACCAAATAATTTACATCATTGTAAATTGAAATTCATACCTATTATTTGATGGATAGTAATATAAAAACCCCTGATACACACATTGATACATTTCAACACACTCCTTGCCCTTCCTTTCTTTGACATATAGTTATTTTACCATCCTAAGAGGGATGTATACCTCTATGTGGGGTCATGATCATATCAGGAATTTGTCCTAAGAAGGATGATGATGGGTAGACGATGTTGGGTTTGAAAATTAAGGAGCCATCATATATCTCCCATATGGGTAAAAGTAAAAGAACACTTACTTCAATATGATCTAGGGGATTATATATAAGGGGTATTCCCACATATGTTTGATGATTATGCTAATAATTTTGTCAACTTGAGTACATAAAACAACATTATTTTAATATGGTTTGAGAAAAAAGGAACACCTTAAGATCAATCGTGTTGAATAATAAGTTATGAATAGGGATTAATCATTAAATAATCCATACTGAATATGATCTATACCCATTGATAGATTATGTAGGGGATACGACATCCAAAAACAAGAATTGGTATGTATAAGTAGGATGACCATTATTGTTTTCCAGCCTATTTATAATAGTAGTATAGAGGAATTCACATTCAAGTATTAGAATTTTGGAAATGAAGATGCTTCCCACTGTATTCATGTTTTAGGAATCCTTTAGATAACCACTACCTAAACTGGGGAGATTCCAATAAATTCTAATAGGAATTAGGTCCTCATTACCAATAGGATGCATGCTTGTAAATATTCTAAGGACCTATCAATTAGGTTGAGAAGGTGGGGGAAAAAATAAAAGGGAATTAATTTTCAAAAGTATGGGATGGTGATAATCCCTATAACCTATCAATGTGGATCTTATTATCTTTTGGGTCCTTTTAGGAATTACCCAATTTGGGACTACTGTGATGATGTATGGGATTTTATAGATAAAGAGTATCTGGTTTATGCTTCACTTAAGTTAGCATACCAAGGTGGTTGGTCACATTGATGTTGATCCCTAGATACCTATTCACCTAGGTGAGGGTCCTTAGATTTATTTTCACATTGGTAACAAGTTTTATTTGGTTATTCACCTGGGTGATGAGTAGTGGGTGGATTTTTACATTTGGGATTAAGCATTTCTAGCTAATCACCCATGTGATAAAATCAGGGAATATATTCTCCTCTATGAGGAGTCCTGGGAGGCTACTCACATAGGTGATGATATATGGGTTGGATGTTGTACCAAATGATGATCCATGGACAACTATTTTTCTATGAGAGGATACATGAATTGTTGATTTCCTTTCTGAGAGATTCTTACGAAAATTTAATACTAAATACATTATTTTTTATAAATACTATTGTGTTTTATGAAACATATCAGAATAGTTGATGGACTAGGTATGGTTTCTCTAGGGATATTTCTCTCCCTTATAAAAATGAAATAAATTCCCACTATACAATGATCATTTAGGGATATTTATAATAAAAAAATATGGGGGATGGTGAATATTTCTTTAGGGAATAACATTATACATTCTTGTGTTCGGGGTGAATAATTTCAAGTGATACCAGAATACATGGATGAGGCAGACCTAACAACTGGAGGGATCTAGGTGATATATTGATACTTTTACCCACAGTGTCTTGGTCTCTTCTTTCCGTCCTTTTTTATTTAAAATGTAGCATGAAATTTACCACCACTTGGAATGGGATCTGAAAATGATGATAGGTATCATATTATAAGGTCAACCCCCTCTTAGTATGATAATTAACTATATGTATTATCATCCTACTCATTATGGTTCCTAAATAGAGAAGCATTGGTCTACTTACATAGTCATGCTAGCTATATTGACCATATTGTGCTCATGGGTTGAGTGTAAAATCATTCACTCTTATAAATAGTGGTGTTCTCCTATCACATGGGCACAAATTCTTCTTCATAGTTTTATTTTATTTCTTCCTTTAATTTAAGACAAGTGCTAGTTTCCTTTCCCTTAGTATAGCCACAATAGAAATGGGTCTATAAAATAGAAATCATAACAAGAGTGCCTAAGTGGATACACCCTAGAGAGTCCATCTGGGTGAGCTCACATGAGGAATTTTTTTTATATGTCAAAGTTTTTCTTCAATCCATTCACACCTTTATCATCCTCATTAATGGGTACATCTTTTTCATTATTCATATGTTATACAAACTCATTTTTTGAACCAATTTGTAGGTGTAAAATTTTCATCTCATTTTACATTTTTCTCATATGTTTATATTTTTTCTCATGTCAATATTATGATTTTGTATGGTGAACCTAACCTGTTGTAAAAAATCACACTGCACAATCGATATCAATAATTTCATCTCGAAACAAACTTTTCTATATTATATTTTATTGAATGGACTTACAATATATGTGTTCAATCTTCTGATTGGTTCCGGACATCCTTGAAGAGTTCACTCCAAAGTTAAAATTTTTTAAAATCTACGTATCTCTGTGGTGAAAATTTTACATGATGGGTTGGACATCCATGAACCTGAGAGTAAACATTTGTATCATGTGGTTCATGCTCTATAATAAATTATACATGAATTCATGTTTTATATTATTATTAAACAATATTCCATATGAATCCATAAGAGGGGATGTAGTCTTCAATGGGACATTCATCTTGGAGGTATGTTTTCACATGAATTTTCATGGGTTTATTTGGAAAAACAATGATGTATCACAAAAGTGGAGTATTTATGGGCTTTTGGAATTCAAAAAGATATTTAGACTTTTCAGTTCACTATATACCATCCTGCATATGTCATCCCTCATCCGATAAATCATTTGTGTTCTGATACTAATACATTGCATCTATTACATTAGTAATGTGGAATTATCTTCTTATAATTCAATGAAATAGGGGGATACTGATTTTAGAGATATTTTTTGATGATTTACATCTCCCTCACAATTAAGGGAAGGATATTAGGGGGAATCCAATACTTTTAGGGGATTTATTAGTGTTGGATGAATGATGGATGATGAAATAAGTTCATCCCTCTCTAAATGTTCCATTTAGAAAATGGATCAAATTTTTATTAGTCCCTCATAGACTGAGACCTAAAGAAAAAAAGGTCATGGACATTTCTTACTCTAAAAATTGTTTTCTTCAACATAATTACTAATATATCTTTGATGAGGGTCAATATATTACACGGGGTTATATGATTAAACTATAATTGAGAATAAATATCTATATGGGAAGGTTGTTATCTAGGAACCTCGGTGGATGGTTGTCACCTACATGAGAAGTAACCACTAGGGTAAGAAAAACACATTAATATGGAAAGACCAACTGGAATCTTGTACACTATTGATACTTTTTTTTCTATATTAGGGAGGTTTTACAATGTGTTTTGTGAAGTTAATTAGGGTTATTCTCCTAAATGGACCAACTGAGTGGTCGAACTTTTACATGGTTAAATATTTGTGAATATTGCTGGTTACGACCTTGAGACACATGAGATTGTATCCCTAAAAAAATATATGAATAAATTATTTGATATTTTGGGTTTTCAGCCAATAATAATTGATGATTAGGCCCTAGATCAGATTCTTAGATCTATTCTTTATTTAACATCACACATTACCGGACTCCCATCAATACACTAGTTATTAGTGTCAATGAGTCATCCATCGCTCAATCATACAAGATTTTAATAATGTAATAAGTTCTCATAGTGTGGGTTGATTTTATCCCAATTTTAAAACTCTATATGGAATCTAGTTTTTGGCTCCATTTTCAATGTATTTAGAAGGAAAAAATATCACCCTTCTATGAGGTGTGATATGAGTAACAGCCAAAACCCTACATCAATTTTCATTAATGTTAATTAATTCTGAAATCCCTATCCAAATTACCCTACCACTAGTTCAGGCTAGAGTTGGCATATATATAGAGTATTCTCATTCAGGTTTTAACTATTATCAAAAAAAAGATCAAAGGGGGGTCACTACATGAGTACATGGATATCCATTATAAATAAAATGGTAAATCCCAAAAGAAACATATTAGGATATCAACATAATTGAGTTAGATTCCATATATAATAAATAAAATACATGGTCTCCTGGAGACAACCTTGTAACATCCAATATCAGTGTAAATTCATGGGAATAACATCTTCATAGCTACAGAAAACCTCTAAAATTTATCATATTATCGTCAATAATTCCTCCCTATATAAAATAAATCTTGACAGAGAATTTTTGAACCATTATCTAATTACTTACTCACATCAGGCATGGGGAGACAACATAAAATACTAAATTAATGATTATATTCCAAATAATGAGGATGAAATCATTCCTGAGGCTGATTTTATTACCATTAATCAAATATCTCAAGATGAATCTTTGGAAAACCTATAATCCATAATCATCCAAACAATGATTACCACTGATGAAAGGAATGGTCATTCATTTTCATCCATTATTTATTGGAATCAATATATGTGTTTTGGATTGTTGATGATTATATCATGTTATCCATAAAATTATAATAATTCCGGATATATTAGAAATAAATGAGAAACAACTAAAAAAGATCAAATGTTTGAACCGCCAAGATGTAAATTCAAAGAGACTTACTCAAGTGTTGACCTAATGAGAATTTGATGATTCGTGACTACAGGAGAAGGAATCCCCCCTAAGTATAATATTAAACAATTATGAATACCACATTATGAATTCAAATACATAACATTATGAATCAATGATTAAAATTGTGGTCTTTGTGATAATGAAATAAGAGTTATCTTGAAATGTTGTAGAAATGTGTTTTTTTGTGGCAAGATAAATCTCTAAATCACACAGTCATTAAACATTCATTTGGTACATATCACTGTGATTTAAATAACCTATCAAATGAGGAAAATTATTTATTGTCTTATACGTTTCCATTGGATTCATTTCATCCTTAATAGATATACTCTAATCCTTGGATGTTGCTCTTATTTTATATGATTAAATGGTTGCATCATTTATCATTATTTTTTATCACTTGTTCAATCTTGATTGATGATCCATAATAACATAAAATTATTTTAAAAATAATATCATGATATCCTTGATGATTCAATTTCAAAAATCTAAATAATGACATCAGTCATAGTTCATGAAAACATTAATCAAAATAATCTCGTCATGGGTGTGGCTATTGAATAGTTATAGGTACAATATTCTATCACAATTCCTTTGGAGTTTGACCATTTGGATGGAGGATATAATTTTATATTTCTTCAGGATTTTATTGAAATAATTAATCCAATATTTCAATAAAAAATGATGCTTCAAATTTCACCTTGAAGAGGGGCCCAATGAGAATATCATGATTGTTATTGGGTTCATACAGTGTGTCCTATATGCCTTGCATTATTTTTTATAGTGATTTATTTTTTTCTATGGTTTTAAAAAGTGAGGCTTAGTTGGATGTACATGAATTTTTCTTAGGACTATATCTATGGGTTTTAGGTCTAACATGTTTTTTCCTTTTTTATTTTAACTAAATGACTTGTTTAGAACATGAAAAGCACTTGTCTAGAGAAAGGAGACTCAAATTTTGATGAAAATCCAATTTATAGTTTTTAAAAGTGGTGAGTTATATGTATTTTTCTTAAGGAACATTATTTTTTTTCAAGGAGTAATGAAATAAGATTCAAATTAAAGTCATATAACATTGACTATGTATTACGGTAGGTTATAGACACATTTCTTAGAACAAGTATTATTGTCCAAGAAATAGTTATGATTCAATTTTTTTTAATATTAATGATGTTGAAAATACTTGAATAGTGGGATTATAGAATGTGTAAATAACAATTTATGAATTATTGAATCAAATTGAAATGAAATTTTTTAGGAATTAAAATACCATTAGTAAGTATGTAAAACCAATTCCATGATCTTTCAAAAGATATTGGTGGTAGTAGATTGGCTATTACCACACTCAGTTAGGGGATAAAAATTTGGGTTGGTGATGATTTTTTATCTGGGACCAAAACATCCCCTAGTTGATACATCATAGGATCATGTGAAAAAAATGGTATTTACCATCAAATCCTAAATGAGTTTTTTATAATCAGTCTATATTTGTTTTTGAATCCCTTATAAAAGAATGAACCAACATTATTGATTTCCTAGAGGTTGGGTGATACCAAGACAATTGAATTGACTAAAGTAATTTTTTGATACTAAATTATACATTAGGAATATAATGTTTGTTTATGATGGATTGGAATATTCAATGGAAATTCAAAGACTGTAATTACATCATTGTGTATTGAATACATATTCTTGGTTGGAGGATTGCACATGAAACCATTCCCATAAAGGTTTTCGAAAAATTTACATCCTAGGTGCATGGATCACATGGTTATTGCATCAATGACCCAAAAGGTCTTTATTCCATGAATTCTCCAATATCTTTTGAACAACAGTAGTTTCTTTAAAACTCATAACTTGTGCATCCTAGATGTGAAAGTGGGAGAAAATTTGTATATAAATAATAAACTAAGGTCATTTTCAAATGGGAATTCCATTTTTATACTATCAGGGTGTGCCATGATAAAATTATCTTCTCCTTAGGATACTGAATCCTCTAGTTGTCGATCCATGTTGGGGATGCATTTATAGATCTATATCAGGGGTGTAGTATGTATTGTCAAAAAAAATAAGCATTGTTCAGAGTAAAATGATCACATCATTGATAGATAAGGATAGTTTAAAGAATTATTATTATTTTAAATGAGTTTACATTTATGAAAATAATATTTCTAGATGAAAAATGATGGATACTTCCATACTTAAGCTACCCATAATTAGGTGGCTACAATTTTATTGAGAGATAGGGATTAGACTCTAAATAGATATCAGAATGATTCTATTTTATATAACAAGTTCATTCATGTAGAAATAATTTATTTTAATATTTATTGTTAGATATAAGAGAAGGGACACAAGAGTTATTATATATCTCTTTAGAATGAGAATCATTCCATAGGAAGTTCTATTTAAGAGACTTCTCACATTGATATGGTTGTATGGAGGGAGTAAAAACTTTTTTGGAAATTTCAGTTTGAAAGCTATTCCAAAATTCAAACATCACTAAGTATCCAGTATTGTTACGAAACACGATATATGTTTTTATTAAAAAATGGATGCCCTCAATAGATTGAAATCATATGTAGGGGTAGAATTTCATTATAGTCTATGGTTGGGCCCATGATAAGAAGTTAGGTGTCAGTATATATCTCCTCAGAATATGATTCATTCCATACATAGTTCTATATATGAAATATCATACATATATATGGATCATGTAGAAGAATGGAATTAATTCTCAGATTCATTGATGGGTTATGTTCCACAAACTTCTACATGGATAAAGATCTAAAGTTGGGGGAAAATGGTCTATAGGAAATGGTCCACCCTGAGAAGTTTAAAGCCATGTGGGATAAACTCCAACCACATATTATAAGGTCCTTCTTTCTAAGAATATAATTGTTTTTACATTATATTGATCCAAATGAAAATTTTATGAACCTTGTCTCTATATAAGGAAAAGGTATGACCCAACAAAATTGTGTGATGGGCCACTATTGACGCTCCTTTCCATCACAGAGTCTAATGTCTGAAAAAGGGGAATACCATAGCACAAAGTGATTCATACTTTGAGGAAATGTCAAAAATTGACAAAGGCAAGAACAAGAACTTGATTCTGCATGGGCTGCACAAGTTACAAGATGGTCGTGCATGATACCTGCGCGCCACATATTGGGTGTGCATGTGACCTACACGCCCCTATATAATTTTCACCCAATGACTTCACCAGCCTAAAAATCCATGTTGTCGGCCCCCCATTTTGAGGACGGAAAAATCCAGAAACTCAGATTTGATCTCCCGGCGCCCTAGTCTCTTCTCGAAGCCTACCGAACACTTCTAAGGTAATTTCTTACCTAGAACAGATGATCTAAAGAGGGGTAACAAGGCCTAAGTGTTGAAATTCATCAACACCTGCAAGCCTAAGTGTCTATCCCTTCTGGGAAATGAAGACACTTGCACCCCGCCTTATCCCTTCTACCGAACCTACGCTCCACTCATTTAAAAGCCTCTATGGGTAATACTAAGGGCATGAGCCAAGCCTCTCCCAAGTATTACCCTATGGGTTGATCTTCACGTAGGTACCTATGTGTCACGAATGTATACCTGTGTGGCCAGGATCTCGGAACCCCAACAGGAACCGCGCGCCTACTTCTTTTTGGGTGCTCCTCTTGCCTATTCACCTCTCTTATTCAAATCCACCTCTCCAATTAAATATTCAGTCTTTAGAACCTTATTCAAAGCCATTTACGGAATGGTTACTTTGTTGGCTTCCTAATCTGAAAGAAATTATGTGGAACATCTCTTAAAACCTAGTGATTTACATATCATTTTGTCACTATGGTTAGATATATCATTAAATCAACCTCGTCTTTTAAGATGATAGGATCTTTAATTAGGGCCTCTTTATTAGGAGTAAGTACCAATATCAAATTCCAATATATAGGAATCCTCCTCAAGAGTAAGCCCCAAGTTCCAAATTCCCTTAACATGGGCCTCCTTTTCAGAAGTAAGCCCCATTCCATGTTCCCTTAACCTGGTAATCCTCCTTAAGAGTAAGCCCCAAGTCCCCTAACCTGGGCCTCCTTCTCAGGAATAATCCCCAGTTTGCAAGTCCCTTTAACATGGTCCTCCTTTTCAAGAATAAGCTCCAGTCATAATTTCTCTTAATCAGTCTTAACTTACTTTTGATTTGGGATTTCTTATTAGTAGTAAAACCCAATCATAAGTCCCCTATTACTCAGGCGTCCTTCTTAGGATTAAGTCCTAAGTAAAGTATCCAAATCTCTATAAAGTACATATACCTTTATGGACCTTGTCCCCAGATTTCTTCCCTGAGGTAAATCATAATATTCAACTATCTAGGCAGTCATACATATATAAGCCCCAAATTATTTCTTATGATCGCATCTTTCGTGGCATAATTGTCAGGTTTTACCAATACTTCTTGTTTCTCACAACAATCATGACATACGTGAGCTTAGAGTATAAAAGTAATTATGACATCTTTCTTTGAGCCATCAACCATGCATAAAACTCATACTTCTATACTCGAACTACGTGGGTTCTGATTCCTTTTCTAAACAAGGATACGTAGGTAGCCCATCTGTGGGTACGATACCAACTCTGAAATAATCTATGTCCTTCTGAATGATAATAAACATCAAGTGCTCCACTGAGTGGATTTAAAACCATTATGGTTATCATAAAGACCAAGAGATTTATATATAATTTTTTGAAGGATACCATTGACCAAGAATATCTCACAAATACAGATGATTCTATATCGATGAAGAACCTCAAATACATATAAATGATTCTCTAAATCTCCTACATATTAATAATTAACTGTTAGATCTAAAGGAAATCTTATTTTCATTATTGGTAATTTAATGAGGATTCATGAACATAACATAAATATATAATTATAGTCTCAAAGTAGACAACAATCCCCCACAAAATGGCATGATGATTCCGACCTCCCATCCTCTAGACCAATGTAAATTCTTAAGCCTCATCGGTTCAGAACTAATGAACACCTACCTTTGGAAAGTAGGTACAAATGGATATAGAATCATTGGATATTTCCAGTTCTACGAAAAAACCCATTAGAAACCAATTGGAATGTTTTAACCTTAAACCAATGAGGTCATCCCCAATTCCAGAGGGAAACAACCACCAACCGAATCATGTTCGGGGAATTTAAAAACTAGTTGTAAAGATGTGAGAAACAGACACACACACAAATATATATATATATATATATATATTGTTATAAAAATTTGTGGATGGTCCAAGTTTTTTTGATCTACATATTACTACCTACTACAAAAAAATTGGAATTAATCCACATATAATTTTTTGTTCGAAAAGACACCATGTTTATCTAACTCACATATGAGGTCAGTGAATTTATTTTACATGGAGATGATTCTCATGAAGGTCAAGGAACCATAGGATGGACTATTATATATAGTTTATGTAAATTATAAATTCACCACATGTCATTTAGAATAGAATCATATGTTACAAAAAATTTCATACATTTTAACATAGTGTGATTAAGATGTTGTCATGTAATTTTACATCATGTGACTAAGATGCATGAAAGGTAGTTTAATATCATGTTTTGTATAATAATGGTGTTGAATTTATGATATGTGTGTGATAGAGATAATATTTCAAATATTTTTAATGTCTATTTAAATGATTTAAACCTCACAAATTTAACAATTTGATCTTATTTGTAACAATTTTGGATTTATAGTGTGTTTTGGGATAAAAAGTTTAAATTTCATAATTCTGGATTTTTAACAGCTTTTTATCACAGGGGTATTTTGGTCATTTCTTATAAAATATATTTCCAAATTTTGTGATTCGAATTTTGTTTGAACCATTATTTTATTTTCTTCAACTTTGTCTTCAGGACCATGGGTTGAATCGATATTAATGGTGGCCAAAACAAATCAATGAAGTTGACAATTTTTTCCGGGCGGACTGCATTGACTCCACCATATTTATGGAAGCAAATTTCGGCCTACACTACTCCAAATGATGCGATTCTACCTGGATATGACATAGGACTCCAAGGCGCGTCTCCTCAATAAATTTCATGCCGTTTGGAATCCTTTATGATGGCCGTGTAGTGGTAGAATGTTGAAGGAATCTTCCAGGAAGCTTCATCCAGAGAAATCTATTTTTACTAGAAAACCCATAAATCCTTCAATACACGTCCAATTAATCTGACATTTTGAGGGTGGACGGACAAGACATTGATGAACAATATTTATGAAGAGGGCCACGCGTGAATCGGCCATTTAATTGGTCTAAAACGCGACAACTCTGTGAAGATAAAATCTGCCTATAAAAGGAGGGGAGCTCCTACCTCTCAAGATATTCTATTTTTCACCACACCATCCCTCACAAAAGGGATTTGGCTTGAGAGAGAGAAGGGGAAGGTGGAGATTTTGATCCTTAAGAAGATGAAATTCTTTGAATATTCAATAGAAAAGATGAAGGCTTCTCAAGTGATGGAAGGCTAAGCGGCAAGTGGTTGCGGACGGCGACACCCGACGGACACTCTCTTCCGAGTTTGGATTTTAATGTGTAATCTCTTTTTTTGAATTTCTCTTGAACCTATATTTTTGAATGAATCTGGTTGTTTTCTTTCTTAAATATATTTTCAACAAATTTGATTTGACCATTGTTCCATCTATAAAGTAGAACAATGGACTTCGCTATTTAAAATTCTTTGGTGAGGTTTTGTCATTCAGCATAGCGAATTCAATTAGGTTCAATTACTTGGAGGTATTTAAGTAATTGAATCACTTTTATAGGAAGGAAAAAAGTCATATTGAAGTCTTAAATATGGTGTCTTTTCAAATTTGAGTGTAAACCTGGGGGTCCTTGGGGGTACATTTAGGAATTTAAAATAAGAGATATTTTTTATATACAAGGAAGAGGGGAGTGTCCGAGAGGGTGAAGCTTGTCTGCGACTGCTATTTTTATTCTTGATTTCAAACCCACATTATCTTTCCTTTAAAATTATTTACGTTTAGAATTTAATTAAAATTTTATTTTCAAATTGTTAATCAAACCCCCATTTTCATTTCATTAAAAACAAACAAAACAACAAAAGTGACAGTTTTACAACTCGAACTGCAACCTCCTCGAGAGACAGCCCTGTGGTCACCACAGTGCTACATAAAAAGGGAAAATATTGATTGAGGGTTTCACGACAAAAACGCTCACATCAACTGGCGCTGTTGCCGGGGAGGTTGCTAGAGTTGATTTTATTTTAGTTATATATATATATATATATATTTTCCTTTCTCTTGCATGACCCGAACTTCTGAACCGAACTTGTTACCTTTAGATTCAGAAATTGATATAACTTTTCACACTAGGTTTAGAGGTAATAATCCACAAGTTTCAAGTTGTGAATCTTCCACCAATACACCTAGGTGGGACTTAGTTGAAACTGAAATCCAAATGGCTGAAAATAGAACTTTGAAAGAACTGGCTTCGTCCTATGATGAAAATCATGAGAATCCTGTTGAGTACCCTGATGCCCCTGCTGGATTTGAAATCAAGTCCTGTTTCATCCACCAGCTTCCCATTATTCAATGGGTTTCCCGGTGAAGACCCACACAAATACCTCCAAGAATTTAGTTATCTGTGTGTCAATATGAAATCTCATGGAGTTGATGCCGATCAAATGAAGCTTAGGTCATTTCCTTTTTCTCTAGATGGAGTTTCTAAGGAATGGTTTTTATATTCTCACTCAACCTTGATTATAAATTGGAATGAATTAAAAAAGATTTTCCTTGAAAAAAATTTCCCTGCGTCTAGAACTGCCTCCATTCGAAAGGAGATTTGTGGAATTAGGAAAACACAAGGAGAAACGCTTCACGAATACTGGGAAAGGTTCAAACGTCTTTGTTTTAGTTGCCCTCATCATCAAATTAGTGACCAGCTTCTCATTCAATACTTTTATGAAGGATTGTGTCTCACTGATAGAAGTATGATCGATGCTGCTGCAGGAGGAGCTTTAGTTGATAAGACACCAGCTGCTGCTAGGATTTTAATTGCAAACATGGCCCAGAATGCCCAACAATTTGGAACCAGTGGCCTTCTTCATGTCAAATCTGCACAAGAATTCCCTACTACTAGTCCCGAAAACAACACAATTTCAAGTCAACTATCTGATCTCACCACCATGGTAAGGTCAATAATGTTGTCTAGCACCCCACCAACCCAACCCAAACCTGAAGCGGCTTTCCAACTACATGTCCATTGTGGGATTTGTTCTTCGAATGAACATTTTAGTGACCAATGCCCACAAATGAATGAACCTCATGAGAACTGCAATGCAGTTTTTCCTGGAAGACCATTTCAACCAAACCAGCAAAGACCATTTCAAAACAACCAAAATTTCAATCAAGGATGGAACAACAACTCAAATGAAAGATTTCGTCAACCTGAAAAACCAAGAGGATTTTTCCAAGGACAATCAAGTAATTATCAACCAAGATATTTCAATGAGCAAGCCAATGCTCATTCTGGAAGCAATTTTCACCCTACCCCTCCCACTCAAAACTCGGATCGGAACCTCGAAGAAGCAATGCGGAAACAACAAGAGGAAATGAATGAACTAAAAGAATACACAAAACAGCAAGATAACAAAATGAATACCTTGATGACTCAAATGGGTCAACTTGCCTCTGGTATTAATTGCATAACAAATCAAATGAGTGGTGGTTTACCCTCACAGCCACAAGTAAATCCGAGGAATAATGGGAAGGAAAATGTGAGTACAATTGAACTTAGGAGTGGAACAAAATTGAAAAATCCTCAGATTGAGAACATCAAGCCTTCTTCTGATACTGTTGATGAAAATCCTACCCTTGATAAAAATGATGAAAAATTTGAAGTTGATAGAAACTCAAAGTCAAGAGAAGAAATCTTGTTTGAAAGAACAAAGAATGATTGGAAGAGGATGTCTGGCCCTTATGTTCCTCCAAAACATACTTAGAATACCCCAGAAACATTCAAACCTCCACTTCCTTATCCAAGGTGTGAACCACCACCAAAGTCAAGTGCTGAAAAAGAATTGGATAAGGAGGTTTTGGAAACATTCAAGAAAGTCCAAGTCAATATTCCATTGCTCGATGTTGTGAAACAAATTCCGAGGTACGCTAAGTTTATGAAAGACATGTGTACCAACAAGAGGAAGTTCAAAGGGGGTGAGAAAGTAAACTTAGGAAGGAATGTCTCATCGTTGATCCAACATGACCTTCCGGTCAAGTGTAAAGACCCCGGGACATTTACCATTCCCTGTACCATTGGGAAATGTGAATTCAAAGATGTGATGCTTGATCTAGGGGCCTCCATCAATGTCATGCCACATTCTGTCTACTCATCTCTTCAGGTTGGAGACTTAAAACCCTCTGGAATTATCATTCAACTCGCAAACCGAAGTACCACCAAACCTGCTGGAGTTATAGAGGATGTTCTCGTTCAAGTGAGAGACATGATTTTTCCTGTTGACTTCTATGTTTTGGATATGGAAGATGATCGGTTCAGCACACATGCTCCCCTCATCCTAGGGAGGCCATTTCTAAAAACGGTAAAAGCGATCATCAATGTTCACAAGGGAACACTTTCACTAGAATTTGGAGGAGATGTTGTTCATTTCATCATTTTTCATTCAATGAAACACCCAGTTGAGGATCATTCAACTCCCCATGTAAACATGATTGATTGGTTTTCCTCTGGCATGTTACCTAATTTTTTCTGTGATGAAATACCAACTGATGTAGAAAAAGAGGGATATTTGTATGATACCAAATCAGAGAAAAATGAGGATGAAATTGGAGACTATGAAGAGTCTTGGGATTTTGAGACTGGATATCTGAGAAATGATAAAGATGAATTTCTAGAAACCATTGAATCTGTTAGTGGTATTCCAGGAGAGGTTTCCAATTTTTCACATGAAACAAGTCATGATATCATAGAAAGAGATAACTATGATGAACATGGAGCTTCACCAAACAATCAAACTTCTGAAGAGTTCCCAATTATCAATGAAACAAACCCACCTTTGGTAGAATTGAAACCCCTTCCAGATAACCTCAAGTATGCCTTCCTAGGTCATAAGGAACAATTCCCTGTAATAATCTCAAAAGAATTGTCAGAAGTCCAGGAAAACCAATTGTTGGAAGTTCTCAAGTCCCACAAGGAAGCCATAGGATGGACTCTCTCTAATCTAACAGGAATTAGCACCTCGGTTTGCATGCACAGAATTTTACTAGAGGAGAACACTAGACCGGTAAGACAATTTCAAAGAAGACTAAACCCAACACTTTTGGAGGTTGTGAAGAAAGAAGTCACCACCTTGTTGGCTGCTGGAATTATTTTTCCCATATCTGATAGCCAATGGGTAAGTCCAATCCATGTTGTTCCTAAAAAAAGTGGATTTACAATCTCAAGGAATGAATTTTGTGATCTTGTCCCCATAAGGCTTCCAAATAAATGGAGAATGTGCATTGATTACAGGAAACTCAATTTGGTTACAAGGAAAGACCACTTCCCATTACCATTCCTTGATCAAGTCCTTGAAAGACTAGCTGGAAAAACCCACTACTGTTTTCTGGATGGATTCTTTGGATATTTTCAGATTCAAATTTTACCTGAGGATCAAGAGAAAACCACTTTCACATGCCCATTTGGAACTTTTGCTTACAGAAGGATGCCCTTCGGTTTATGTAATGCCCCAGGAACTTTTCAAAGGTGTATGATAAGAATCTTCTCTGAATTTTTGGAAACTTGCATGGAAGTTTTTATGGACGACTTCACTGTGTATGGATCATCTTTTGAAAGTTGTTTGAAAAGCTTGGAACGTGTCCTGAAAACATTCATTGAAAAGAACCTTGTTCTAAATTACGAAAAATGCCATTTTATGGTTTCTAAAGGGATCGTTCTTGGACATGTTGTGTCCCGTGATGGAATTCAAGTTGATCAATCCAAAGTTGAGGTCATTTCCTCATTACCATACCCAAAAACTATCAGAGATGTGAGATCCTTCCTCGGGCATGCTGGATTTTATAGGAGATTCATTAAAGATTTCAGTACAATTGCACTTCCATTGTCCAGATTACTCCAAAAAGATGTCCCATTTGTCTTTGATGAGAATTGCATAAATTCGTTTCATGATCTAAAACAAAGATTGATAACCCCTCCCATTGTTCAACCTCCTATATGGGACATTCCCTTTGAAATAATGACAGATGCATCTGATTTTTCTCTTGGGGCAGTATTGAGTCAAAGTATAGAAAAGAAATCTCATGTGATTGCCTATGCCTCCAGAACTCTTGATCAAGCCCAATCAAACTACACAACAACTGAGAAAGAACTGCTGGCTGTTGTCTTTACTCTAGACAAATTTAGAAGTTATCTGCTGGGCTTCAAGGTGATTGTTTTTACTGATCATTCTGCAATCAGATTCATGATGAAGAAACATGATGAAAAACCAAGACTTCTGAGATGGATTTTGCTTTTACAGGAGTTTGATGTTGAAATAAAAGATAAGAAAGGATGTGAGAACCTTGTTGCTGATCATTTGAGAAGGATACCATCTATTGGGAATAAGAAATTTCAGTTGTTTTCCCCAATTAAGGAAAACTTTCCAGATGAGGATTTATTTGCTGCTCAAAGTGAAATACCATGGTTTGCTAATCTTGTAAACTATTTGGCTTCTGATGAACACCGCCATTGGTTTTCCAAAAATCAAATTGATAAACTTCAAAGCGATTCAAAGAAATACATTTGGGATGATCCTTATTTATGGCACAATGGTAGTGATCAAATGATACGAAGATGCATTCCGAATTCTGAATTTCAATCCATCCTACATTTCTGCCACACATTAAACTGTGGAGGACACTTTGGACCACAAAGAACAGCAAGAAAAGTTCTTGATTCTGGATTGTATTGGCCCACCATTTTTAGAGATGCTTTCGAATTCTGCAAAACCTGTAAAAATTGTCAATTCCAAGGAAACATTTCCAAGCGGAATGAGATGCCAAAAAACCCACTTTTGTTTTGAGATGTTTTTGATGTATGGGGAATGGATTTCATGGGGCCTTTTCCTAATTCATTTGGATATCTATACATCTTACTGGCTGTTGATTATGTTTCCAAGTGGGTAGAGGCTATCCCCACCCGAACTGATGATGCAAAGATTGTGTCTAAATTATTGAAAGGAAATTTGATTTCAAGGTTTGGATTTCCAAAGTTTCTAATTACAGATCAAGGTACCCATTTTTGTAATAGGACTTTGGAATCACTTTTGAAGAAATACGGTGTTAATCATAGGGTCTCTATGCCCTATCATCCTCAAACAAATGGAATGGCTGAGTTGTCTAATAGGGAGATCAAACAAATCCTAGAAAAAACAGTGAACCCAAATAGAAAGGATTGGAGTTTGAGACTTGATGATGCCCTTTGGGCCCATAGAACAGCTTTCAAAACCCTCATTGGAATGTCACCATTTAGATTGGTCTATGGAAAGGCTTGTCATCTACCAGTTGAGTTAGAACACAAATCCTTTTGGGCTGTAAAAACATGTAACATGAACCTATATTCTTCTGGGAAAGAAAGAAAATATTGTTTGCAGGAGTTGGAGGAGATCAGAAATAATGCATACGAAAGCTCCAAGTTATACAAAGAGAGAAGCAAAGCCTTTCATGATGGGAGGATTCTCAAAAAAACTTCAAGGATGGAGACAAAGTTCTGCTATTTGATGCCAGATTGAAACTCTTCCTAGGTAAATTTCGTTCCAAATGGTCTGGCCCATTCATTGTTACTCATGTTTTTCCTTTTGGTGCAATACAGATTAAAGATCCAGACAAAGAGACATCATTCACTGTCAATGGGAATCGGTTGAAGCTATTTCGAGAAAATTTTCATGATCCTCCAGGGGAGGAAATTCAACTTCATGACACAGAATATAATTGATTCCAGGTTGTGTCTTTCCTTATCATTTATTTTTGCTTTGTCTTTAATTTCCTGAATTTCATGCTAAAAAAAACTACACAATGAGGACATTTCATAGAATATGTGTGGGGGGGACACAATGCTGGGTAGAGTAGATTTTTTTTTCAAACTTTGTTTTTGAAATTTTTTGTTGTCAAAATTTCTTTCCATTTTTTTCTTCTTTCTTCGTGTTTCTTTTTCAAAAAAAAGGGGTTTTGGAATTTCTTGAATTTCATTTGAAACTTATTCCATGGAGTGAACAAACTTATCCTTTGAAACTAAAGATAAATGAATGCTGAATACGACATTGCTTTAAGTTCAAAAATTTGGAAAATTCTTAAAATGACCACTGATTTTTAAATATCATGGCACATATCACTGGAATTGTGATTGAAATTCTCATTCCTGTGAGGCCTCTGGACCCATTTTTAAATTTTCTTCACATTTACCTCTTTCTTGAGAGAACCAATTCGTGTTTGTTTAAACCAAAACTTGATTTATTTCTATCAAAACATGAGGGCTGAGATACGTGTGATTAAAATGATTGAGGCATTTGTTTGAATATCGGAGCCTCCTTTTCATGATTATCCTTTTTATTTTGGCCTTCCTTGAACATTTTATCCTTCGTGAGCCCTTAGTAGCCATGTATAGCCTGTTAGGTTAGCCACATTACAAGCCAAATTTCCCTTTCCAACCTGCTCTAGAAGTATAAATGCATGATCTAGTTGAACTTAAGTGTGAAGGGGAAGATGACTCATGATGTGATACCTCATTTGATGTTTCTTTGGGAGAACATTTAAACATTGAAGGCGTATTTGTGATGCTGGAATATATTTTTCTGGGAGCTGTGCCTATCTGGAGCTCTCAAATGAAATGGAGCTGTGCCTATCTGGAGCTCGCAATGGAAATAAGCTGTGCCTATCTGGAGCTTTAAAAAAAATTTATTTCATACATTCTGATGAAATATTGATGGAATGGGGTGGAAAACAGAAGATCAGAGCTGATTATTTTAAGAGAATATGGAGGAGACCATACTTGAGCAAAAATTAGAATCATGCATTTCTAATTCAAAAAGAGACAAACCCTCCTTATTCAGCCACAGAATTTTTCACATTTAAAACCTACCAACCCCAAGCCACAGAAAAACCTTGTAAAGTCCTCATGATAATCACATGTTCTTGGTTCACATCAGGTGGAGATGTAGAAATTTATCAAGCCTATGGTAATTCTTGCATGAGTTGGATGAGAAAATCCTTGTTGCAAATCTATATTGTGTGCTGAGAGAAAAAAATGAATGTGAGGTAAGTGTGTTTTGTCCATGAGAAGAAAAAAATAAGTGGAAATGGATTGAATGATTTGAATTTAGAATTTTAAATATTTTTCTTTAATGAGGCATGATATCTTTTTAATTCATTGTGGTAAAATTGGTAAACTCCATTGGTATGTGTTTTATTTTTCTTGATACCGTGCTCACTTGTCAAGGAGTCCAAGAGCCAAGTGTGGGGGAATTGATAGAGATAATATTTCCAATATTTTTAATGTCTATTTAAATGATTTAAACCTCAATAATTTAACAATTTGATCTTATTTGTAACAATTTTGGATTTATAGTGTGTTTTGGGATAAAAAGTTTAAATTTCATAATTCTGGATTTTTAACATCTTTTTATCACAGGGGTATTTTGGTCATTTCTTATAAAATATATTTCCAAATTTTGTGATTCGAATTTTTTTTGAACCCTTATTTTATTTTCTTCAACTTTGTCTTCAGGACCAGGGGTTGAATCGATATTAATGGTGGCCAAAAAAAATCAATGAAGTTGACAATTTTTTCCGGGCGGACTGCATTGACTCCACCATATTTATGGAAGCCAATTTCGGCCTAAACTACTCCAAATGATGCGATTCTACCTGGATATGACAGAGGACACCAAGGCGCGTCTCCTTAATAAATTGCCAGCCGTTTGGAAGCCTTTATGATGGCCGTTTAGTGGTAGAATGTTGAAGGAATCTTCCAGGAAGCTTCATCCAGAGAAATCTATTTTTAATAGAAAACCCATAAATCCTTCAATACGAGTCCAATTAATCTGACATTTTGAGGGTGGACGGCCAAGACATTGATGAACAATACTGATGAAGAGGTCCACGCGTGAATCGGCCATTTAATGGGTCTAAAACGCGACAACTTTGTGAAGATAAAATCTGCCTATAAAAGGAGGGGAGCTCCTACCTCTCAAGATTTTCTATTTTTCACCACACCATCCCTCACAAAAGGGAGTTGGCTTGAGAGAGAGAAGGGGAAGGTGGAGATTTTGATCCTTAAGAAGATGAAATTCTTTGAATATTCAATAGAAAAGATGAAGGCTTCTCAAGTGATGGAAGGCTAAGCGGCAAGTGGTTGCGGACGGCGACACCCGACGGACACTCTCTACCGAGTTTGGATTTTAATGTGTAATCTCTTTTTTTGAATTTCTCTTGAACCTATATTTTTGAATGAATCTGGTTGTTTTATTTCTTAAATATATTTTCAACAAATTTTATTTGACCATTTTTCCATCTATAAAGTAGAACAATTGACTTCGCTATTTAAAATTCTTTGGTGAGGTTTTGTCATTGAGCATAGCGAATTCAATTAGGTTCAATTACTTGGAGGTATTTAAGTAATTGAATCACTTCTATAGGCGGGAAAAAAGTCATATTGAAGTCTTAAATATGGTGTCTTTTCAAATTTGAGTGTAAACCTGGGGGTCCTTGGGGGTACATTTAGGAATTTAAAATAAGAGATATTTTTTATATAAAAGGAAGAGGGGAGTGTCCGAGAGGGTGAAGCTTGTCTGTGACTGCTATTTTTATTCTTGATTTCAAACCCACATTATCTTTCCTTTAAAATTATTTACATTTAGAATTTAATTAAAATTTTATTTTCAAATTGTTAATCAAACCCCCATTTTCATTTCATTAAAAACAAACAAAACAACAAAAGTGACAGTTTTACAACTCGAACTGCAACCTCCTCGAGAGACAGCCCTGTGGTCACCACTGTGCTACATAAAAAGGGAAAATATTGATTGAGGGTTTCACAACAAAAATGCTCACATCAGTGTGTTTTTAGAAACATTGGATTAGTGAATAAAATAATTTTCTCTTAATCCTTTGTGAACATTGAATATAATCCATTTAAATATACCTTGAGTATAGAATAAGGTACTTCCCTCTTTGGTTTATATTTTAGAGGAATATCCCCATGTATAATTGTGGATTTGAGAGATAACACCAATTACACATAGAGAAATTAATGACGGTGAACTTTCTTGTTGAAGGAATATTCTACTCAACTTTAGTGAACAATAAAAAAAATCAGGGCATGACCTTCATTCATCAAGTTGTTCCAACTTGTCTAATCACTTTTGGGATTTTTAATCCATGGATTTATAACCATGAGTGGAAATGTGGAGTGAAGGTAATTGGACTTCAATGGGTAGAATAGTCTTTTTCCCATATTCATATGAGTAAGGGGTTTCATTCATAGTGAAATGAGTTATACAATAGTAATCCCAAAAATCATGCCGAATTTTTGCTGATAAATATTCATTTTTTAGTCACCATATTATAGTGTATATTATAAAGATTTTTACTAAAAGGATATATTTTTTATTTCCCCCAACACGGTTGTGGTATGAGGGAATAAAATAAATTATATATATCTAATATTGTATTTTCCTTTTGGTAGACAAAAATTTGGTTTCTTTATCTATCAGTATTGTATGAAGGACACCACAAAATTGAGAAAAAAAATCATTTCATCACAAAAATAATGATTAAATTTGACCCAACTTCATTAATAGATATATTCTTAGTTTACATAGAAAATAATTTAGAGGAAATAAAAATTAACTTCAAATGTTTGGATTTTATGGGCGGATATGGACCCTTGACATCTAACCCTATAACATAAAATTCCTAGAAATATATATAAGTATGATACAGTTATGGTGGTTGATGAATTTAGTTTTCATGTAAATTACAATAATTAACGATAAGAGTGATTTCTATAAAATTAATTAATATTGAATATAGAAATATTTAAAACATCTGATATGATTGTAAATACTAGAACCTAATAGATAAGGATCACAAGAACTAGTATTGACTTTTTGCATGATAGTTTGTTTTTCTACTTTTTCAATGAATGTAAGGATAAATCCATAAAATCATCATTTATTGATTAAATTTAGAAATTTGTTTTCATTTTCAATGGAGAATTTAACAGACCATCATTAAAATTTCTCTTTTTATTTTTTATATGACATAAGATTCCTTTTTTATGAGGCATTTTCATATGGGGGACATAGATCTATTATAAATTTATCTGCATTTGGAGTGGATTTAACCTCATTTTTCTCTTTGAATTAATTTCCTATGAATGTAGAATCCACATTTTTTATGTGATATATCTGATTAATGTTTGATCCAATTCATTATTTAGCATGTTTTTTATTTTTTTATCTATCGCATCTTCCTAGAAGTTCTATGAATGGGGATGTGAGTCATATTTTTATCTGATAGAAAATGTTCCATTAACCCTCACACGTAGTTTAGAAGGGGGATAAAATATTCCTTATTAATGGATTACTCACCATTAATCTTCTTAATTACCAACTCTAAATCACCATCAACATTTTGGTGGGATTCTAGTATTTGTAGTGCTAATTACAAATATATAATGGGGGATTTCTTTTCTGACTCATTTTCTATGTAGAATTCAGACAACTAGAAGTAATATTGAATACCTTCCTTGGGTAGAGGGAAATGGATAAATCCTTGGATTAAATATTTTTTCTTAGGGTTATCCATTCATTACCCAAATTCTCTTTTGGAAGCTTCATCAAAGTAAATATTCCATGTTTGGGGGACATCATGAATAGAGAATTATTCTTCATCAAGAAACTATTTTTTTGTGGGAAATTTTATGTAGAAGGATTCTCCAAAATAACATCTTCTAAAGATTTTATATTTAATTTATTTTTTGAATAAGTCATGTTTTAGAAAATTCCAAGATGACCTCCCATTTTCCCAAACAAACAGTGATATTTGATGAATAATGTTATATTTGAGTGGGTTACACCAAGAGAAGATGTGGACATCACAGGGCTACATATATTGACTCATATTTTAACTAAATTTATTAAATCAACATTTTTTTTTCATTATATAAATATTATTTCTCATTACTAAGAATAGTTCTACTATGATATTAGAGTCTTTTGTCATTCCCTATAAAATATTTTATGTATGAAAATCTAATAATGATCTAACGCTATGAAATATAGATTGAGATTTCATTTACTTCAACATGGGGAATTAAAAACGACGAAATCATAATGTATTTCATGACACAATCAAAATAATAATGAAAATAATTGTTCCCTTGATATTTAACTCCCTTTATTTATTGTTTTAGTGAATTATATTCACATTAGTATGATATTTTATTTGAATCGTTGAACATAGGGGAGTAATCCTTGAATCCCAACCAACTATTTGTTGTATTAAGGGGGTGAAATGTCAATAATAACATCATTTTTTCAAATTATTGAATTAAATTATACTATGTTACAATATGAATCTTAGAAAATATTCCTAAGTAAACACAAAATATATTTCAATAGGTTCATCTTCAAGCTATGTTTTATTATATTTTCAATGATATTATCAGGATCATCACAATGATAAGGGTGGAAATGATATTTTACCTTTGAATAATTGATATAACATTAAATGGTATTCCACATAATGGATTTAAAAATATTATATGTTGAACATTTATATGTGGAAGCATCATGTTTTAGTCCATAGAGAATCACCTGACAGTAGCACATTCCTCAGTGTTCCCTGAAATAAGTATCTTCTTTATCTTCTTGGTTCATTCAATTTTTTTTGTTTCACAAAATAAATTCATAATGGAAATGAATTAATAGATATTAATTTAATTAAACAAAATATTTTTAATCATAACTACAAATAATATTTTTGATCAAGCTAATTCAGATCCCTTAAGTCGACTCAAACTCTGATATGCCAGTTTTTCTTTTTTGATTGGGAAAAATTTGGCAAGTCAATTTGGGTATTCAAACTCTAAAATAATGGTGTCTTTAAAAAGTCTATCATTTTTATTTTTACCTTAGTATCATCATATTGATTCATTCTTCTAGATGATTTTTCTTAACCAAAATTATCCTTTATAATTTACAAAGTTTGGGCTGAATATTTTGGACGAATTTTTGAAATTTTCATAAAATAATAGGGTAATAAATCACGATATTTTTTTAAAAAAGATGTATAGACATATTTTTTATCAAAATAAATAGACACAAATATTAATTTTGGTCATGATATTATTATATTCCAAGATTCATCTATCATTTCTTATTAGTAATATTAGAGACACCATCTTCAAACATTGGATGGTCATCTGTGAGATCCTCCTCTTCTTCAGGATCATCCTCAATCTCATGAAAAATGGGTGGTAAGAGATGATAATTGGAGCTATAGAACAAGTTGTGATAATTTTTTCACCCTATAGATGTTGAAGAGGATTCCCTGTATTCTATGGGTGTTGATATTCCAATGACGTAGTCAAGGAGAACATGGATGGACTTTAGTTATTCTTCCCTTTGAGTGTCATTATGGGTAGAAGATGTATTGACCTATTAACTATATGGAAGTGGGATAGAGATATTATCACTCTCTAATGGAGATATAAGAGCCTATTATAATCAATCCAATAATATATGGGTATCTTGGGACATGGGACATAATCAGTGGGATTTTTTAGCTGGAGTGTTTCTTTAATCGTAAGGATCAAAACTACATCTATTTTTTACATTCAT
Organism: Viscum album; assembly: GCA_963277665.1. NCBI lineage: Eukaryota > Viridiplantae > Streptophyta > Magnoliopsida > Santalales > Viscaceae > Viscum > Viscum album. Next base: position 71,938,529 of record OY728134.1, on the reverse strand, counting down.
CTGAAGTTACTATGTCATGGAAATTAATAAGTAAATGGATAAATATGAACATTTCACATTAATTTCATTGATGGTAAATGTATATTCATTAACAATCTCTCTAAATGGGTTGATTTGTGTCATTTGAAAACAGTTTGAAGCATTAAGTAGAGTGACATAATCAACCATGTGTTATTTTCATTCAAATTGGTAGAATTATGCATCAATATATTAATATTCATAGGATTCAAATAGAACCCTATCATAGTATAACTTCATAACTTTCCCTTAAACAAAAAATTTGATACAATTATTGTATGATGAGGTAATTGTCGAATCCTTATGAAACCAAGGCCCCACAAATAGAATATTGAATGTAGTATCCTAATGAATGGATAAAAATTTATTGTCACACACGATGACACATAATTTTTCTATAAGATTGATTTGATAAATTTGTTTACATTAAATATTTCAATAATCCTAATGTGTTAATTTGTAGGGTAAATCAGAGCCGTTTTATCCATTATGATAGATTATAAAGATTTTAATGAGGTTAATTCCAGATCTATTATCAAAAAAGGATATTTGTATATCTATTTCATCTAATGTTATAGATACTTATAAGGGTCTCATGTATCCTTATGTTAATGTTTCCATGTCATACTCCAAAAAAGGGATGATTATGTGACATTATGCGAAATCAGTTTATACTTGATAGTCTTTAGCGGTAGTATCCCTGGATTAAAACTCTTTATTTTTCATTAGGGCCTCCAAATGATATTCCTAGAGATATTTCTGATAAATTTATATCATACAAGTTTGATTAATTTTCTTATACCTGAACCAATTATTTCATAATATAATATCTTGAATCCATAGGTCTATTCTTCCCAATTTGGTGTTATTCATTATAATACGCCATCGGAGGTTAATTGTTTGAGGTGGATGGGTAAAAAACTTGAGTAGAAATTAAATCCACATCTATCTCTAATAGCTGGGTTTTACCGGGTATGCATACTCATCTAGGTTTTTCAGATAATTTAATAGTCATTAATTGGTACTAAAAAACTATTATTTTTGGATTACTCTTGACTGATGTCATTGAGTCTCCATTATTCTTTTGGGATAGCTGGAGTGAGTGTTTTTGAGTTTTGGCCAAATATAGCCTCACTAGGGATATGCCAAAAAATAGCAAACTTTGTTTCATCACTTATTCACTCAGCTCCAACAGCCTCTACCTCTTTCTTCATAGTTAGAAATAGGGAAGAAAGGTTCATTTTTATAAACATAATAAGAAAAAGGATATGTTAAATAGATAACATTAAAATAACAAAAATTTAACTCTTCAACCAAAAAGGGTGTTATTTATCAGGGTGGTGTTTGTGATCTTAGTACTAGAGGGATGAAATTTGAGATCATAAGAACTAGCTTGAGTATTAGTACAGTTTCATCTTCTGATACGTTAGCCTTTTCATTCTATTCATGTTGACTAGTTTTACTACTTTATACTTAATTATAACATGAATTTGATTGACTATATTCCTATAAATCCAATTTTCAAACTATAAGTTCCATTACATATAACTTATTTTCATCTAATTTCGACCTTAAGAGAGGTATAAACACATGCCCCTTATGTCAGTGGTTATCCCACTTTCAATTGCTTAAAATAAACCAACTTATTAAGGATTTCCTAATAAATTTGATATCTTGAATGGTTTGACCAAATATTCTGTAGAATGGTTAGATATTTTGGTGATCACTAAGGATAAACCGATCAGGCCACCAAGGATCATATATCCTCAAAACATGTTCTTGATAGCTATAATGAATTATTTTGGAACATTCTTATCTTGAACAGAGTAAATTTTATTTTTCTAAACAATATATGGAGATAACTTCTCTTAATTCCCTTATCTTAATGAGTTTTTTTATTTTTTCCCACTTCAGAGGTAGTTCGGCACTGTATTGTGTATGATTGGGTGTTAAGGCTAGTGTCAAATACAGAATCTATGTAATGCTTTGTGTCTCCACTTTATTTTTTTATTTCCTTTTGGATGTATTCACTAATGAGGACATAGTTTATGTTATCCAAGTAGAATATTCAATCCTTTCATAACCACTTAATTCGAAAAAATTATAATATATGTCACAAGATTGAGTGTCATTAAAAACATGTCATATATTTTCTCCATAAATATCCATCCAAGATAAATTTTTTATTCAAAGAAAATCCTCAAGGCACTAAAATGCTTCCATGCTTATGGAGGTCTGAAATATAAGACTCCCTCATTTTCATGATATTTTTAATTTGATATGTCTATAATTGTTTTCTTTCATATCATAGAGAGAAATTTATAATGAAGTTTTCACTAGATATATTCCTATATAATGATTGACTGAGATAGAAAACCAATATACAAAAAATTTGTTGGTCCCTCTAGAGTCTGTACAAAGCATCAAAGTTTGGCGTCTCCTTATTGAATAATTTTTCCCTTCACTATATAATATAGAGAAAAAAAATAAGTGATGTTTTTGGATTCCCCATGACATTGAAATTTATGAAAGTATTTTTTATGAAATTGGGTAGGGGAAGAGAGGCATGTACCCATTTTTGGTAACTATTTCTCTTCATCTACCTTGGTGCACACCATCCTTCCCTGGACTCTACTTAGGAATTAGTGACTCAATTATGTCAACCAGTTATGATGGGATGGATTGAAGGGTAGGTACATGATGAGTGTTTTTGAAGAGAAGATACTAAAATGGTTGGTTAATATATACTTAAGATCCATAAACAATTTAGTATAAACATAGGTAGTTTCAATAACATGGTCCTAACTACTATTATAATAGAGGGAAATATTTAAATTCTTATACTATTGGATCCATGTAAAAAAATTCTAGATCATAGATAGAACATATGACCTGGATCTAATTTTTTTGGTATGATGGGCTCTTCTTGTCATGGTAGAAATATTAAAGGAGCTTGGTGAGGCTCTTCCTGAATAACATATCTGGTGGGGATATTTATTCTAATTAAACTAGAATTCAGTGTCATTAATTAATTCATTTCTTCCTCATATTATGAAAACCATTACTCAATTTTATGATGTTTTACGTATTTAGGTAATGGGTATGATATAGACACACTTTTTCAGTTTATTTTTTAAAACATTTCATAGATGGAGTAGATGAACATTCAAGATATTCCCCATGTTTTTGTGTTTCCATTAATTTTGTTTATGTACAACGTATTTAATAATTTTAGCATGAATTGTGTTTAGAACAAAAAATAGATTTTTCTTATTCTCTATCTAGGGATATGTGTTTTGTTCTATCTACAAGGATAGTGCTGATAAAATATTTCATTGAACTGGTCTGTACATGAATCAGATCACCACCATAATAATATGATATTTGGAAACCCTTAGGACAGCTTTTAAATGAAAATTTTTGATCTATTTGGATGTTTTCCCTCATTATGGGTTTCTTGGTTTTAATTTTCTATGGGGCTAAAAATTTTATTTCTATGATTCTCCTATGAATTATTTTTGATAGCTAAACTAGATAGGGTTTCTTGAAATTATTAATGTACAACTTCCCAATGATAAATATGGGTCACAGGATGTGTAAAAATATGGAGGATCATTTTATGAAACACCTCTAAAATAGGTAATGGATGGTTTCTATTAGGTAGAAGGAGGTATAGTTAAAAATTAACCAAGACTTACTAGATTTTATTTCCCATGTTCCATTACAATGTTATATTATACTCATTGGATATTATATATCTTGGATGGGGTGGTGGTGATAAAAATACCCCTATACCTACTTGATGGGATTGATCCAAAATTCTAAGACCCAAATTATCACTACATCCTTCATAATTAGGTAAATTTTTGTTAGAGAATGATCTTGTTGAAATTTATTTTCTTATATTTGTGTATCTTGTTATCATTGTATACTCTACCACTTAAGGCTAGTATTTACTCAAATGGATTAGTTACTCTATTTGTTAAAGATTTATATATGTCTGTAATGATATATTATTCTCTGAGGGCCTGGTTCTTTTGAGATTTGGTCCATTCCATTCTCTATTAAGCATATCATCTTCTATTTTGGAACCTAGATTTCAATATATGAATCATTGTTATAGAATTTCATGATGTAATTTTTGATAAGCTGCACAGATTTGGGAGCATGGTGAATTTCAATTCTCCTTATTTTATCCATTATTTGATATAAACAATGGGTGTCATGTTAGAAATCAACCAACATAAATTATTCAAGGCATTAAGACAAGTTAATTAAATGTTATTATGATGATATTTTGATTTTAGTCGTCATGTGGATGAGAGGATAGTGATGTCAATTTATTTTTAAAATTCATCGATCTCAATAAGATGATCACCTAACCTTTATAAGGAAATAATATCATTTTAAATTTCTATAGATTATCTCATAGATCAATACAAATAATTTTTATTCATTCCTCTAAAAATGTCTTCTAATTGTTATAGTGAGGGGTGGAAAAAGGATAGAACATGAATATTATGTTCTCTTTGGCATGTTGTTTCCTTGTTCTCAATGTACATTTTTCGTCTTCTCTAGGATATTATTCTACATTCTCCAAATAAAAGGGTTACTTAATGGAATATTGTTATTGAAGGAAGGGATGGCTAGAACCTTCTCTATTGAAGTGCTTGTTAAGTAGATGAAGTGTGGTTCAGAGAATGACCATCTACATGGGCTTTGTACCAGCTAAGAAATAATATTTATTTTCAAGGATAAGGTATTTGGTGTAGTTGGAATCATTCATTCATGTGCATCAGGAAATTAGATCCTTCCAATAGTTTATTTGGAAATGGGATGACATTCATACTAGAATGAATCATCTATTTGGGGAGGAAAGTTGTAATAAATTCCATTATGAGGAGTACTACCATCACGGCTAAACATCCTACCACTAGGATAAATATTAAAGATTATTCCCTAAGGAGGACCATCTAGGTGGATAGTGAAAATTAGAGGACCTTCTTATAGCTTGATTATCTGACCATATAGAGGTATTCTATGCTTCTCATTAGGAGATACATTCCCGTGATCGATTAGATTATGGCCATTAAGAGATATATTATGGTAAATTCTTTGTAGAGAACATCTAGAGTTGCTGATAGAAAAATTTATAGGATAACCGTAAAAACATCCTATACTAATTTATTTATCTCAAAATGATTAAATAGGTTCTTCTACCTCCATTGAAAATTTCTTGGGTTCCTCAAGAACACAATAATTATATAGATAAAGATTTTAGTTATTATTATAGATTTAAAAGTTCCTTTTGTGATACTTCTCCTTTGATTTTATCCATTGAGCTTGTAAAAATGTGTGTTATGAATAAAGATATTCATGTATTAGGTAAAACCTAGGGTACACCCATGTTTTTGTTGTAATTTACTAAAACAAATAATGTTTTTGGAAGAAATGTGTATTTTACATGATGTGGCCATACGAATGGGATGATAATCTATTATTGGAATGAGAATTGGTGTTTGATCCTATTACTCATTAATCATTATGATTTTTTGATGACTCTCCTAAACTATAGAAAAGGTGGTTTTCTACTCCTAGGTATCCCTTCCAGTATAATGATGATATAATTCATTATTGGGTTGGAAATGTCTTCCTACCCCATGAATACTATTCCAACCAGGATATGTTGAAAACTTTTTAGAATGTGGGTATGGATGTATGAATTCCCCCATATTACTGCCATGATTTTCTGATGAAATTATAATACTATAATTGGAAGGTGTACCTATTATCTAGTTTGATTTGGAATACAGGTTTTCTTTAGGCCTCCAAATTCCACTAAAATATTATGATGCGATTATTGTGAAGAGGTGGGAAAGTGTATCTTTCCATTATTAATTATTGGGATATGATGACAAGATTCCCTGGGTACTAATAGAATATGGTGGAAACCTTGCTGGGTGTGTGCCATAATGTGCAAATGATCATGGGTTCCGTCTAAAATATATTGGTGGGACTGATTAATAAAAGCAGGGACATGGGTCCTCTCCTAGGTTTTTATGATCTCACAGCCTTGGTCTGATTTCCTAGATGTATAAGTATCAGTGACCATAGAAAGGGCATATAGGGTGTCACACGGTGATGGAAGATGGATTGGTTTTAAATAGCATTTGTGGTGGTGATTTTTGTTAGTATCCATTTAGGGAGACATATGTTTTGGGGTTAGTCCACTATCTAACTCCCATTCCACCTCCCACATATAAGGGTAATACATGATACTGTGATCAAAAGATATACTCCCAAAATGGTTCAAAACAATTATATTTTTCATTTATTTCTTCACCACCACTTTTTGGATGTTGGATAGTTATTGGGGTCTCAGGTATTGGAGGGACTCACACATGAACTTTATTGTTTGGAAGTTACCATTCATATGGTACTAATAAATAAGTTCATTATCCTCCCTATGTTGAAGGTGTTGGGTGGGAGATTGTGTCCTATGGTTAGATATGGACCTATCCTATGCACTTTTTTATTCATAAGACAATCATTATTAAATAAAATCCATTTTCATTGAAGCTTAATGTGGTGGATGTTGTAGATAGAAGAAACAATAATAAAATACAACCCATAGAAGAAACATCAAAAAGAAACAAAATTATATATGTCCAACAACATTCATTTATAATGACTCCATGTTGGTTCTATTAATTTTTTCATGCAGAATACAAAAAGCATAAAGGATTTGTTTGTGGGTGTCTTAATATTCTTGTTTAATGAAATATTCATATCGAGTTCACTATTTTTTGGGGCTTAACATGGGTGCGGTAGTTCATGTGTGGGGAATTACTCACATATTTGTGTAATTTCAAATGGGATTCCAACACCAAAGCCAAAAAACACATAATTTCCAATTACCATGATAGTCTATGAACCTACTTTCCATAGGCGATCATCATTTTTTTATTTCACTAGTTATTTTTAATACCTAAAATTACATTTGAGGATTAGGGGTTGGGATCATTTCACCCCTTGTAGAAAATAAAATTCTTTACTATGGGACTCTCTTAGAAATTTATGTCTTGTTTATGAATCTTTCACAAATTCAAATATGGGACTAGTTAGCCTAATAAAAGAAATGATTAAAATAAATAAATAGATATGAACGTCTATATGTATCATGGGTTCTCTATCAATGGAATTATTTAAATTTATTGGAGGTTCTCCATCAATGGTATCATTTTTATGTGTCGTACATTATCCATCTCGCTTTTCATATTTATGGTGGGCTTAATTTAACTATGGTTTGAATTCACATAGGTAGGTTCTCTAGAATTTATAGCCATATAGATATGTGATTTTATTTTTGATTTTGGGATAGATCCCATAAAAATTATTCCTACATATTCTTGGGTAATTAATTAGAACTCATGTAGTTCGATTGAACATATTGGTAAATGACATTCCATTACAGTCAGGAGACAAGTATTTATATGTACAGTTTATAATCACACTGTATGGTTGATTATTTTAAAGGTAATTGGTAATGGTTTTTGTGGTACATATACCTGAGCTATGGTATGTGGTTTTTCCAACATCGGAAAGGTTTGCATTAGATTATATTGTGATTACAAGGAATATATCCCTATTAAGATAAATTTTCTTGGTAGTAGATATTGTTAAGGATGAAATAAAATAACACTGAAGGGATGTAGCCCTTTGGGTTGGGGAATTATCGTATCAAAATTTTATCCCAATAATGATTGATAGAGATTAAAGATTTTGGTTATGAACCTCAAAGTGGAATCCAACATATCCTTTCATGATTTTTATAAAATATCGTGTATTTTATCTTATGGTCAGGGATTACACCTCTGTAGGAGGCCAATAATGATTCAATATTATGCTAGTACTTTGATCGACATGAGTAACTTATCCATTGCGAGTCATAAATTGTGATAGAATCTTGAAACCATATAATATCATTCACATTTAATAAATGGATACGAATGTGTCTTACACATTAGTTCCTCCTAGATGAATCTACTCCCTATCCTATGATGGGAGATGTAGGGGATATGGTATATAGTATGGAATACTAGGAGATTATAGAAATGTAAGATTCCCATTTCAATCTTCTTGTATATTTCTTGGAAATGGACTAGATAAAGCCATCAATTGATTAGAAAATAGAGAATGTGGTTGCTACTCATTTTCTTCACATTTCATGTAGCATGTATAGTATAACTTTTTAAACAACTGAAATTTTAACCACCACCTCAAGGATTGGGTCCCTTATTACCAAAGACGTCAATTCTGGAAACTACAATTATGATCATAGCAATTATATAGAAAAATAAGTTTACATCCATTGCCAATGGAATGAATTCTCAAAAATAATAATTGGTAATTTTCCCTACACCCCAACCATGTGAATATAGTAGTTTTTGTGGATGAATTAATGAAATTTCCAAATATGATGTTAGTTTAAAGGAGGATTAAATTTTAGAGAGGAAGAATCCATGGGTGGATGGTCTCTGAGGTTACATGCTTGGGTATCTATTCACCAATGTGATGATACTTGGGTGTCTATTCTCCAAAGTGATGAGATTGAAGTGGTTATTCTCCCAAGTGATGACTACCAGTTAGTTTTTCTTTTAGGTGATGATCCTTGCATAAGTAATTACATAGGTGATGATCAATGGGTGAAGTTTTTCCCATGTGATGATCCCAAAGTGGGTTTTCCCTTAGGTGAGGTCTTCATATGAAACCTTACCTCAACTTATGTTATTTTTCCAAAATAATTTTTTGTTATATGATACCTAGTAGAAGCATTGAGGCATGAGTGAGGTGTCTCTAAGACACATTTTCCACATATGATAATTCAATACTCATCTTCTATAAAATTATTAGGGTTGCCTATTTACAGGGAGAATAGTTATTATGGAAAAAGAGGTTTGATCTAATAACATGATGTATTTATGTCATCTTCTAGCCTAGGTATTAGAGAGGACTTCGGTGTGGTTGGCCTAACAATTAGAGGGTATCTAGGAAAGGAAACCCTTATGACCAAAGGAATCCATGGGATATAAAATGGTTCATTTTCCCCAAGGTTTCTTGGTCTATTATTTATATCCCTTTTTCAATAACTGTGATCCAAAAACCATCTCCTGTTATTTTAATGGACATCAACTATACCACTACCACTCAGTGTGTCAATTTGATGAATGGAATCCTAATATTTCATTAGATGCATCCACACCCATTTAGACAACATGGTGTTAATTTAAATTGTGATAATTTTATTTTTTGTGGTTTTATGCACATGATTTATTGGTCATATAAGCTATTTCAAATATATGTATTTGGTAGTATATTTGTTCTAAGTTGGGTATGAGGCTATTATATTTCTTCCTTTCAGTGGTAGTGTTTTTGTTTCATCCTATGTGATAGTGTGATTATATATTATACATTTTTATTTTTAAAAGATATTTATTATTTATCATTTTTATGGTCAATCCAATATATAGTATTTATAATACTTTTATATTCTATACTGTTTGATTTCATTTTGTTTCCCTATATTATTGATAAATTATTTTATTGATGATTTTAAAACTAATAGATTATGGTAGTTGTTTAGATGTGGGAATAAAACTTGTGTAATTTAATGGATGTACTTTTCCCTATAAAACAATTCATATTACTCTCTATTAATCAGTAGCATCTAGAATATGGGGATGTGTTTCTAACATCATGCAGTGCTAAAATGGCCTTAAATTTAATAAATGGTTTTTAAAATAATTACAGAACAAAGTTATTACATTGATCATATAATTTGGATATTTTTGAGCATTAAAATCTTTGAAACTATGAAAATAACACATTGAATGTGTTTATATCATAAGAAAACATAAATATTAGTTAACTATATTAATGGACGTATTTATACTCCAACCAATACCACCTCACTCCATAGGATATACTTGGAATAAGTTTTTAAAATAATGGTGGTAAAAATCCACGTGATAAATAAAGAAATCATTGAATAAATAGACATCATGGGTAAAACATGAGGAATAATATAAGAATATGAACATTATTAAAATATTCATAACATGAGAATAAGAATATGAGTCATAACATGATCATATATATATGAGGTATTACATGGAAATATATCCATAAGATAAAATCAGAAATTAATAAGCATATAATAAAAGTTCATCACAAAGGATTCATATTATCATATTACCAATGTTATTAACTAAGGAATCATAAAACATTAATGTAGAATTATACTGAGGTATCATGAAAATGTCATTTCGAGATATTAATTCATTGCCCAATTAACTGGAGCATTATCATGGAACACCATTCATATGTCTGTAATTATATTCCCCACATGAAACATATAACATAAGAATGTATTTATTTATTTCAATCCCACGATTATGGAATGTGTGTATCATATATAGATGTCCCTAAAAAATTATGGATATTTATACATTGGTGAATACTTTTAAAGGAAATAAGGTCGATTATTTATGACATTAAGGTCTCCTAGGGAAAATCAAATAATTAATTTAGAATCACAAAATTTATTTTAAGGGATTATTTACTGAGATAAATGAGTGAGAGTGGAATTATATCATCAATATGGTATAATTTGGACTTTAAAGGTGATAATTATGAACATATATAATCATAATAACATTTAATTAAAAATAATCTAGACATGAAAATATTACATGGAAATTGAAGCTGTTTTTTTCTATTTTATAATGACTATAAAAAGGAGTATGGAAATAGATAATGAGTTATAAAGATATTATCTCATCATAAAAAATCATTAATAAAATTTTTATTTATAAACACATGGAATAATAATAATAAGGAATTAAAAAGTCATGAAATATGAAAATATTACAAGGAAAATAATAAGTGACCTCATTGGCAAGAAGGTTGTATAAAGGATTTTCACATTTGTTTAATGAGAGAGAAATATTTTCACTCGTAGAAAGGGGATCATTTGGAAAATAAAGTGGTGATTTGAAACACACGGATGAATAATCACATATATTTAAAAATCCCTTCCACAAAATAAGATTTTCAATCAAAGTGATGATGAGAGAACCCTTACATTTCTATATATTCTATTAACACTTAGGATAAATCGATAAAACCTTAATAACTACTTGGATTAGATTTATATATGGGGGTGGAAGGGAACTTTAGGATAAATACCTTTGGGTGTAGAGTTATGTGAGAATGTATGGGAGTGAAACCATTTTTATGGGTTAAAAATAAACACCTTTCTCATAGAAAAATGTTAGTACTCAACCCAACGAGGATTAAGATGTGACTCCCCAGGAATTCCACCATAGGCCGTGGGTTGGTGTCCAGTACTGCTTAGGGATATCAAATACATGGGATTCCATATACTAAGGTACCTATAAATAGACACCCACAAACATCTACATGAAATAGTGTAAATATATAAAAAAATTGGAAACTAAAACGAATGCTTACATATATCAAAAACCATAGTATAATCGTAGTAAAAAATAGAAAAATACATGCTACCCAAATGAGAACTGTAAAAGCATATGACCTTCTTAGTAGTAGGGTGTCACTATCAAAATAAACTACATAAAATATCCGTGTCTATGCTCTAGTAGACAACATGGTTGGTCAAGCCCATTAATCTCGATATTCTTATAATCCTCCCGGGACTCTGAAAAAATGCTTGTGTTCTATATAAGACACAACACATGTAGGGATAACCTTTTTAGGTGTGAGTATAACAATATGTAGTAGGTGTCACAAATACCTGAAGGTAATGGGAGAAACTGAAGGGAAAATGTCTACTCGACCTAGCCCATGGGTACCCAAAGGAGAGAGAAACTCCATCTCAAAACCGTGCTAGGATATACATGAATATTTAGATAAAACCACATGGGGTGTCAACCAAGTTGTTCCAACCCTACAAAAAACCTAAAATACCAAGATATACACATCTCAATCTGCAAGTCTCATGTGGCTCTGACCCCATATACAACTACAAGATTTCTACTCGAGGGTAGATAAGTAACCCTCGTCATAGAGAACCCACTTCATGAGATCCATCGTCACAGATGACACTCATCTGAGATATACACTTCATCACAAACGACTCATCCATATCAAATGGCACATGTAAGAGATACCATTGTATTGGGAATCACAATGGTGATGGAACACTTCCACCTTCCCAGGTGGCATACATCTATGAGAATATGATTATCGCATATCACCATGTAGAAATTCATGCTATAACCGAATAGATATTGATAAATATATAGGGGATCTTTCCAATTTATGATGGGGTATTCTACTAACCCTACTAGAACCATTAAAGGCATCATCTCCCGGAAAGGGGATTGCTCACAGGATCTGATGGGGTACCCTATGATCCCAGTCTAGAAAACCATACAACACATATTCTTGGATAGGTGATAAATCCTAGAATACATTAGTGGACACCAAAAACCCAATAATATAACCCAAATATCACACATAGAAGGGGATCACTCTTAGGATCCATTGGGGGGGGACACTACAATACTAATATGAAATTCTGGAGGTCATATTACTCAAATAGAGTACTGCCACCCATGTAGTGTTGGTAACAATGATTCCAAAAACCCCATCTGGTGTAACACACTAAGTTGGTGATCATATAACATAATATTCCAAAAACCATATTGAAACTATCCACTGAGTGGTGGATTATATAATTGAAGATTCCACAACCCTACTGAAATTGTCCATAATGTTGGGGATTGTAACACTGATTATTTCACAAACCATACATCCATGTCCTACAAGATAGTGTATCACCTCCCAATTAGTGTTGGTCATGATGATTCCATGAACTTGATATGGGGAAATGACTTTCTAGAGGACCCCTCCCTTGCCTCTCTAGCCAGATTCCACAACTCCATTAATATGATAGAGGATCTCACCCTAGTCTCTCTAGAGGGATGATATAACTCTAACCAATCACATTTCATTGTGGGGATCAGAATCATATATTGAGGAAGTAATACCATATTTTTACCTCATAGGAAAATAGACCAAGGTAACTCACTCTACCATTCCTTGTCCAAATATCAATAACACAAGAATCCCACATCATTGCCTCACCTCGCATCTCCTGGGACTTAATTGTGGCTTCCATCACATTCTAAGAAGAAAACTACTCAAGATATCATATTATCATGCCTAAAACCGATCCAAAAAGAGGAGATATGCTAGGCATAAACTCCTCTATGAGGAGACTACATGGAGGTTAAGGGGGTCTACACAATGTGTAAAATCACGCAAACACCCTGTTGTGTCCTATACTGCACTACTTGGATGACCATGTGGGATTAAAAGTTGTGTACTTGTGGTATATGGTGTGTCTAGACTCACCCTAACCCAAAAAATGTATTCCCTTCACACAGTTCAGCCATCCATTTCTTACACATGGAATGTACCCCTAGGTACATGGCGTCCTCCACCTAAATGGCTCTGTGAGCATGACTTCTTCATGTGTCTGTTTCTGGTTTCCCATTACCATGTATTCTAGCTATGTACATTAAAAGAACCATGTACATTAACATGGATTCCCTATCCAGGCCTTGTGTCCACACGACCAGGGTCAACACATGGCATGTAACCTTAGTACATGACATGTATTCGGTGAGAAATTAGATTCCTTATATAGGAAGAACACATGATGTTCTCCACTACACTTCATGCCATGTATATTTTAATTCCATCACGTGTTTCCATATGAGTAGTTTAAATCACCCTTCTTTTTTTCAGTACACATAGATCGACACCCATGGGGTCCCTAACAAGAGATTATGGGATCTATATCCTTAAAACGATGCACATAAATGTGGATTTATACATAAATCATGAATATATCTACAACATGGAGAAATGTCAAAGAATCAGGTGTGGAACCCCAATAAAAATATGATAGTTCTCAATATTGAGATAATCAGTGTCAAAAATGGGATTTGGAGGCACCTCATAGCTGTTGTTCATCCATTATCCAAAGGGGGTATTGGGATCAGATCCTCTAATATTATGCAATAAATGGGTGGGGGAGAAGGGATATTGCTTTAATTTTATTAAAAAAATATGCTTCATTTAACACCTCAACCATGATTTACCTCCAACCAAACACTTAACACTAGAAAATTTCATATCAAAACTAGGTTAAATATGTTTTTCAGAACTAAATTGTAGTTATAAAATTATGATCTAAGATTCCACTTGAGAGTTATTACATGTTTTCAACGAAACAACACATGCATGATAAAATATATTTTTTATTTTTTATGTAACTTTGGAGAGAATCTAGGGGCCTTCAAATCCCATGAAAACTCAATACTAGGATTGATAAATATTCATAGAGATATTCAAAAAGCTTATAGGTTAAAAAATAGTAACTAAATTCTACCCACCTTAAGGATTTTTGTACCTGAAAAGATAAATCCAAGGATCACGGGTACGGAACTGCTCCCTAAACTAGGTCTCCCACACTTGCGATCTCACCAACGGTTCATGTATGTTCAATAACCGGAAATCAAGGGAACCAATAGATAATAACACACATAAATTCCATTAAAAATCCAATCAAAATTTTGAAATAGAGAACATGTGTCACCTTTACTACGGCAATTGGGAAACACCACGTACCAAGTCTATCGGTAGTAATAGGGTCGAACAGTACCTCACTTCACTAACTAACATAGAGGCTAACATGAACCTACTTTAAAAACACAAGTAAAAGAAGCTGATACATTTCCCTTTGATACTATTCTCTTTGGGTGGCCCTGTCTCACTCATATGGTTTTACATCACATCTCGAGAATACCTCTTAGTGGGGAAAGCCTCCCAAATTCTCATGAGTCTGATGCAATAAAATAATTTTCCACATCCTCCTTATGATTCTTGAACACCAATATGATTACAAACAAGTGAGTCAACCAATGAAAAAAATTGGTATTCTCAAGTTCACATATTGGGTCTTACTAAGACCTCCATCTACAAACCACCAACATGTAACCCCTCCCCAAAGACACAAGTTAGAGGTACTCGTACACCCAACCTCAACACTATCCATTTTGGGAGGCACTGAATAGTCCTTAGGTTTTACTCACATAAAAAATAATGCATATTTTTTATTGAAGGATCCCTCTTCTTCGTGCATCCAAAACTATGTTGAACCACAACAACATAGGGTTTTACAAACACCTTGTGCCATCCCATGAAAACCTCAAGAAAAATGAAGTAAGAAAAGAGAACCTCAAATAGTGTCTATCGATACTAATACATAAGAAATAAAGGACACAGGGAATACCTTTATCCACACTCAAAGCCTCTGGGTTAAAGACCTCAGTGGTCTACAACTATCCCCCCCCCCCCTCTATCTAACTCCCTGAGCTGGGCACAGACCCATTGGTGGTGGTGGTGTTAACTCATACCATATTCCCCCTCCATATGCTCTACCCTATCTACTAAAATGTCTTCCACCCTAAAGCTCACCATACCTAAAAAATTGTCTCGGCCATGGTGGTACATCAACTACATCCAACTTAGTTTCATAGTGGGTCATAAAATCTCTATTAATATGTCCTTGATCATCATAATCATAACCCTGCCACTCTGGCGACTGGATAAAACCATCTTGGAACCCCTGACCCTCAAAACCCCTGTCCAGGGTTCCCCTTTAAAGCGTATTACATTTTCGTATCCCTAATATTTTCATTGGATACCTTATACATATGTCTCATATCTTGTGCTCCCAACACTAATAGTCAGATTCTTCTCATACAAAATGATCTCCACCACCAAGGCCTGCTACGTCACACCAGCAAAGGTGGAAATTCATAGCGACACCACAAATGCCAATATCTTCCAGTTCAATTCCTTATCAAAGGATTGTTCCCTAATGAAAAGACCTTAAACCATATCTTGGGATTATCATGATTGGTCTGTGAACCTTAATGAGTATGATACCAAGTACATGATATCGTTCTGAACCTATATAATCTCGTAGATACACACCAGCCTCAATGTGGTAGGGTACAACTCTTCATAGAAAGAATTATCAAATTATTCCTAAGAGATAGTTGACTATTCATGTGTATATATAAAATGAATCCAAAAAAGCCTGACCTAAACCTAAATATGGATCACCACTAGGACCACCATCTAAATGAGAGGTTTCTTTTCAAGGAGAATCAATTGGTGCGACTACCTCAATCTATTCATTAGCTTCCTAGGGATATGAATCCCCATGGTACCTCATATGTCACTACCTCAAGAACTCCTTCAACCCACAAATACTTCATTCATCATAATCTAACCATGTATGCACAAACTATTTCTCAATTGGTGGTAGCTCAAATGGCAGACCACCAAGAGGTCCAACCTCAGAACTAGTGCCCTGCATTGAGTTCTCATCTCAAGGTTGATCTTCACCATATTACCATCATAGAACCCTGCATGGATCTCATCATGGAGGAATACTAAAATAGAATATAGATTCCCCACTATCATAGAGTATATCAAGGGATCTATTACAAGAAGGAGAAGGGACAAACAAAAAACCCAACCATATATTATAAATGTACCAAACTTTTTGTTTTGACTTGTTTTTAAATTTACTGAGTCATAAAAAGGTTATCATAGTCTTGGTGAATTGATACATCAGCTAGAAAACCAATAACAGAGTGCTTAGCCTGAAATATAAACATGATAATCTTTAACTCTACCATTGTTTAATCCAATCCAATCCCACAACTAATAAAAATATCTTTTTGATCATGGGGGGTAACCTCCTCTAATACCACCCTCCCATGACCTGACCCAATGGGGCTCGATCTATAACTCCCTTGGCCCTCCTTCATAGGCCACAGGATAGAGTTTAGCACCATGTAGATATATCACATGCATGGGAGGACTTATATTATGGTAACTTTTTTGCATGCACCCACAAACCTCTCCTTGAAATAGTACAAAGATATAAAAAACTGGAAACTAAAATGCATTCATAAATCTATCCCATATGAGGGGAAAAAATAAGTACAATAGGAAAGAATATATATCCACCAAAAAAACTATAAAATAATCCAACTTCCTCAGAAGGAGGGGATAACTATCAAAGGAAACTACTGGAAATATCCTTTTCCATTCTCAGGTAAACACCATAGTTGTTAAAGATCACTAACCTCCACCAGCTGCAGCTCCTCCTAGAACTCCATTGAATGCCTTGTGGTCTGCATAAGATGCAAAACATATGGTTATATCCCATGTAGGGGTGAAAATAAAAATACTCATAGGATTCCCTAATACCAAAAATAAAAGGGATAAATGGAAAGGAAACAATCCCCTCGACCCAACAAGAGTGAACCAAAATGAGTGGAAAACTCTATCACAAAACCATCATCGGCTATACATGACCATACAGCTCAAACCAGATGGTGTGCCAACAAAGTTGTGATGACACCATAAGAAAAACTAAATTAACTAGGCATAATCATCTTATACTCAAAGTCTTATGAGGCACTAACCCCATATCCAACTACAAGATCTCTACTCGAGGCTCAAATTTTATACTCATCCAAGATAACACACTCCATGACCTTTACCATCCCCGATGATACTCATATGAGACATACACTCCATCCGGGAAAACTCTACCATCCAAAATAGAACATCTAGGAGATAATACTCCATAAAGTATCACTAATCCAATGGAACACCTCCTCCATCCCAGATGGAATGCATCAGATAGAACACCCTCATCATATCTCTTCTTATAGAAATTCAAAATGGAACATAGCATTTCTCGATACTCGGATAGGGGATCTCACCCATCCCTAATTGGGGATGATATTAACCCTACTTGTACAATGTATAGTCTTATATATCAAAAAGGAGATCACTCCAAGGATTTTCTGTGGGACACTACAAACCCAGTTTGGAAAACCATAATCCACTCATCCTCAGACAGGGGGTCACTCCTATGATCTTATAGGGGACATCACTAACCATATTCAGTAACCCAAATACCTCAATAAGATAAGGGATCACTCCCAAAACTCTACAGGGGAACTAAAAACAAAATTTGATGTCTTGGAGGTCATATCACTTAGATATAGGATCACCTCCCATGTAGTGTTGGCCATGAAGATATTAAAAACCCCATCAGGTATAACTCATGTGGTTGTGGATTTTATAACAGAAGATGCCACAGACCCTACCAAAATTGTTCACTCGGTAGGGGACTATATAACTGATGATTCCATAATCCTACTGAAAATCTATGTTGCATAGGTGGTCATACCAGTGATGATGACACTAAACCTATTTTCCCACTCTACTAGAAGAGAGATCACCTTCCATGCAGTATTGGTCATGATGATTCCGAGAACCCGATATAGGTAAGTGATATACTGAAGGATCCTTCCACAAACACTCTAGATGGATTCAAAAAAAAACAAAAATACATCAGAGGATCCCACCCTAGCCTCTATGAAGGGATTTTACAAATCTATCAATGAACATACTATTGAAAGGATCACAATCTTATACTGGGGATGTAATGCCACAATGTACCCTCATAGGACAATAGATGAAGGGAAATCTCTCAACCAGTGCTGGTGAAAACATCGCTAACACAAGATGCCCAAAAAATCACCACACCAAGAATATCTTATTCCCATATTGTGGCCTCCATCAGGTTCTACATAGAAAAAACTCTCATGATAGGATACTAAAAGGCCTAAATATGATCCTCAAAAGGGGAGATACACTGGCTGGAAACTCTTCTAAGAGAATGCTACATGATGTGTAACATGTTCTACATGATGTGTGCCCCTTCAAGACACCTAAATGTATCCTATTTTGTATTTATTGGAAAACCATGTGGTCTTACTGGGTGTTTTCCAGTGGTACATAGTGTGTCTTGCCTCACCTGGGCCCCTGGTCATGCCATGTCGCACACACGGCTCGACCATCCATGTATCACACACGGTGTGTACCACTTTTTACCTAAAATTTCTCAGCTAAAAGACCTCTTGACCATGTAATATACCTGTGTATGTGATTTTAATTAAATTCCCTTTTACTCTAGAATTCTACTTTCACATGGTCATGTAAATTCACATGACTTCCCAGTCCATGTCATGTGGCCACATGACTTGTGGTCACTACATAGTGTGTAACAATGACACGTGGTGTGTAGCCCCAAAAAAGTCTCTCCACAATATGGGAAGAACTCACTTTTTCCTACACTTTAATAAAAAACGTGTAGACAATAATTTTCCATGAATGTCCTTGTGAGCAAACTAAATGGCCATATTTTCCTCAGTACACACAAATAGAACCTCACGGGTTCCATAAAAAGCATATAAGTGTTAAAAAACCATAAAATAATGCATAAAATGGGCATCATGACATAAAACATAAAATTTACAACTACGTGGGGAAAATTCAAATATATAGGTGAAGAACAACACCCAAAACACACATATTCTCGATCAAGTGAAGATTGGCGTTAAAAATAAGATCTGCGGGAATATCCTCTCCTTGGATTTTACATTACCCAAAGGTGGAGAGGTGGACTTGGCTCATCCTATTGTACACTACATGGGGGTGTGGGAGAATGGATATTGTATTATGTTTATTAAAACATTACCCTTCATTTAACAACCCTCCCACAATTTACCTCTGACTGAACAACTAGAGATGATAATGTTCATGTTGCACTTAGGATAACCACAACGTTCTAATCTCAACTGTTGTAATGAACCAAGCTTTATGTACATGGAAATTAAATTTCAATTAAGAAATACATAATAAATTACATAGATATATTTCCAAAGACAATATTTTTATAGTGTCTTTTGAAACTCTAAAGACATTCTTCAATCTTGGTCAAATATATTTAACATATCCCATAAATATTTCCCTATTATTTTTCATGCCTAAAAAATTTCTTTCAATCCTTGGGAAAAGAAAACATAAAAATGGTGAGCTCAAATTTTTTGTAATGGTAAAGATAAATAACATAAAACAAGACATAAATTTAAAAATGTAAAAACATGAACATTAATTTTGAATATCAAAACCGTGAGTTATGAAATAAGTCCTGGCAGTTCATAAGGCATAAATCATAAATGAGCAGAAACAATGATAAAATAAAATTGACATAAAACATAGAATTGTGAAAAACAAATAAGAATATAGTACTATTTTCTTTGTAGTCAAGTCATTGCTTCCAAGACCATCATTTTGGAAAAATCCCATTACTGATCTGGTTTTACTTGTCGATCCAGCCATGTATTACTAAACTAGATTTACTTTTCGTTTCAACCCTATATTTCTGAACCAGAATTACATTCCGTTCCAGCCATATATTACTAAACCATATTTACATTCCATTCAAATCATGTCTCTATAATAAGACATAAATTCTAACCCAATGCATTGGAGTTAGATATAGGTCCCACCAATATAATAATGAAAGCATTCTTACATTTTCCATAAAAAATCATTCATCAAAGCCTAACCCATGAAATAAAACGGGTTTCTTAAACATCATTCCATCATAACATAATACAAAATATCATTCCATTATTAACACAATAAAATCATATTAATAATATGGATATAAATATAACCATATTTCATCATATCTGGAAAATAATTTTGATAGAACACTTGAACTTAATTCATGAGGAAAATAACCTCTCTTTTTAAAAAATGTTTACTTTTCTAAAAATTACATGTAATTTTAAAAGAAAAGTATTTAGTTGAAAATAAAATTGAAATCATGTAGAGGAAGCTTCATTCAAATATGGATTCATGATACTGTAAAAATACATTCATGTGGTATGCATTAAAAAACATTCTCCTCCCATATTTTCCAGAAAAGTCAAAAAGTACCTCAAAATGAATAATGCCAAAAAAAATTCGTATATTATAATAAATAATCACCAAAGGGTAAAATTAAATATAAAACATTGTAGAAGTATATAAAAAATATTACATAATTATTAAACCTGAATGACGATTATAAATATACCCACGTAAATACTTATTTATAAACAATCTCAAATAAAAATGAGATTGAAAAATTATCCCTTTCCTTTGTCTTGATCTCTTCTGTATGTGTTTGAAACTCTTATATAGTGGTTTTACACTTATTATTAACTTTTCACAAAACCATAATAATATTTATTATATTATATATTATTTATTTTTGACTTTATACTACCCATTTATTTATCAATTTCATGTTAAATCAACGTTTTGGTAATAATTGTTTTATTTATCGTATGTGTTTTAACTTGTTATTTTGGTTCTTATTACATAGATCGTGAATTAGTTACTTATAGAATGTAAAAATTTGTTTATATATCATAAATATTCATTGTATAAATATATATAATAGATATATAAATGAAGTGGAATACACTATTCATGGAGATGGTAGGTCATACGTACACATGAACGATGATTTTATTTCCTTATTTAATTGAATGGAAGAAAGTAAATTACATATATATATATTTTTATATATATATATAAAATAGAATTATTATGTCATATATTTTATTCTTATTTATTATACATACATTATAATCATTTTTTAATGGTTAACATGGTAAATGAATCTCATCGCGTTGTGGAGACACTAAACTGTACGTACACACGAGCAACTATGTCATTACCTTGAGGGTTAAATGTTATGGAATTGGATGGTATATTAATTTTTATAAAAATCATGTTATAATTATTATTTAAATCATTTATATTCATCATTATACCTATTGAAATAAATTATAGTTGAAAAACAGTTTACACCATGACGTGCAGACGGTAAGCTGTACGTACACGCGCATGGTGATATTATTTTTAATAGGATTGGTAAAAGGAGGAATATGGTTATCCAATAATAAAAAACATATCATAATATATTATATATTTTAGTTTTTATTTTAGTATGGCAGTAACTTAGGAAGATGAAGTAGAAGAATAACTCAACATTGAAAGAATGGATAAAACGATTACCTCTTCTTCAGATGTCTCCTTTTGATTTGTGTAAAATGACTCCTGAAGTTAGTTTTATACTCAATGTTTGGATTGTAGGATTATTTTATGGATTATGGGGTATATTTGTTCAGTTTTTGGCCGATCTGAATGGATTTTTATATGTTAAAAAAGATAAGGACATGTTCCCTTTTATAGGAGAGGTGAGGGGAACTTTAAAAATGTCTTGAAATAATAATTTATTATAAATTTATTTTTCGTTTATAGTGGATAAAATGGGATTAATTTAGATTCCAAGATGATTATAGGTTTAAATCCTCTCATAAAATTGTTTTTAGGAACATTTAGGTCACCAAATTGACATTATCTTTTAGCTCTAACTCTTAGTTAAAAACAATAACTCCTACTGTGTCTTCTTGTATTTTCATAATATATGGTTACTATAGTTACTATAAAATTCCAATAGAACACCAAAAGTATCATTAAAGAAATTTTTTACATTATCAAGGTCATTGGGACTAATATTATATTTTTAGTACTATTATATCATTCAATAAAATAGTATTTGTTTTAAAAACCCCATTTATGTCAATTTTGACACAATTTGGTAATTGTTTTTTGTTAAAGTCATAAAAAATTGATTACTCCAGAACAAAGGAATTAAATAATCCCTCACGTTTCAATGTCATATAGGAAAATTTTGGATGGCATCAAAAGTTTCAAATAACATTTATTTTAATATTTATAATATAATTTTTAGAATATTTCATAAATAAGGTATTCAATGCATTGTGTCATAAAAAAATCTATTAATTTAATGTCTAAATATTATAACTAAAATACCATGATTGATAAAATATTTTTATATTTATAACCCTACGATAATGTTTTTTTAGTAAAAAGGTACATGTTTATGTTATATTTCAATTTACTTTAAATCAATTATTATAACACGTCATTTTCACACACAAGTTATTCTAGAATTCCAAATATTACGCCTAAGTATTTTTTGGGTCACCTATGTCTTATCCAATAATAATAGAAATTTTTTTAGTGTAGTTTTATTCTATTATAATATTATTTTTTACCCTTATTTACCTAATATACCCTTTAACAATGGTAAATAAAAATAATTACTTATGATAAAATTCATAATGTCAAAAAAAAAGGTACCTATTTTTACAATTTGGAACTTATGATTCCAAATATGTAATTAATTTTTTTAAATTCAAAACATAGAATTTGAAGAAATTTATTTAAAATTAATTCAGGTTGTCAAAACTAGAATCCGTGTTTTTAAAAGGTAAAAACTATTAAAAGATTGAGAGGTGTTTATGTCCAATTTAAATTTTAAATTACTTATGAAAAATAAAATTTTATTAAATGATAAAAAATATATTCCAAATACACTTTTAAACTAGATGAAAAAATAATATATCTGTATAAATAAATTAGATTAAAAGGTAGTTCTAAATTAAAATGCGGTATTCTTCACTATTCATTAAAATATGAATTTGATCGGAAAAAATCAAAATTTCATACAATGTAAATTTTGATGTACCTCTCCCAAATAAAAAGTCTATTATTTTAAATGAAACATATATAATTCTCCAAAAATATGTTTAAAAAGGTTCTCCATCAAAAGTCGGTTAAAAATTTGGTTAAAAAGATATATCTTTTAACCAAAAAAATGAATTTGTTCTTATAAAATATCTAGAAAACATATAAGGTGAATTTAGAACATATCATTTTATATATTACATATAAATTTCACTAATAAAATATGTAACGAGTGATTTTATTATTTTTATAGTCTCGTATATTTTCATTTCAATAGTACTTTTTAGAAGGAGGTGAATACTATTCATACCTACCCTTATAATGACTAGGTTATAATATTTAGTTATCACTTATACTTTATCTTGTGTGAAATGAATTCTATCAAAAGAACTTAAAATTTTGTGTAACACAATTGAAAAATGGTGTTGCCTATACGGAAAGATAATATGATGTTGCGTATATTGCAAGCTAATTGTGGTGTAGCGTAAAACACAAGAAAAAAATGAAATTGAAAAAAAAAAATCTCAAAAAATATCATGTTGTTACATTATAACCCCCCTTTAAAATGAATTTCTCCCTTCAAATTCGTTAGGGATTTACATGGTTTACTACTTAAAAGTATCTTTCCAAGAATTCCACATCATAAAATGGAATATTAAAACATTATTTTATATATAAAAGTTTAAAACATAACGGTTACCCTAAGTAACTCATCACTGGGTTTTCACGTAGGATAACATAGGTTTGAAGTGAAAACATGGATCTGGAAGAAAAATATTACAATCAAGATCTATTGGAGGTTGATATAGAACAATTTTAGGAGAAAGTTGACAACTAGAAAGCCTTAAATCTGTAATAATTTAAGGGACCATCTGATTCATTGGATAATAAGGTATTAAGATATATTTTATGGTTTTCAGGATCCTTTTCCTAAAGTTGATGAATTGTAGAATAAAATCGTACCTGATTTCAGTACAATATCATCATTGGTCATGCCTTGAACAATTTCCACTTGATCTATTATTAAAGAAATGAAGTTGAATTTGTAATTCATGATGTGTCTGTAGGCCATGCAATCAATAAATTGAATAATATGTCCTTCTATACGACTTTATCACAAGTTATAGAAAATGAGTATGTCCATATATGGTAAGATGATACTTTATTCTAACAAACTTCATCTAATGTCTAACATTAATTTTTCAAAAAATTTATAACCATAAAATCCTTCTAAAATATGAAAATCTAAAACTATAAAAAAGGATAATAAAACCATCTTTAAAGTTATCTCGCACATAGCATAAGATATCACTTGTTTTTCACATGCCAAAAATGTGAAAACCTTCATCCTTTATTATCTTGAGACATAGTGACAACTTGAATTATAATATATCCTTATTTAATGCTTGTGTTTTTCATTATCGAAAACTTATTGGATATAATCCTTTTGTCCCAAAATTTTTTATACATTATCCATGATATCCTAACAATGTTTTCAATAATTCCATTATCAGTTCCCAAGAAACTAGAATCATCCAATTTACTTATTCAAATCCAACATATCATTATCCAAACATCATAATCTTAACAAAAGAGTTATATTTCCCTAAATCATATGTTCTCCTACAATATCACCTTACCTTTAAATTAATTTGTTGGATAATTAGAACTATTTAAAACCTCTTTTCCAATCCTTAATGAAAAAAATATACTAAAAACACTTATATATTTCATGATACATATAGAAAAATATTTTAATTCAGGATCATATACACATCAATAATCCAAAATTATTCTTAAACCATTACTCATGATCCATCATCTTTGTCATTCTTAAAATTTGAATCATTTCATAAGGTTTCTCGATCTTAATCTTATTAGGTTTATTGTAAAAAATATTGTAAGAACATCACATACCTTTCACATGTTGTTTACAATCTATTTATCCCCAATAGTTTGACCAATACTCGTACCATCATCCAGATTCTATTTGTGATATTTTCATATAAGAAATCGATCTTCATAATTCACATACTTTTACACATCTAAAAATTTCAATTGTTAACCATGTTATATGTAGTCCTGACTATGGACTAAGACTAGAATGAAAAGTGTGATAAATACATATCAGAGATTATAAATACATAAGTGAGGGAAATTACTTATAATATTTCATTCTATGATTTATTCAATTTAACACCAGGTTAGTATTAATTATCACAAAAACCCTAGGATTTTAACCAATATATAGGCTTATCCTTAGGAAATCCCTTGAAATATCCTCAGAAATACATGTAGGGATATCACTAATTTTTTTTCATCCTAGTTTTCAAAGGATGACTAAACAATTTCTCTGAAACCAAATCTAACGACCCAATATTGAAGTACACAGACAGTACATTTCTCTTGTTGGATACATAATAAATTACATAAATAGACACCCGAAAACCGTATTAGTTTAGTGTCTTTGGAAACACAGAACACATTCTTCTAGCTTGAACAAGGAGCTTGAACATCTCCCATAATGATCTTCCACATTATTTTTCCTACATAAAACTTTTCTTTATATCCTATGGAAAAAACAGAAAAAGGGTGATCTAAAATTCACTATAACGGTAAACATGAAGAACATGAAACAAAAAATAAACATAAGAATGTAAAAACATGAACATAAATTTTGAGTATCAAAATTGTGAGTCATGAAATAAGTCTTGGGTGTTTGTAAGGAATAAATCATAAATGAACACGAACCATGATAAAATAACTTTAACAAAAAACATGGAATTATGGAAAAAAATAATCACATAATTTGATTTCTATAGTATCTAAGGCATTTCTTCCAAGACCATCATAGTGGAAAAATTCCATTACTAAATTGGGTTTACTTGCCATTCTAGCCATTTATTACTGAACCAGGTATACTTTCCATTCTAGTAATATATTATTGAATTGGATTTACATTCCATTCCAGTCCTATATTACTGAACCGTATTTCCTTTATATTTTATTCATGTCTATCTCATGAGATATAAATCATTACCCAATGCATTGGTGGGAGATATTTCTCCCAACCATCTTATAATGAAATCATTAATATATGTTCCATAAAAACATAAATCATTCAACATAGCATAACCCATGAAATAAAATTGGCTTCTTAAATATCATTCCATCATAAAATAATACATATAAAATATCATTCCATAATTAAAAAAATCAAATCATAGTAATAATAGTGATAAAACCATAACACTGTCTCATCTTAGAATGAAATTAATATTGATAAAACACTTGAACATAATTCTTGAGGAAAATATACTTTCTTTCTAAATAAGGTTTTCTTCTCTCAAAATGCCAAGAAAATTTAAAAGAAAATAATTTGGCGGAAAATAAACTTGAAATCATGTAGAGGAAGATTCATGGAAACAAGGTGTCATGAAACCATACAAATCCTTTAATAATGTATACGTTTAAAAAACATTCTCCTTATATATTTTCCAGAAAAGTCAAATAGTACATCAAATCAAATAATGATAAAAACATTATTTCGAACCATTTACTAAATATTCACCAAAGGGTAAAATTAAAATTTAAAAATTTTATAATATGACAAATAATATTACATTATTAGGAAAGATGAATTTTGATGATAAATATACCCCTGTAAATAATTGCGTATAAACAACCTCAAATAAAAAATGAGATTGAAAAATTATCCCTTACCTTATGTCGGATCTCTTATGTATGTGTCTAAAACTCTTGTATAGTGGGTTTAAACCTATTATAAACTTGTTATATAACCCTACTAATATTTTTGAAATTATATATTATTTACATATGACTTAAAATTAACAATTTATTTATCAATTTCTTGTTAAATCAGTGTTTTTTGTAATAATCGTTTTTTATCATATGTGTTTTTTCATGTTATTATTGAACATATTACATAAGCCATGATTTAATTACTTATATAATGTAAAATATGATATATATACCATAAAAATTTAGTATATAAATATATATAATAGATTGATAATGGAAAAAAGAATACTCCATTCATGGAAATAGTAGGTTCTACGTATGCAAAAACATTGCATCTGTTTCATTATTGAATTGAATGAAATAAATTAAATGATATATATATATACACAGAAATATAGTAGAATTTATATTTCATATATTTCATTCTTATTTATTATATGTACATTATAATCTTTCTTGAACGCTTAATGTGGAAAATGGATCTCATCGAGTTGTAGAGATGCTAAGCCATACATACACACAAGGATTGATATCATTCCCTTGATAGTTAAATTTTATGGAATATGATGTTATATGAATTATATAGAAATAATATCATGTTATATTTATTAATTAATTCATTTATATTCAATATTATACCTATAAAAAAAGTATAGATTGAAAAAAGTTAACACCATGGCGTGGAGACGGTAAGTCGTACGTATGCATGCAAGGAGATATTGTTTTTAAAAGGACGGGTAAAAGGATAAATATGATTTTCCCCTAATTATAGAGAAATATCAGAATATATTAAATTATTTATTTATTATTTTATAATGTTAACAACTTGGGAAGATGAAGTATAAGAATAAAGGAAGTTTGAAACAATTGATAAAATGATTATCTCTTCTTCGGGTGTCTCCTTGTCATTTTCACAAAATAAATCATTTTTTAGTTTATATTTACAAAGGGTGACTTCTATGATTAATTGAGGGTTGTTTGGAGGTGTTTTTGGTAGGGTTTGGTAGATCCAAATGGCTTCTATGGTGTGAATAAAAGAGAAGTAGAAGAGGCCTTTTATATGATAGGTGAGGGAACATTTGGAATGTCTTGAAATATTAATTTATAATCAATTTATATTCATTTTATAATGGATTAAAGTGATTAATTTATATGATAATACGATGATATTTTTAAATCCACTCATCCAATAGGTTTTAGACATTTTTATATCACAAAAATAACCCTATCTTTTAGCTTTAACCCTTAGTTAAAAACATTAACTCTTACCATGTCTTCTTTCATTTTCATAATATATGATTGCTATAGTTAATATAAAATTCCAAGAGAACCATAAGAGGATCATTAATGAATTTATTTACCTTATATATTGTCTGTTTTTTTAATATTTTATTTTTAGGACTATTATATCATTTAATAAAATAGTATTTGTTTTAAAAACTCATTTATGTGATTTTTACACTATTTAGTAATTAATTTTTTAAGTCATAACCACATGATTCCTTAGAAAAAAAAAGAATTAACTCATCCATAACATGTCAATATCATCCAAAAAAAATTTTATGGCCTCAAAATGTTCAAATTACATTAATTTTAATTTTTATAACATCATTTATTTGAATATATCATTAATAAGGGAATCTCTACATTATCAATGCGTCAAAAATAATTTTTTTATATAATGTATAAAATTTATAAATAAAATACCATGATTTTTGAAATATTTTTATAATTATAATTACTATTTAGAGTCAAATAAATCCCTTATATAGACCCAAAATAAAATTGTTTTTGTAAAAAGATTCATGTTTATGTTATATTTCCCTTTACTTTGAATTAATTATTATAACATGTCATTTTCACGTCCAAGTGGTTCTAATATAAAAAATATCAGGCCAAAGGGTAGTTCTTTTTCAATGACTCATACAATAATATTAGGACATGTGTTAGGGTAGTTTTATATTACTATAATATTATTTATTAGCCTTATTTACTTGGTTTACCATTTAACCATGGTAAATAAAAATAATTACTGAAGTTACTATTCATAATGCAAAAAAATAAGAGGTTCCTAATAACAAAATTTGGAACTATTGATTCCAAATATAGAATCAAATTTTCTAAACTCAAAGACACATAATTGGAAGAAATTAATTTTAAATTAATTCCTGTTATCAAAACCAGAAAAAGAGTTTTTAGGAAGTAAAAACTATCAAATGATTATTATGTGTTTATATCAAATTTAAATTTAAAATTACTCCAATGAAAAAAAATGGAATAAATGATTAAAAAATATTCCAATAAAACATTATAACAAATTATTAAGATAATATATCTATATAAATAAATTAAACAAAAAGGTACTTTTGAATTAAAATGCAGTATTTTTCACTATTCATTAAATTATGAATTTTATCAGAAAAATACCAAAATTTCAACCAAGGTAAATTTTTATCTCTTTATTCCAAATAATAAGATTATTATTCCAAATATATCTTATGAAAATGACAAAAACTAGATTTAAAAAGGGTTCTCCATCAAAAGTCGGTAAAACCGTAATTTTTTTGAAAAATTATTCTTTTGTGGGAAAATTGAATTTTTTTTCTTTTATCATATCTAGATGACATAAAATATTAATTTAGAACATCACATTGAATAAATTACATATATATTTCACTATAAAAAATCTTAAATTGTGATTTTATTATTTTTATAGATTTACATATTTTTATTCAAATAGTTTTCTTAGAAGGAAGATAATACTGTTCATACCTTACATTATAATGACTAGTTTATAATATTTAGTTATCACTTATACCTAGTCTTGGGTGATATGAATTCTTACAAAATAAATTGAAATTGTTTGTAACACAGTCAAAGAATAATGTTGTGTATACTACAAGATAAAATGGTGTTGCGAATAATACAAGATAATCTTGGTGTAGTTTAATACACAAGACATCAATAAATTGAAAACAATATATCTCATAAAATCACAGGGTGTTACAACTACTATCTTAGAATTAGGATCAAAGAATCCACATAGAATTTATTCCATGGTTCTAAAGAAACTACGTGCACCTGATAAAATATATTTAATATTTTTAATATCATTATGTTGAGCCTCTATAGGCCTCAAGAATCCCATGATGACTCAGTTCTATACATAAGAAATATTCTTAATAATATTTCAATATCTTCTTGGTCAAAACCAAAATCAATTTATAATAATTTTTTGGTTGGGTGTACGAATGGTATCACATCAGGGTTAAGGGGTTTAGTGATTTAGGTAAATTTGGTGCGGAAATGTTGATGAAACATATAGTTATGAAATTAAATCATTACAAATTTATTCTATAAGGGCTGAGTGGTAAAATTATTTTGATAAAACAGGCCAAATTGGATTACCCTCATTAACATGTATTAATATTTATTAAATATTTATCATTGAAAATATTTTATAAAAATATATGAGATGATAAATCTAAATTTAGAATCCATTTAATCTATTACAATATCTACATATGATGAAACAAACATTTTAATATATTAATATAATGTCTCGAAAACCTGTTTTTGTAGAAAATTATGTTTTAATTATTAAGAGTTTTTAATCTTATTTAAATTTAATTACTAATTAAATGAGTGTTCATTTACTTAAATATTTTTATAAACATCATTTTAAACTTCTAATTTAATATTTATTGGTTTAATTTATAAATTAAAAAATATTTCTAAATTTATAACTCTTTAAAAAAAATATTCTGGAAAGTAATATTTACCATTGTAACATATTTTCATCCCAAGAAATGAAATTTACCTTATTAACTAATATAAAAATTCATATTTAATATAATAAAATAATTTTATATTACTAAAATTTCATAATTAATATTGTTAGCCTATATGACCTATAAAAACATATTTTTTATTAAAATATATAATTTTTATTTTACAATTTCTGTCTAGGATGATATTATCCAGGTTTTTTTTATTTTCATGATAAAAATTATTTTATTAAAAATATATTATTTATCTTGATTTTAAATAATTCAAATATATAATATTACCAAAACAATGTTTAATAAAAGTAAAATACTAAAAACGCTTTCTTTTTCTGTAAAATATTATTTAGGATCATAAATTATTAAATATAGTTTCTCTAAATTAATAATGGTTTTTAAAAATGTAATGTTTTAAAATATAAAAACATCTCTAATAAATTTATAGATTTTATTAACTTTTATGTCTTTCATATATAATTATAAATTCAAAAAAATTATATCTTTGGTAAAAACTATATTTTCTCAATTAACATTAAAATAAACAGTTACATAAAAATAAAATACCATGCTAACATAATATTGATATTCTAAATTCAAAATGATATATAATTTATCTAATTCCAATTATAAATTTTATAACTTTTTATTTAAATGTGAATAAAAAATATAATAAAAATGTTGATTTTTTAAAAATATCCATTTTGAACATTTTTATTTTTAATATTATTTCATATAAATTTATGAATTAAATAATTTAATATTCTATTTGAAAATATTCCCATTTAATTTATTTGGATAATCAATACTATAATTAATGAAAAATATTTCATTGAAAAATAATACTTTTATATTAAAATTAATCATTTATATTATAAATATTTAAGTTATACTAATCGATTGATATTAATTTTTTTCTATGAGTTAAATAAAAAAATCATATCATTCATTAATAATAAATATGTAATTGTTGTAAACCATATATATATATATTCGTATTATATTTTTATTTCATTATTTTTTATTCATGTATTGTATTATTTTAAATTTACTACTTATAATACCCAAATTAAGTATACATATTGGATACATGTATATCTGATGACTATATTTATATTGGCTTAATTTATTTCCTATATAAATCCTCACAAAAGTCATTTATTTTATTCACACTTCTAATATCACACTTCTAATTTCTAGTTTTTTCATTTTAGATATCACAATATGGTTTATCCTTTCATAATATTGTCACAAAATGGAGGGTTTATTTAGATATTACTAATCTTTAGGGTTTAATATAATCAAGCAGATCTATGATTTTTGAATATTTTATTGTTTATTTATCTTCCAATGTTAATTTATGAACTTATAAAGGATGTAATATCAATATTGAGTAATAATACATGTTGTGTAATACTTAATTTCATGTGCATTTATTTTAATTTTTCACAATGAATTAATTTATTTTTTTAGTTTTATTCTAATGTAGTATGTATTAATTACGAATCTATGTTAATTCCATTGAACAATGGAAAATTTTGAAATAAAGTATTGAATTATAAAAATACAACTCATAGAAATAATTCAATACTTTTAGTCATTATAAACTATGGCAAGACTTCTTTTGTATTGCAATAATGTTAAGAATCAATAATTTCCCTTATGGTAATTCCAAAATCTATTAATAAGAGAATGTCTTCTATTGAAATTATGACTAAGGGATATGTTAAAACCATTATATTATATAATAATTTTATTGAAGTTGGATATGATTGATATAAAATAAAGTTTATTTGAATTTAAGAAAATTTGGAAGGGTCATTTGATCTAGATTTTTCAACTATGAATTCAATTAAATCACTCTAGATTGATATGAGAGTGTCAAATATTTCCTTCTATCAAACTTCATAAAATACATTAAGTCTATTAATAAAAAAATTAATACATGAAATAAACATCCCACTACTTTATTATAAAGCATGTATTTATCTCTTATTTCATGTCATCAAATATACTAGAAATAGTCAATCACGAGTGATCAATAATATATATAAATAATCAATGCATATTAATAAGGAAAATTCTATCATTTTAATGTCTAATGTAAGAAAATTTAAGACTAGTGCAATTTTAGTTCTACCTATATCATTCATGGTTTAGTCTAGGTTTTTTTGGGTTGGGTTTTATCCTACATCATTAGAAAATTCATTAAAAAACTATTCTAAAAGTATCTTGACCTTTCATAAAATATTTATTCCCCCCCAAAAAAAATATATTCTCTAAGAAATAAACATTTCCTTTATCAATAACAACAAGTATAAATTAATATATACATAACATAGTGATCACTATGTTTTAATATATGTTATCCATGATTAGTTTCCAATTAGATTCTCTTACCTAAAGAAAATTAAATATATCATAATGGTTCAAAAAGGGAATACAAACATCTAATGAATATCTCCCTAGAGTTTCTATCCATGTGTGATGTCTTAGTCCAACTTCTTGTGAACTATAGTGAATATTGGATAAATTATTTTCCATCCTATTTTGGATTCAATACCCCTAGGTGAATTTGTGTAATAGTATAATCCAGATTCTAGTATTTAGAAAGGGACTAATTTTCTTTGGAAAGCACAAACTAGATTATCAAAAAGATTAATTAATGGATAAATATAATTAGACCCATATCTGTGGTTTTTTGTAATATTTTATTGTCTTATATTCTATTATTAACTAACCCTTTCATTGATACCAACTATAATGGCCCATAAATTCTTATAGGATTTAAATAAATACATAACAAAATTATTACCATTATCATTTCCCTAACCCATTTTTCATGTTTAGTATATTAAAAACTAGGAATAAAATACCTGGTATAGATGGATCACAAAATAAAAAAACAATTTTAACTCTCTTGAAATACTCAGTTATTATGATGTTCTAGATTACCTCACTGAATTGGATTTCATGGAAACTTTTTTGAAAAAAAGGGTTGATCATAAATAATTGTAGTTGATATACAATTAAAATGGAACATAAAATAAAATAATGAGTATAACATGAACAATAATATAATAACATGAACATAAAGAAAATATTCAAAACATGATAATATGAATATGAGGTAAAACACGATCACATGTACATGTCAAAAAATAAATAAATTTCATCACAAAAAATACATGATACATTCATAAGTATATCACCACATTTAATCACTAAAGTGTTGAAAAATAATACTACCTAGGTTATTCACCAAGGTATATTAATACATTTCGAATATTTTTTCTCATAGAATAATATCCATTTAATATCTAGATATTAATTCATAACCCAAAATATTGGATCACTTTTTGGGTGGCCACTTCATTATCATGTCATTATATGTGCAACATCGATCATATTACATAAAAATATATGACATAATTTAAATTAAAAAATTATGGAATGTGGATTTTATACATTGAAGTCCCCCAATAGTGAGTTATAGTTATATCTAGGTGAATTACTTTTAATTAAATAGGATTGGGAATTCAAATAATGAAATTATGGAAAGGAAAATAAAATAATGAATTTAACATCATTATAGATATATAAAAGGGATTATATAATTATTTAAATGATCGAAAAAATTAATCTCTCTTCAGTGGATAATATTTCTGATAGTAAAGGGGATGATTATGAACATTTGGAAGCATAATAAAATGGAAATAAAAATGCTTGTAATCTGAAAATATTACATCAAAGATCAAGGAGTGATTTCATAAGAGTGAGGGATACACAAAAGGAATATGGAAATAGACTAATTAGATATATATATATATTATATCTATCATGGCCCGTATCCTGGGGACCATGTCGTGACTACCCCAATCTACCATTCCATAGGCTAGTGGCTACTAACTATCACCAAAAAGACATATCCTCATAAAGGGAAGGCATTGAATTTAAACCTATACACACACACACACACGCGCGCGCCCAACCACATCCCAAAACATTGAAAGGGGGAAATACGTATACCACTAAAACAAAGACCAGTAAAATTAAAATAGAAATGAAGTAGGCAAGAACACAAAACCCAACAAGTAACTAAAAATATTAAAGTAAAAAAAGGAATATCTGATGGAAAACTATGGAAAACCACATCTCATCATGGGAGTAGTGAATCTACTATAAGCTGATGTAGTATATCCTTCACACCCGGTCCTCCTAGTCCCCACCTGGTCCTAGGCCCCCAAGTCCACCATCATAGCATTTGTTAGTTCATCCCCCTGAGCACCTCTATCAAAATATCAATCATCTGCACATGAAACAACACATGCAGGTGAATCCCATGAGGGGTGAGTATAACAATACACAGTACGGACCCCGAGATCCCCAAAGGTCTCTCTGTAATCCACGTATGAAAAAACCACAATCTAAATACCATAGAGGTCATACCACCAAGAAAGTCCTCAAACCATATATCACAAAGTAAACTATGCAGCCCACACTAGTTATAACTTAAGTACATAAATAAAGATGATTAGATATAAATCTAGATCATATTATTCTATCAAAAGGCTCAGATTCTGACCCGTAGAAGATTTCTAGGTGTTTTCCCATAGAGGATCACTAAGTCTTGACCCATAGAGTATCACTAGGTGCTGACGCATAGAATATCACATGGTGTTGACCCATAGATGATCACTAGGTTCATGCTCACAGAGGATATCTAGGTGCTGACCCACAGCGTATCCCTATTTTTTCTTCATGTCGAAGCCATCCACTAGATTGCTAAACATAGCTCCCTTGATTTCCGGAGGATCCGCTCCTTGGGCCATCATTCGCACCTCATCCTCGACAAATTCTTACATAGAGTAACCCAAAGGAATATTTCTTTGTAAGTGTTCCAGTGAAATAGAAGACGATGTTCAGATGCCCTATCTATGAGTTATAGGGTTTTTAGTAAAAAGGTCCAAGTTGGATTCAATTTCGATCCAAACCATTCATACTTCATCTTCCTCCAAAATTAAAATGGAGTGTTAAATAAAGAACTTTCTTTCACAAGGGTCCCAACACTACTGATGACGCGTTGATCAGACACCTGGTATGAGGGATACATGTGTTTTAGTAAATAAGGGTCGGTTGTGTCTAGGGCTAGGCTAACCCAGTCAGATTGTCCCAACCAACTCAACTCAGGGTTCCCACATCCATGGAAAATTTCTCACTAGACCATCAGATAGGCTCTAGTGGTCTGTTCTTCACACTGCCTATGCCAACAGTATCCGAGAAAAGTCCTCTTTAGTGTGAAGGTCCTGAAAATATCTTGCATCCACTTAGGAAATTTCAATCACAATGAACCCACCTACGGAGGGTTCTGGACCTTTTTTTGTGTCGGCATGTTCCCTCCACTTTAGAAGTTTTAAATTCGAGGAAGCTCGAGGGAGATGTTCAATCATATTAATTAATGTAGAAACCCAGAGAGAGAAATCCCCAAATATAGTTACCCACCTGCAAAACATTCATGAATTACGGATCAACCAGTTCATGGGATGATCTTCATTCATCGTTTTTAGTAAAGAATAGGTAAGAACATCAAATTTAAACAATCCCTACCTTGTGATGTTCGATATTGAAGTGTTCATCCCTGAGTTTTCATGACGTCGACATCGCTTCCAGCTCTGTTCTTCAAGGTATATCAAAGATGATGAAGTCTCTCCAATGTTCTCCATTCTTTGTTTGAGAGGAAAACTACTTGAGGTTATTCATAGAATCAATTGAGTTTAATTTCCCATTCTCCCACGTATTGTCTTAATAAAATGAATAACTTCGTAGTGTTTCTATTATGTTGTGATATTGCGTCATTACACTATTTTCAATAATAAAATAGAATCATTATTATTCTTACATTATTTCATCTTTTAAATGTGTGATATGGGCCATTATTAAGCCTCATTAATGTGGCTTGTCTCTACCCAGTATCTGCATAGTCTCATCTCGGTCTGCCACCAAACGGTGAGCAAAGAAATAAAATAATTCCTTTAAATTATTATATTATTTTTATCAAAAAGTAAAAAATAATTACTTCTCTGATCATCCCTTTCTGGTCGATGTTCAGTCATTTATATAAGAATACCAGTGTTCCAAAATCAATGGTGCCCTCGAATGATTGAAATGATCACCATTTAAAAAGAATGAAAAACCCCACTCGCATGTTTGCCGAACGTACCTTAAATAATTTTCAAAATTCCATTTTAGGCTTTTTGTACATCAGAATCATCTGCTATCAGAGAATGAGGTCTCATAATAATTCCATATAATTTAAAAAAAATTACATGAAATATCAAATATATTACATTCTCCCCATATTAGGGATTTACGTCCCTGAAATCCAATACAAGGGCTAACCAAATAAGTTGGGGTACTGAGCATGAATATGAGCATCCTGCTCCCATGTGCTCTCCTGGAGATTCTCATACTACCACTGAACACACACTAGAGGAATATACCACCCATGTAATCCCCCTTCCTATCAATCCTCGATCTCTACCAGAAAATCCACAGACGTTTCCCAATCATCAATGTCCAAATCACCCCAGTCGATGATGTGTAATAGATCATGAACATATCTCTTCAACTGCAAAATGTGGAAAAAATTATTCCCATGGGTCATATGTTGGAAAAGGACTAGGTGGTAAGCCACCTCTCCAAAAATTCTCAGGATTTGAAAAGGTCTGATAAATCTCACAGATCGTTTTCCGCCCCAAAAAAATCTTTGTAATCCTCTTCGGGGTGACACCCGAAGGAAAGCATCATCTCCCTCCTCAATTTCCAAGGGTCTTTGTCTCATATCGGCATAAGACCTTTCTGGCTCTGTACAGTCCAAATACACTCCTGGATGGTCTTCACATTCTCGGTGGTATCTTGTACCAACACTGGACCCACGTGTGCTGACTCCCCATGGTATGTCCAGTATAGGGATGATCTGCATGGTCGCTCATACAAGGACTCAAATGATGTATTTCCAATGGTGGAGTGATAGTTATTGTTTTATGAGAACTCCAGAAGTGGCAGGTGGTCCTCCCAACTATGACCAAAATACAGGACACAATCATGAATCATGTCCTTCAAGGTCTGTATGGTCCACTACGTCTGACTATCTTTCTGGGGATCAAAAGATGTACTTAAAATCACAGAGTCCCGAAGGCCTCCTATTACCCCTTCCACAACCGAGATATAATGTGGGAATCATAGTCTAAGACTATCATCGAAGGAACCCCATGGATCTGCACAATCTCATGAACGTAGATGTGTCCCAGGACCTCTTCCTATCCCAGATCCTAGATGAGTAGAAAGTGATCCCACTTGGGGAGTTGTTCAACAATCAATCAGATGGAATCATGGACCCTGGATGTATGTGGTAACCCCTTCACAATGTTAATGGAGATACTAACCCACTTACATTCTTTTACTTCAAGTGGATGGGCA
This sequence comes from Viscum album, assembly GCA_963277665.1. NCBI lineage: Eukaryota > Viridiplantae > Streptophyta > Magnoliopsida > Santalales > Viscaceae > Viscum > Viscum album. The sequence continues at coordinate 71,899,824 of OY728134.1, read as the reverse complement.
AAGCCTTCTAGAACCTGATGCTCAGCCTTCACTTGCTGACAAGTGAGGAATCGCGAAATGAACTTGGCCACTTATTTCGTCATCCCCATCCAATAGAACTAATGTTGGAAGTCATGGTATATCTTTTCCACTCTATAATGTACTGCCGAAGAGGATGTATAGAACTCCCTCAACACCGCCTCCCACAATGTCACATGTACTACGGTGTGCCCTCTAAAATGGATGACGTGCTCCCCACCTATCGAAAATCGATTTGGATCCCATACTGAGGGTAACTAAGAACATCAGGCCTCGATGTAATAATCAACATGTTTTGCATCACTAACTCGTTGTAAGTGTAGGGGAGTGATAGTCATAGACTACAATAAAGATTCTCTATCAGTATCCATGAATGATATCTTATTCTCATATAACTGCTACGTCGTCTCACTCAACAGCTGCAAAACAGAACTCCTACTGAGTGTGTATGAAACCATGTTTCCCTTCACAGGTGTATTGACAATATCAAAGTCATGGTCTTAGAGGAACTCCATCCATCTCAACTATCTCATGTTTTGGTCCTTATAGGATAAGATATACCTGAGACTCTTGTGGTTAGAGTAAAAGATAAACAGTTCCCCCATCAAGTAGTGTCTCCACATCATTAAGTAAAAGACCTCTACTGCTAAATCTAGGAAATGTGTCGCATAGTTCTGGTCATGTTTCCTCCACTATAGTGATCCATAGGCAATCAATTCTCATTTTTACATCAGGAAAAACCTGGTCTGGTCCCCGAAGCATCACAATAGACTACATACCCAACACCCTCTTCTCGTAGTCTCAATATGGGGGAACTCGTCAATCTCCGACTTGAATACTAGAAAAACTACTAGAATATCTCTATCCATATGAAAAGTTTTACCTTCATTGTTAAAGATGAAAATGGATTTTCTACTCTGGAAATGTTGGTTAGGAATATTTGGTAGTACCCAACCAACCCTAGGAAACTCTGCACCTCAGTCACCCTCTGGGGTGGCACCAAAGAAAAAACTGCATATATCTTCTCTAGATCCTTTACTACTCTATCCTATGAGATGACGTGTCCCATAATGTGGACCTCCCAAATCTATAACTGGAACATCAAGATTTTACCCTTGTGATGGTTCTCTCGGAGTGTGTATAGGACTATCCACGAGTGTGTAGTGTGATCCTCCTCCGACACTGAGGAAACCAAGATGTCATAAATGAATACCACCACAAAACAATCAAGGTAAGGATGGAATATCCTATTCATGGGCCCATGTAAACTTTTGGGAAATTGGTCATAGCGAAAGGAATCATCAAGAACTTATAGAGGTCTTAATGACACCTAATGTATATCTTCGGTACATCCTCATATTATACCTGAAGCTGGTGATAGCCTGATCTATGTTCTATTTTTAAGAACCACCTCTCTCCCTTTAGTTGGTTTAAGTGTTTGTCAATCCTCGGTTGTGGATTCTTGTTCTTTATAGTCACCTAATTCATGAAAATAAATTCCACACATAGCCTCAAGATCCCATCATCTTTCTTGAAAAAAAACATTGGGGCTGCCCATGGAGAAACATTGGGCCTTACAATACCATTCCTCTACAGGTCCTCCAACTGTATGCTCAACTCACAAAGATCTGTGAAAGACATCTGATATGCAGGTGTAGATATTGGTGACATCCCTGGGTATAAGTTAATGAATACATCTACCTCTCTCTGAAGATGTATTCCTAGGAAATCTTCTAAAAACAAGTCCTAATATTCGTCCACCACTACAGGAAAACTAGGAATCCCCTCATCCACCACACTGAGGGTGAGGCTAGCCAACCGATGAGTGATCAAATGCATCCTCCTCTGAGAAATTCCATCATGTGCTGCAAAGGATCCCTTCTTTTTGGTGAAGGAAAACCTGGACCCATTCTCACAGACACACCACACATTGCACCTAAAACAGTCAATCTGAGTATGGAATGTGGTTAACCAGTCCATTCCCAATATGATGTCATAAAGGCCCTACGCTACTACTAGGAGACCCCAGCAGAAGATCTTGCCTCCTAGAGTAATCTTAAACCCCTCACATAGGTGTATAATCACTGAACCCTCTCTCATAGGAGTCTCTAATCATAAGGATCGATCCAACGGATCCATATGAATCTCTGAGCCTCGAATGATGCATGTGGAAAGAAAATAGTGACTAGAACCTGTGTCTATGAAAACTATAGATAAGGTTTATTAGACACAGATATTACCTCTATTAATCTCTGGAGCACCATTGTCTTAGGCCTCAATCACTTGAAGCTAGCCCCACCCCTGTCCACATGCTCTTGGATCTTGGGGTGGACCTCCTAGGGGTGGTGGTGGTGGTACCTTGAACTGTTGTCCACCGCCTGCCACTTGTCCTACTCTCCTACCACATCTGTCACCCTATGGACCACATTGCTTGAACCTCTATTACTATCTCAGCGGTCCCTCAACTGCCTTCTAGTCATCCACATGGGGAGTTGGATAGTCGCGACCATGTTCACCTACCCTCTGCAAGAGTAACAAACTCTAGTCCTTAGCTGATCTCCTCTCTCTCATGAGCTCCACACCTCAGACCCTATGTCCTAGGGTCATCCTCTAGAAGGTCTAGGTTGTTTGGGACTCTACATCATCTACCTAATACCTGCTTCATATAACTTTGCCACCTGTTTTCTGGTGGTGGACCTCACCATTAGTTCTTGCTCAGCTAAGAAGCTCTCAACTAGTAGGGATCTCTCTATCACTTCAGCATGTGTTAGGATGCTGGGTGAAATAATTGATGCTCTAATATCTCTTGAGAGACCCTAGTCAAAGGTATGGTCCCTAGAGAAAGGTACTTATACCATGTCAGTGGAATAGTTGGAGAGGTCAGTAATACTCACTGAGTAATAGGGCACTCTTAGGTTGCCCTAATACTGATGTAGTGCCTTCTAAATACACACTCAACGTAGTGTCACTCGTACAAACTCCTCCCTAAAGAGTCACTATAAGTCCATCTAGACTAGGGTCACCTTCCAGTGTGTTTCGAGAGTTAAACTCCACCACCTACATGTTATTCCCTGAAAAATTATAGTGGCTAGAACAACCATCTAGACTGTCAGTGTCTCTACTAGGCAAAAAAACTGAGTAACTATCTCCAGCCAATCCTCAGATGCCTGAGGATTTGTCTTTCCTTGATACCTCAGTGGCCTATGTCTCTAGAACTCATGCAGTATAACCATTCATCATGCACTGTCCATTGGTGGGACTGGTAGCAACTAATTGTCTTCGGTTAGTGGTGTTGCTGGTACACCACCTGAAGGTGCTAGCGCTGTAAGCAATCCCTGAACCGACATCTCATCACATGGTGGACGATCGCCGTGATCTCTCACTAGAATCCTGGTTGGCTTTCTTCATGGAAGCATCCTATCGAGAAACTGTTGGGCCATGGTCAATACGTTATACCTAGTGAGCTGAATCAAAATATATAAAGAGATAAACATTTCCAAAACACATTAAACTAGTATTTACATATACCTTGTTGGATAACTAAATTCAAGGTCCTTGTCTATAGATACATCGGCTATCACACCAATGTTGGACTCCATGGCCTAAAATCCAAACTTTAAACACTTAACAATATTTCCTCATTAAAAAAACACAGGCTCTAAGTTATTCTGGTAGAACCAGCCACCACTAATACCACTTTATCACGACCCATCCCCTAGGGCCTTTGCCATGACTACACCAAGCCTGCCTTCTATAGGATAGGGGTTGGTTACTATCACCAAAAAGACATATCCCCCAAAAGGGAATCAATTTACCTTAATCCTATACACAAGCACATGCCCAACAACATACAAACACACTGAAGGGGGTTAACAAGTACACCACTAAAACAAAGCTAAGTGCTAGTACAAGAGAAAGTAAGTGGGTCATAATAAAAACCCAACATGTATCTGAAAACAATAAATTCAAAATAGAAAACTATGATTTCCATCCATACAAAACCCCACCTGATCATGAGAGTAGTGAATCTACTGGAAGAAAAAGTAGTATTCCCTCCCGCCTGGTCCTACTGGGCCCCACTTAGTCCTAGGACGCCAAGTCCCCCATCATATAGTCAATCAGTCCCTTACCCCTGAGTATCTCTATTGAAACAGTTATCGTCTACACCAAACACAACACGTGCAAGTGAAGACAGTGCAAGGGTGAGTGTAAGAATACTCATTAGGGATCCTAATACCCTCGAAGGTCTCTCTGTAATCCTTGATGGAAAACATCACAAAGAAAATTCAACAGTGGACATACAACCAAGTAAGACCTCAACCACATAGCACAAAGTAAAACATGCACATCACACTAGGTATAATGTAATTATAGGAATAAAGATTATTATTCGTAAAGCTATATCATCTTATTCTGTCAAGAGGCTCTATTGCTGACACGCATAGGATCACTAGGTGCTGACCATAGAGGATCGATAGTTGATGACCCATAGAGGATCAGTAGATGCTCACACACAGAAGATCGTTTGGTGCTAACCATCAGAGGATCTCTAGGTGCTGACCCACATAGTATCGCTAGTTACTGACCCACAGAGGATCACTATTCTTTCTTCACGTCACAGCCAGCCACTAGATTCCCACACATAGCACGCCTGATTTTCCAAGGATCCTCTCCTTGAGCCATCCGACATTCCTCAACCACAACGAATTTCCACATAGAGCAACCCAATAGACCGTCTCATCGTAAGGCTTCTAACGCGACAGACGATGCGTCGTTCGGATGCCTTATCTTAATGTTATAGGTTTTTTAATAAAAAGGGCCATGTTGGATTAAATTACAATCCAACATGGTTGTAAAGAAACTTCCTCCCAAACTCAAGTGAAATATACCGGAATGATTTCTCCCTTACAAGCGTCCAAACGCCACTAGAGGCATATCGATCAGACGCTCAGTCTGAGAGATATAGGCATTTTAGTAAACAAGGGTCCATTGCGTCTCGGCCCAATTCGACCTAGTCGGACCATCCTGACATTCTTTAGACCGGGGTCACATATACCCCAGTTTAATTAGATAGACTCGACCTAACCCGATTCAGGTCAGGGACTATCTGATCCACCCTGACCAGTGGGCCATTCCCAATGGGCCTCGCTGGACCCGACCCTATTTGGCTGAGGGTCCAGCCCACCGGGTCACCCAGCAACATAGTCTCATCCGGCCCACCCCGAAGGGTGTGTGTCCAGCCTACCTACCAAAAACCACCCACACGGTGTGTCCTGTGTGGCATCGTCCAGCTAGGAGGCGGCAGCCGAGCCGCGTCTTGGTCCCCCGCTGGCCCTACGGATGGTGGGCCTCCTCCAACTACAGTCTGTGGACCGCGACTCGCCAGCTACCCAAATATCCTGAATGCAGGCCTTTCCTTTGTGCGGAGCCATACTGGCACCTCAAATCCCTACACTATGATCGATTTCCCACGGCCTTCTACTGTAGCAGTACGCCGCGAGATTTCTTGAGGGACCATCGGACGCAGTCCGGTGGTCCGTTATTCATGCCTCCTGCACAAATAGACTCTGGGAAATTTCCTCTTCACCGTGAAGATGTTGAAAACATCTTGCCACCACTTTGGAAAATCCGTTCACAAAGAGCGCACATGCGGTGGGGTTTAGGCCTTGGTTCTTATCGTCCCATCCCCTCCGTGTTAGAATTTTTATATCTAGGTAGGCTCCGGAGAGATGTTCAATCATATCAAGTAATTTTGAAACCCCTATATATAAATCCCCAAATATATGTACCCTACAACATATATGCACAAATCTTGGATCAAAATGTTTTTGGGTTGATCAGAATTCGTCGTTTCTAGAAAAGAATGGGGAAGAAGAACAAATTTAGAAAACCACTACCTTGTTGATGTTCTATGTCGAAGCATTAACCCTCAATGTTTCCCGACGTCGACGTCGCTTCCGGCTACATTCTTCAAGGTACATAGAAGATGATGAAGTCTCACAGAAATTCATCATTCTTAATTGGATATGAAAATTGTCAGTGGTTCATCAGACAATTCTTATTGATTAGTTCCCCATTATCCCATTTATTGGATTAATAAAAAGAATCACGTCACAACGTTTCTATTACGCTGCGACGTTGGGTCGTTACGATGTTTCATTTATGAAACAACGTCATTATTATAATTACTTTATTTCATCATTACACTGCGTGATACATACCATTAATGAGCCTCATTAATGCGCCTTGTCGCCACTTGGTCGCTGCACTACTGCGTCACCATCCACCTACCAATGGTGAGTAAGGAAATAAAATAATACGATTAAATAAATTAATTATTTTTCTCAAAAATTATGAAAAATAAATTTTCCACACGGCCATTTCCAGCTGAAGTTATGTCATTTCTAAGAGAATTCGGGAATTCTGAATTCGACAGTGCCATTGTGTTTCTGATCCATGAATCGGTTCAAAAGATAGAAAAACTCAGTAGCACATTTACTGAACAAACTTAAAAAAGTTCAAAATTGTGTTCTGGGCACTTGAGGCCTCGGAATCATGTGCCGTCAGAGCGTGCAGTCTCAGAATAATTCTATATAATTTACAAAAAATACACTGATTTCTGAGACATTGCATTATCATTAGTAAGTAATTATTTTAATAATAAACTTTTTTATTATGAATATGTGGAAGTATAATCACATGAAATTGAAAATTTTTATTGTGTGAAAATATTATATGTGAAATCAATGATACATTTCGGAAGTATAATGAATATAAAAAATGAGTATGGAATTGGTTAAATATAAGAGAAAGGTCATCTATCATAAATTTGGAATCATTTTGACTGTAATGTGGTTGACTATGAAATTATAGAGGCATAATCACATGTATTTCAATTATTAATTTTATAAAAAAAACTACATGAATCAAAACATGGATGAGGATAATAACCCTTTCCTAGATAATTGGATTTATAAAGCTTAGGCGGACTTTGAAAAAGTATATGAACTCATTGGGAGGAATTTATAGAGGGAAAAGAAATGATTTTTTTTTAATTCCTATGGGTTACAGAAGGATGAGAGACTTGGATGGAGTGAGCCCCTTTATATAGGTAAAAAGAGGGTCTTTGTCCGAGAATCTAATGTAATGTAATGATTAATTATGGTAACACGTGGGGGTTAGGTGTGAATAGTGAATTAGGTGAATAAATTCTTGTGAAACATGTCAGTATAACATTATAAGATGTCAAATTTATTCTATAGTGTCTATGTGTTAAATTTATTTAGTAAATTTTAAGCCACATTAGATTAACCTATGTAACACTTATTATTCTTGATAAAATATTAATAATGATAATTATTCTCTCAATAAATTATATGATGACCCTTTTTATAATATTTTAACATGGTAAATCAAAATTTGGGAGCCATTTAAGATAATTAAATTTCTAGATGTGAGGAAATTTACATATAAATGACAACTTATAATGTGTATGAAAAACACTTTTCTTATAAAACCTTTCTTTCATTATTGGGAGTTATTGATCTTATATACCATTAATTATCAAGGAAATGAGAGAAACATTACTCAAACATATGTTTAAAAGTCAAATTAGCAAATTAATTTTATATTTATTAATCTAATTTATAAATTAAATAATATTTATAAAAATATCATTATTTAAAAAATAACTATTTTACCGAGGAAACAAATTTTTTCCTTAGTAACATACTATTCATTCAAAAAATGAAATTTACATCATTATTTAATTGTAAAATTATTTTAAAATATAGTAATATCAATTTTCTATTTTATTTTATAATGTAAAAAAATCATTTTTATTATTATCTCATGTAATGCATAAAATCCCATTTTAAGAAGTGACTTTTAATGCTTAAAATTTATTTGTATGATAAAAGTATCAACATATTTTATTTTCATGATAATAATTTCTTTATAAAACTTATAAAATACATGTGACCTTCTAAGAAATATAAATATTAATTTTACCTACAACATATTTAACTAAAGTAAAAGAGTAACAATTATTTCTTTTATTGTAAAATATTACTTATGTTAATAAATTGTTAATTATGGGTTTTATTTATTCAGAATGGTTTATAAAAATTTAATTTTTACTACATAAATAAATTTATGGTGAAAAAAACTATTTTATAATCTTTTATGTCTTGCATATATAATTATAATTTCAATAAAATGTTTTTGAAAAACTATATTTTCACTATTCCACAAAAAAATAACTAGTTAATAAATATCATAAAAATTCAAACTAACCTAATTTTAAAATACTAGATTAAAAAATATTTTTAATTTTATCTATTTCTAAATTTAAAATTTATGAAATAATTTTCTAAATAAAAAAATTAGAAATATTAAAACTATTTTAATGAAAAATAACAATAACGAGCATTTAGTGTTTTTCACTTTAGTTAACATAAATTTATAAATTAAAAAAAAATTTCTAAAGTAGTCTATTTTATTTATAATGATAAAATATAAATCACTTAATGAAGAAACTTTCCTTGAAAAATATTACTTTTATAATAAAATTGCTTTTTTATATTATAAAATTTTAATTTTTACTAGTCGAATGATTTTAATCACACTCTATAAATTTTATAAATACAAATACCATAGATTATGAATTATAATTTTGTTATTTTAACTCATATATACATATATTTCAATATTTTAATATTATATTTTTATTTCCTTGTTTTTTAATCATGATTTATGTTATTATAAATTTACTACTAATAATAAAAATATCTACTATACCTATTAGATACATTTATATCTAATGATGATATTTATAATGGTCAGATTTCATTTTTATATATAGTCTTACTAAGCTCATTATTTTCATTCACACTTCTAACATCACAATTCCCATTTATATGTTTTTCATTTTATATTTTGAAATATGATATATCCTTTTATGATGTTCTTCCTAATTATAGATTTTCCTTACTATTTTTCATTCTCAAGGGTGAATATAATCTATATTTTTTGGAAATAATATACTTATAAAACCCATGGTCATTTCAAGAACCCCCATATCATGTGAGACTTTGGTGATCCTTGATGGGGTGTTTCAAATTAGTATCAAAGATTATTTTTTAACTTGGGACATTGTTAGTTAGATGCCGAGAAAATAATTTTTTTATATAAGAGGTAAACTAGATGAAAACATGGTCCACAAGGCTCTAGATGAATCCAAAATTCCCAAGGGTAGGCCAGATATCTTAAATAAGTACTCCAGGTTTCTGAGCATCCCAATGTGGGGTGATTGTGGCTCTATATGAGTCATTTATTAGAGAAAATACCATATGAGTTGTTTTTGTATCATTATAGAGGCATTATTAGGCCACGATATATCAACCAATGAGAAATATTTATTGGAATATTGCCTCACTAGTATATAATAGTAACTAAATAAAAAAAATAATATATATCATATATTTTGGAATACCTTTTATGGGGAGATTTTATTAATATAGATATAAGGTATTTTTTAATTTTTGATTCTTATGATTTTTTAGACTCCACAGAGTAATATTATTCATATATTTATACTTGTGATGAAAAACAAGGTTTATAAAAACACGACAAATGATGTGGTCTGAGTCATGTATAAAATGGATTGTGATTTTCATTTTTTAAAAGTGAGATAAATGACAATGGGAATGAATTTTAAAATTGTAAATTTAAATATTATTTGTTTTCAATTACTTGACCTGTATGGATGAAGATTTTGGGCCATTATATTGTTTATTAGATACACCTTGATGTTGACTGGTATTGGGAAGCTAATATGTGTTATGGTGAGTGTAAATAATTTTAATTTTTTTTTCATTTATCAAATTAATACATATGGAAACTGAGGTACTAAATTTTTTGGACTAAACTAATATAGACATAGAATTTAAAATTGGGTGTTTGGATTGGTTTCGTATGATCCTTTATAGATATTGTGCGTTTAGATCTAATTGAATTTGTTTGTAGATTTTTCTCGAGTAGATTGATTTGAATTTTGATAGTCATGTAGTTTTTATCATTTGATATGTGTTTTCAATATGAAATTAATTTTTTTTATAATAAATAGATTGAATTGTTTTTTATTATTATATTCTTATGGTTTGGATAACCATAGGGAAATACAGCTGTTGATTTTTTCTATTTTGGGACTGGTAGCTGTGTTTTTTCACCTTATTAGAGTTTAGCATTTTTTATGACTTGGGGGCTCATTTGATCGTTTTTTGGATCTATGATTTTTTCTGGTTAACATGTAGTAAAATTGTTCTTGTGATGTGATATATATAATAGATTGATTGGTGTATGTATTGGTGATTGTGGAGTATTTCCTTTGATAAATAATGATCATGGGTGGTGGTATATTTCATTGGATTGATGTTTTTATTCCCATGATATATTTCACAATGATAATGAATGAACTAGACTCCATATACTGTAATAATTATCCTTGTATGCAAATTGAATATGGATAGAGTACATGGTATAAGAGTTATAATGGTAAAAATATACCATAATTTATAATAAAATACCATAAATCATCACAGAATATATATGTGTGTGTGTGTCTGTGTGTGTTAGATTTTATAATTAAAATACAGGATAAAATAAGAAATAACATATATATTTTGTCAAATAATATATTAAAAATTCCATAATATTTAAATAAATCTGGTGTGGTAGTGTCATGTTGTAACCAAATATATAAATGATATCTCTCATAGTTTGAAAATAAACATATTTTATAAAATAATAATGAAGAAATTATAATAAAATATAAATAGTCTCAATTGAATGCTCAGTAACAACTAATAACTCATACCCTGATCCTGGTCAACCATCAATAGTAGAGACTTTCCCATACCCAGACAACATTCCATAAAAAATACTTGGTACAAGGGGATTGAGCAACATGTTTTTGTACCTATCTCTATCCCTCGTGTTGATTTCATGATCACAAACAATCACTTGTGTATCTAAAAATTTTATTTAAGTGTGATTCAATATTTTTATTCAATTTAATGAAATGGATTTCATTTAATATCAAATATCTCTTGATGGTATGATGAAGGGTTGTTATTATATCAATTCACTCATCATGACTTTTGAAGGAATTTTGAAGATTAAAAAATGATTTAGGTGGAAGCGTAAGAAGATTATATTAAAGGGAATAGTGTAAAAGTAGCACTGGCTACCTGGTGTAAGGCACTAGCCAGTTGGTGAAATCTGTTCTGAAAGAGAATCTTCCCAAAATCTACATTGGTTAGCTAGTTATTGAGGATGAACTGGGATCTTCCCTAGGTGTCCTTTAAACAAGATATGGATTTACTAACCAACTAGTGGTGATCATCTAGTATCACACTACTCCATGAATCCAATTATCTACACAATAGAGAAAATGGTGTATCCAGATGTGTTAAGAAAGATTTAGAGAGATCAAATTTATTATTTTTAAAAATATAATAATGTGTTCTTGAGTGGATTTAATTCACTAGGTGAATTCCAAAATGAGTCCCATGCCATTTAGACTATAAAAATAATCCATTGGCTCCATGGATGATGCATTTTATTCCTAAACATATTTTTTCATAAAATCAATGGTGTATTTCTAACTGTATCAAATATTCTCATATATCCATAAATTTCCCTATTCAATTAAGTATCTCCAAAAAAATCATAATCTATTTATCCTCTATTGTACTTAACATTATCAATGAAATTTTTGGGTATTATTGTAAAGGGTTTTCTAAAAGATAAAACATATTTTCTAAACCTCTACTCCCTAACGGTTCACACACTATAAAAGTAATAGTTGGGTTACATGGAAACATGGAAATATCAATGGGATATCTTAATAAAAAAATTAGAGGGATGGGTTATTATCCATTATTGAGGCTAATGACATTATAAAATTGACCTTTAGAGTTGAGGGGTGGAGGTATAGGGGCTCAAATTATGAATTACATGAAATCCATATCAAACTAGATTTTTTTTAATTTACTTTTCTACATTAAATCATTTACAATCAACTCGTATTTGTGAATTAATTAATTTTGATCATTTCTTTGTCTAAATTACTTCAATATTATTTTTATAATGAACTCAAATCAAATTTATCGACTATATAACTTTAAGATTATTATATTAGTAAATTTTCTGTGATTTATATTTTTTAGTATAAATAATCATGCCCCTAATTTCCATAATCTCTAAATAATAATTGGAATCAATCAGATTTTTATTTCATTTTAAAAGCACCTATTTATAAATTTCATTCATTAAAAAATAAAATAAGCTCTCTATGTTATTTTGAATATAATTTTTTATTATGTAATATCATTCCAATACATGAACTCTAATTTTATGAAGAAAGAGATTAATCCAGTTAGAATAATTGGATATCAACTTTCCTTGATAGTATTTATTATCCTATTGTGAAAATATTAATACATGAGTTTGTTCCCATTAGAGAACCTAAAGAAAGATGGAATCTAGAAGATATTAAGAATTATGAATTAAATTATAAATAAATGAATGCCTTGAATTGTTTTTTATATAAAAATGGGTTTATTCAAATTTTCATAAGAAAATTTTCCTGCCATATTTATGAATTATTAGAAGTAAGAAATATAGGGAAAAATAACATTTAAATATTCAATATTAGATATGTTTCATCCTGATTTTGAATTTTTTTCATTGAATTATAATGAATGTATTATACAAATTTATAGAGGATTTAGTAACGTCAGTTATGGTTGAAGGTCCCTTAGAGAAGATTTATCTTTATAAAATCTTATTAGGAAATCTTATGGGTGTTACCAATACCATGAGTTCAAAAATTGATGGTTATCCAAGAATCTGAAGAAGTTAAAAATATATTAGGATAGTAACTCATTGGATACCTAATTAAATATTAAATAATGATGAAATTACCAGTGGAAAAGAGTTAATTTAAATCAAATATGTCAATAAAACCATAACCTCATAGCCACTACTGATAAAAACCTCATATACAAGTTAATAGATTATAACCTTCTTTCTCATAACATGTCCAATCAATTACATAAGAATAAATCAAATAAATGATCCAAAAATTCAAATAAAATTGTGGAACCAGTGGTCATTTTCTAATAATGTAAAAAATTTAAGGTCACCACAAACAATAGTTGATCATATACAAGGAAAAAATATAAAATTAAAGGAAATAGACTTTTACAGTCCCTATGTGGAGTATGAGTGATGATTCCCTGGAATGAACTTTTTCATCTGTGTAAAGTGAATCACGCTTGAAGTAAATTATGGAACATGTTGATGAAGATGTTATGTTTAATACCCACTTTCATATATCTTTCTATTATTATTATTCTCATTCCTATTCTACTTATCCTTACTTACCTTCTACTTTATTCTCCTCAAGTCACCTAAATTAAGAATATTTAAAATCTTCTTGAATATAGCTTTAAAATGGTTATCATCAATTTTATCATTCATATAATTAACATAAAAATAAATATAATTACTTAATTATTGGAAAAGAAAATATCAAAATGATAATACAAACAACCAAATAATGAAAATCGAGATCATGTTACTAAAATAAAAAATAAATTGAATTTCAATTATCTTGAATAAAAAATTAATGACCTGAATAATTCTCCTTTTATATTCACATAAGGTAAAAAAATTGAAATTGTTTTTTGGATCTCAAAAAACTATAATTTTTAAAGCCTACATTTTTTATTCTAATCATGCAAGCACTTATAAAAATAATTTAAAATCTTATTTAATTAAAGGTGGTTCTAAAAAAATAAAAAAAATATACTGAATGAACCATCCATTTAATATATGAACTGTGATTACACAAACACAATTTTTTTAAGAAGAAAATGAATTCATCTCTTTTATAATATTTCCAAATTAATGCCTTTTAACAAAATCTGGATTCAAAAATATTTATTTCAAACATAATCATACCTACATTATTGATGGTACAAAAATATTCAATCATTTAATCTTATTGAAAAGTTTCTTTGGAGAAAATATAATGAAACACAATGGTACCTTGATAGTGGTTTCTCAAGTCAGATGTGTTGTCACCTCCATGAATTCAATCATATAAATAATCATAAATTAGGTCACATCACTTTTTTATGATAAATCTAGGAGTAAAATAATATGTAAAGTTATTATTTGTTTGTTAACACATCTTTAATTAAAAATGATTTATTTCGTAAAGTATTCAAGAAAAATTTAATTTTCAATTTTCAATTAAAAGATAATTATTTTAAAATATCCTCAAAAAATGATTTCTATAATGATATAAGGTCCAAAGAATAATTATATTTTCTAATTCATTATTATTAAATTTATATAAAATGATTTTAAAAATATATTTCTTATAAATAGGACCATTGTGTGAATGTCAAAGTTTTTTTTTCATAGATTTGGAACTAATGCATTAGTCATTATATCACTTACGCTCTAATCAAAGCCATCTGAAATCAACTAGTGAGAGACCTTTGTAAATTGTATTTGAATGATGACATGTTTTTTAATGCATACAAACATGGTATGCAACAAAAATAAACTTTTCAATATAAAAAATATTATTAATTTTAAAAACCTCATTAAATAATATATTTTGGCCTTTTTATTCATAATCAAATAGTCTTTATGTTACTCTCTTAATTTTATATGATTTTACATGATTCATGTGGGTATATTTATAAACTCATAAAAATGAATGTGGAAACTAATTCATCATTCTTTATAAAAAATATTGATATGAAAAAAAGAATTAAAAATAATATAGATTTATTATGATCATGGTGAAAATTTTGATAACATAGAATTTATTTGTTTAGGTACTTATAAAGGCTAGAATCATTATTTTTCTTCTATTCATTCCTCTAAACAAAATGGGGTTGTATAGAGGAAAAATGAAACAATCCATGATGTTTTCAAACTGTTTTAAATGAATTTTTTTATTTAAAATGTGTTTTTCATGAGTTCTTGAATTTTTTAGGCTATATTATTAATCATGATCTCAATAGACCTCATATTAAGAAAATAAATTGTGAGTTTTGGTATGATAAAATGCATGAGGTTATATTTTCCAACATTTTTAGATGGAAATGTTTCATTTTAAACCCAAAATACAATCTCGTTATTTTTTATTCTAAATAGTCTCAAGGTAATTTCTTAGATAATTTAACTCAAACAAAGAATATAGTTTCTTTATCAAAAATAATAAAATGGTGGATGAATTAATCCATGCTTTATATGAAAATTTTCTGAATTCACTTTCTCATTATATTGTTGAAATTCTATTTTAAATAAACTTATTTAAATTAAAGAAGAGTAAAGAGATATATAATATTCATTATATTCTTTTCGTAAATTTTAAAAAATGAAATAAAAACCATCCACTTGATAATGTCGTCAGTGATTTACAATTGGAAACTCATATCAATAATTTGGTCTTAAATGAGAGTGAACATCTTTCCTTTTCCACTCACCTTGAACCCAAAACCTTAATGAATCCTTTAATGATGAAAATTGGGTACTTTAAATGCAATAAGAACATAATAATAACACTAAAAATGATTTATGGACTTTTTGGATGACTGAAGGATCATATCAGTATTGACTCTAACTGTATTTTTCTAAATAAACATGATTAATAATGTGATATGGATATTAAAAAAGATTTTATAGTTTCAAAAGGATACAGCCAAGTGTAAGTAATTGACTATGGTGAAACCATTAATCTATATCTCAGTGATAATTCCAATGAATCTTTTTGTAATACACATCCAATTAGGATTTGATATATTTTCAAATGGAATTCAAAATCATATTTCAATATTGTTTTATTTATAAATTTGTTTTTCAAAGAAATCAAGTAGTTTAAAATATATTCAATTTCCAAATTCAGTTTTCAAATTATTAGAATATAATTATGGTATATAAATGTCCCTTTAGTATTGGAATGAATGTATTTCAAATTATCATCCTTCAAATCATTTTAAGATGGGAAATATCTTTTCTACTCTATTTATATAATATGTCTAAAATAATTTATTACTCATAAAAAATTTATGTTGATGATGTGATTTTTTTCTCTTCCAATGAAATTGTATGCTTTTATTTTTCCTTTTTAATGATGACTGAATTTCAGATGATCTTTAGGGATGATCTTAAATACTTCCTTGATTCCAAAATTTCTCAAAATTCCAACATAATATTTTCAAACAAAATAAAATACATCAATGAACTTTTACAATTATTTGGAATGTTACTCTTTAATGGAATTAAATGTACCATGAGTATGATTGATAATATTATGTTGGATGAAGTTAGTAAACATCTTGAAAACAAGTTTGATATATGTATTTTTTGTAGTCTAATTTACATTACTATAACCAATGTAGAGATTATTTTTTGTTTTTTTCAGTATGCTCATTTCCATATCATCCAAATGAGTCTCGTTTAAAATTTATCAAAATAATTTTTTTTTGTATTTTAATGTTTCCTTGAATCTCGTTGTGTTTTATCCAAAAGTAACCTATTTTTAAGTAAATTATTTGTCCAGTTATGATTTATGTGGATTACAAATAGATTAGTAAATTAAAATTGGAACATCCCATCTACAAGTAAAATCCCTCACATTTTGGAGTAAAAATAAGGAGTACTCTATTTCTCATTTCACATCTGAAGTGTAATATACAGCCTCTCAGAGTTGTTGTGCCCAAATTATATTGATGAAATACACTCTCTTAGACTTTTGGATAAAATTCAATATTCTTATCAAGTATGTAAATACCATTGTATTCATTATATCTAAAAAACACGTCAAATAGTCTCATAATAAACCCATTAACATTCAACAATATTTCCTAATGATCACGTTCCAAAAGGCGATATCTTATTTCATTTTCTCCCAACATAATATCAACTCACTAATATTTTCACCAAACCTTTATTCCTAGATTATTTTTAATTCATTAAAGGGGAATTTCTAATGATTTCCATGAGATATTAATTTATTTGATCTATGGATATCTTGATCTCTCTTTTTCATTAAAATATTTTTAAAATATTTCTTTAATATGTTTTAAAATATTGAAATTATTTTATTATTTATTTATTTATTATTTTCATTTTTTCTATTATCTCACCGTTTTTTTCATTTTTGGGGATGATTTTATCTATTTAATGAAGAAAGTTTCCTTAAGATAAATATATTTTTTTAAAATTATTTACTTATTAGTTTTCAAAATATTTTCTCATATTTTCAAAATCCCAAAATCTTATAAATAATGTACCCTTTTAACTTTTGTAATTTTTATTTTAAAAATATCCTTGATACCTTATATTTATCATTGGTACATTTTATTTTCAAATTTATTTAAAAAAATCATATAATAAATTTCTTATTCAATTGGGAAATATATATCTCTTAAAAAATATTATTGTTAAGATAAAATATTATTTATATATACATGTATCTAGATGTTCTCTTGAGATATTTTTGAAAAAATCCAAATCGTAGAAATATTTTAAATATGTCTATCACATTAAATGAATAAAATCTACAAGAAATTTTATGTAAAAAAATATTTCAATGAAGTTGAATCCATTCCATGAAGGAAATTTTTTTGTTGAAAAGTACGACTTCATTTTATTTTTATGGAATTATTCCCCCATTATTTTCATTTTATTATCCATGAATTCATTATTATACATTTATTTTATTTTCCTCTTATTTTCGTTTTGTTCATTTTTTAATTTTTTCATATTTCTTTCCCTCTTTTTACATTCCACTCACTCAATAATGATTCGATTAGTTTGGGATTTTGAATGTTGATAAAAAATTTTCAAAATCACTTATTTATCTTTTTCTTTTATTGAATTTTTATTTTTTCTCAGTATATATAATATTATTATTATTTGGGTGGATTTTGAAATTAAACTTTTTTTCTAAATTTTTTATACTTTTTATTATATTCATAATTTTTTTTAAAATAATTTAATATCTTATCATTATTTATCAAAATTATATTTGATAATTTCAATATTCCTAATTGAGTTTTAATAGAATTTATTATTAATAATTATACTTCTTTAAATTTTTTTCATAATATAACATTCTTTTTTTTATTATAACAAAGGAGGATATCATAATAACTAATTTCTTGAATATTCTAAAAAATCAAAGGTTGGGATTTAAAATTAAAATTATTCATGTCAAAATCATGTTTGGATTTATTTTCTTATTAAATTTATTGAAATACAATATCTATAATTCTCATTGCTATCATGATTTTTTTACTCTTGATTTTTTTATAATTTAACTTTTTAATTTATGTGTTTATGATCATTGTAAATGGTGAAATTGTAGTACCTCTGACCCACATGGAGTTCTAATGATCACAAACACTCTATTTTATATCTAATAATTTCATTTATGTGAGTTTTAGTATTTTTATGAAATTTTCAGTCATTTATTTAATGGAATCACTAAGATCTATAAGATCATTAATGATAGATTTTTCTTTTCTAAAATTAATTTTCATTACATAGGAAAAAATTTATAAGATTATAATAAGTCTTTTGGTTGAATTTGAGGTGGCCTATTTTGAAGATAATGTTTTGAAGGAAGCACTGACTAGCTGATAAAAGGCACCCACTAGTCGATGACACGTGTCCGTAAGAAGAATCTATCCAAATAGTATAACAGTGGGCCAATTTAGTCCCACCGGATGACCAATGGTGAAGTAAGAACTAGGATATTTTCCATTTCTCTCTTGGCTAACCCATAGATATACTTTCCAATAAGTGGTAATCCTCTAGTATCACCCATATCCAGGGAGTTCCCCAAATACTCAATGGTGGATATCGTGTATCTAGTGGTTTTAAAAAAGATCTAGAGAGCTCACATTTATTAACATAAAAACGACCATAAATGTGGAATTTGATGGATTCAATGAACCCTATGAATTATTTAATATTATCTTTCATTTTATATAAAATTAATATCCTCCCTTTTATCAATGGAAGAAGCATCTTACTCTCAAACATATTCGTGATCTAAATCATTGGTGAATTTCTAGGTCTGCAAAATATTTTGAAATATCCTTCATATTAACAATTATTTAATGTCTCTCTATGATTTATTACACATTCATTATAACCCATTATACTTTAATCCATATAATATATTTTTAGATGCATTTTAAATAGTTATCCTACAAAAAATCTCTATTTTATTGACCTTGATTCATCGATGGTTCAGTGTCTACAAAAGTGTGTGATGGGTTACATGCATATAAGATAATATCCATAGGGAAAACACATGAATAAATTTGAATGTAAATGTTTATTAGTAATGGATGAGACAAATTTATTTATTTAATTGACATATTAAGTTAGGGGTAAGTGCAATATGGGCTCACATCAACCCTTTTCAAAACTCTTAATCAATCAGTGTTCAAATTATATTAAATTTCTACATTTCACCATCCTCAAATTACTATCATACTTGAATTAATTTAGTTAAATAGTTTACATGATTAAATTACATTGATATTATTTTTATTATATACTCAAATTGAATTTATTAGTTATTGTTATTTCAATTTATTTTTTAAAATAAATTATTTCATTTTAAATTTATTAAAATGGAATCTCAGACCCCTATTTCCATAATCTTTAACTGACGCGTGTGAGTATAAAAAAATAGGGTTTCAAAAATGGTGTCCCAAAATAAATCCACTATCATAAGTGCATGTATAGTGTGACATTCTATGTCTGGAAAGAAATATAGAATTCTAATAATACTACATATGTATAAATTATAAGTGAAATGTAGTCACCCAGTTTTGACCATACATTCAACTTATAGGGTTGGTATTTCTATAAAAATATCACATAATAATTTTATAAGAATATTGTTTGATGTCAGTTTCATAGTGTATAACATTTCATTATAATATAATGACATCTCTCTTGGTAGTATGCCCTAATAGCGTAATTGAATCCTATTTCATATCATCCCTATGATGAAATTACCATCATTACGTGTGAAAAACATCCCAAAATCATATTATTATCCATGTTAATGGAATCCTCATGTCCATACATTTGTAAGTAGGTATCACAACCTGATGAAACTATCGAAATAGGGAATAATGTTTATAGCCACAATCACTCATAATTTAGAATTCCATCACTTTACTTGAGAAATAATATAATTATAATGGAATCATGCATAAAACTCATAAATACATCAAATCCACATCCATGGAAAAATATCCACAAGGTTAATACCTACCACATTCGTGGTAATAATACTTATTGGGAAAATCATCCTTTCATTATGTTCATTATGAAATAATTACAAAAAAATCATAATCAAAATCACATCATAAAGAATATCTAATATGCTAAATGGGGAATTACATTCCTATATTAAATTCATAAAACCTTAATATCAAATATATTAATGTATGGTAATAACAATATTTATCTTTAATGGAATACCAAATGCGTAAATATCAACCCCACAGAATCCATTATCGGAACCATGGTCAAAACATCATATAACATATCCAAAACCTGATAATAAAAAACAATAAATAGATGAAAATGATATTATAACCCATTTATATTATTGTTTTTCATATCATACAACATGAATTACATAATTTTATTTCTTTTTACACTTGACTTATTCCATTAATGATAATCAATACATAACCGTTCCATTTTCAGTATCCATTATGGTAGGAAATGTATCCACATTGTAATTTAGCTAGCCCAGTGATAAATGGAAACTATAAATATTTTTAAGGGTCACATCACAGGTGGAACACACTAATATGTGATTGACATACATCAAAAAGTTCTACAAACACTGAATTAGTGTCCATATAGTAAACATAAAACTCAGGAGAATCTTAAGTGTTTCATATGAGCTAATGGATACTGACATTATGTTTTGTTCATGGACTAATGTAGCCATGGAAATATTATGTTGATACTATAGGGTATAAAATGTCTCAATTTTTTTTTACCATATAGAAATTTAGGTTATTGAAATCAATTTTGGATTTATTATTGGCAAATCACATAGTGGTGGTGAGGCGGTGTATCACACATATCTGGCAACAAGTTTAACTCACATTGATCTGTTAGGGACCACCTACCTCATACAAATAAGGTAACTCTAATTGAATTTCCAAAATTATTTAACCATATTTGTTATAATGTACACAACATAATAAAACCCAATAAATCATAGAATAACTACTAAAACATGGATTAATAGTGAAAATCACAAGAAATATGAGAAGAGGAGGCTAAAAAACACCGATTACACTCCATTACGACTAAATGACACATAAATAAAGCTAACAATAAGAATATCCATCTATGAGAAGACCATAAAAACTTTTTTTATGATTTTAAAATAAATCACATTATGGATAAGTGAGGTCCAAAAAAAATTCTGAACCACAATGCAAACAAAAAAAATGGGATGATTATGAACACAACACAATGCCAGACCCGACCCAGATGAATGGAACATGTCAGACCCCAATAACCAATATCAATGTCACTATACATGAATCTACATCACCCATCCCATGACCTATAAATTATTAGTGTCATCATCCCACCAACACCATACCTGAGTCGATCTCCAGAACACCATTGTCCCTACGAGAAATGAAGAATTGTAGGTGAACAAGCTGACCCTCGGAAGATCATCAAACACTTGAACTACCAGAACCATCCCAAGTTTCCCAAGAGACCTCAAACCTGGGAAAATTTTGGTCATGCAAGGGGGTATAGGGAAATACTAGAATCATAGGATCACAGGAGACAAAATCAAACCTGAGGAGGAAAAACCCAGACCATAACAATCATAACAAAAACAAAAAACCACACCTAATCCATGATGGAGTATCAGTGATACAGAGATCTTCATCGAGTACACTCCAAAACTGAGGATCATCCAAAAAACTGAAAACAAACCAGATTGGGACCAAAATTAAACATCGGATTGGAATTATAATGGGACTCCGCTGACTTCATGCATTCATGAGACCACCTATTATGGCCGTATAATAACCCGGAAGGAAGAAAAAGACCCTTATGAGTCTGACCTTGATGCAACCAGTCACGACTAAACAGGAATGAGAAACATAATAGAATATAGGATTCACCATTGGAGAAAAATGGGTGAGGCCATTGCGGGATCATGAGAAAAGTTCTGCAAACCAAATTCATCATAGGAAATTGAACAACATTAAACATCGATAGAATGCCAACCCTCAAACCATGGAGAAGTTGACACTACATTGTGCTTCCACCGCAAATCTCATCCCCCAACTATTTCATGCCCAAAGAAATGATCAGGGAGGGGAGGAGAGGAATGGTGTAAGGAAACCCTAAACCACTAAGAGTGGTGAAAGGGAAACCTTAGGTCTCCATAGGGAGATCTCTTGTGCAATGCCCCTTAAGGGTCATCCTTTCTCAGCTAAGATACGAAATGAACAATGAATTAAGAAGGGGTATTGTGCAGGCAATAAATCTAAGTCAATATAGTGTAAACCCATTTTTTATATATTTATTGAAATTCCCCGACCACAGTTACCTAGAGTTAGTGCATTATTTTAATGCATTGTCTGGATTACAAGGAATAATTTCCCGAAAGACCGATCAGTTTAATAGTCTTGGAGAATAGATTACAAACATGAACGTTACATTACACATTAGAAAATAAAACACAACATAAATGATCCTTTAAGTATTCCATTAATCTCCTAGCATAAACCTTCTTATCAATCATAATTCACTTCTTGGAATCCTGTGAAAAATAAAACATAGAAAGGGATGACCTCAATTTCTCAGTAAGGATAACAATATAATGGAAACATTCATAAATAAGCATAAACATTTGAGGCAATGTATAACACTAAGACAAAACCATTTTAAACATAAACTTCAGAATAATATGGAAAAGATACAATAAAATATTCCATTTATTTATTCACATGTATATTTTGTTAGTCGAATAATCACATGAAATATCAATAGCCACTTTCATAATAATGGAATTCATAATGTCAGACTTTAATAACCACATAGTCAAGGCCTTGTGCCAAGAATACAAATAATACTTTTTCAAGGCCCTATGCCAAGACACTAGTTTGTCTCATGAGACATAATGATGCATCGAGGAGCTATAGAGGGCTCCACCTGTCACATAATAAGTCCAATTCATTCCTCATATGAAAAGGTTTAATCATTACATAAACATTTGTATCAAAACTAGAACATAAAATGTCAATACATTACCCGTAAACCATGAATGGTATAAAAATAAAACTTCCACAGTCAAACATATCACAAAACCTTCAATACAATATGGAATATTTGTATCATAATAAATCAACTTCAAATAAGTTTGAAATCCATTAAAAGATTTTGACATAGATGAAAATGATTTGTAAAACCCTTTGAGAGATATATTCATTTTTCATGAAAACATTTAAAATTCACACAATTTAGAAAAGAAGACATTTAATGACATTTTTGAAACAAATTTTCCCATACCACTTTGAATCTTTTTTATGTAATTGACATTTTATAACATTCATTTCCATTTAAATAAATCCTTAAAACCATTTTAAAAACATGGACATTAATGAGAATGGGTTAGAAGAAAAATATTTAAAATTTTTAAAATGATGTTTTAGTAAAAAGTACCTTAAAAATAATCCCTTTGAAAACTACTTTCTGAAACATGGAAATGGATAATAAATATGTCCCAGTAGATACTTACGTAAAAACAACCTCGGATAATAAAGAGATTTTGAAATTAACCCTTACCTTGCACTTTCCTTTGGTCGAGGGTACGTTTAACCTTCTGTATGATGAACATAGTATGTTATTAAATTATTCCATAACCATATTTATATTTATGATATCATAAATGATTCATTTATGACATTATAGTACACATTTAATAATAATTTCCATGTTAAATTAACATTTTGGTTAATAATCGCTTTCTTTATCATATGTGTTTTAACTTTTTATTCTTGATCGTATCATTTAGATCATGATTTAAATGATTCCAGAATATAAAACATTATTTAAATATAATATATATTTAGAATATAAATATTTATAACAGATGTATATATGAAATTGAAGGCAACATTTAATGAGACGGTAGACCGTATGTATACATAAACATTGTTTCTGTTTTCATATCGTATTGAACGGAAGTAAGTGAATAATTTATATGTAAGTAAATACATACATACATACATACATATATATATATCTAGTAGCATCATTATGTCATATATTACATAATAATTAATAATATATATTTTTTTAATCATTTTTGAATGGTGAACATGGAAATGAATCTCATCGCGTCGTGGAGACGATAATCGGTATGTACGCACGAGCGATAATATCATTCTTTTGATTTAAAATTTTATGTAAATAGATGTTATATCATATATAAATAATCATTAACATTTAATATTTATTATTTACATCAATTATACATCATTATTATACCCATCTAAACAATAATGTATTGAATAACAATTACACCACGACGTGGAGATGGTAAGCCGTACGTATGCACGTAGGGTGACATGTCATTCAAAGGATGCATAGAATAATGAAAATGGTTGTACCATATTTATAATAACATCACATTATATAGAATATACTAGAGTTATTATTTTAGAATGGAAACAACAAAGTAATAGGAATTGGAAGAAGAAAGGAACTTGAAAGATGTGATGAAATATTTACCTTTTCATCGGGTTCTTCATTTTTATTTGATCAAAAGGGCTCCTTACATTGGATTTATGACAAAAGTAAGGACTCTAGGATGAA
The DNA here is from genome assembly GCA_963277665.1 of Viscum album. Lineage (NCBI taxonomy): Eukaryota > Viridiplantae > Streptophyta > Magnoliopsida > Santalales > Viscaceae > Viscum > Viscum album. Next base: position 71,874,819 of record OY728134.1, on the reverse strand, counting down.
GGTAGGACATTTGAGAGGGTATTTGGGAAGATTTTGGCCTAGTCAAAGGGCTTTGAAGGTGTGAATTTGAGAGAAGGGGGAGTGCCCTTTTATAAGAGGGGTGAGGGTCACATTATGAAAAGCTTGAAATATTATTTTATAATAAAATAATTTTCAGTTTATAATGTATCAAAAATGATTTATTTAGAGAATAATGTGGGGATGGGTCTAAACCCTCTCAGCCAATAGGTTTTAGATAGGTTTAAGTAACCATATTAACCTCAATTTTTAGATTTAACTCTTAGTTACATAGTTTGACATTTTCCATGTCTCTTCATATTTTTATATTATATGGTTAATAAACTTACTATAAAATTTCAATAGAACCCCAATTGGTTAATTAATTTCATATATATTATTATATAAGTTTTTTTAAGAACCTCATATTTTTAGGACCATTATATCAATTAATAATATAATATCTGTTTTAAAAACTATTTTATGTCAATTTTGACACTATTTTATATTTGTTTTTTGTTAAAATCATAACAGTATGATTACTTTGAAAAACATTTATTGAATCAACCCTAACATGTCATATTAACCTATAAAATTAGTTTAATTCATCCTAAGTCTCAAATTACATTTATTTGGGTATTTATAATATCAATTATTTTAATTTTTTAATAAGGTAATTAATGCATCATCATTGTGTCATAAATAAATTTAATTATTCAATGTCTAAAAATTATATATAAAATACCATTATGTAGGAAATATTTTTATCTTTCTAATGAATATTTATAGTCTAATGTATCTTATTTATAACCCGATATTAAAAATGTTTTAGTTATTGAAATTTGTTGGTAACTCATTTAACTCTTCTTTAAATAAAATAATAATAAATTTCCTAATCTAATCCAAGTGGTCATAAAGGATAATATTTTATTCCAAAGGTTGTTTTTCGTGGAATCACACATATACAATAGAATTAGGACATGTGTTAGGGTAATAATAATATCATTTTTACCTTTAATTTCACTATTTACTTTTTACACTGGTAAATAAAATTAAAAAGTTACTATTCAAAAAATATTATTTTTATCTTAATGAATCAAATTTTACTTAATGGTATCAAATATTTCTCTGAGATTTTTTAAATTCAATTCATATAAGTGGTAAAATTAAATTTTATGCAAATTTTCAAATGCTCCTAGGAGGTGGGTAAAAGATGGTAAAGTGTTCAATAAACTTTTTATATATCTATACTTATTATAAAATGACTCCAATGAATTAAATTGAAATTATATATGTATTATGTGTCTATTTTAACTTAAAATAAATTTAAATAAAAAGTCTGTTTTAAACAATAACTCAGTTTTTTTCACTATTCATCAAAAACTGAAAGTTTAGAGAAAATTACCAAAAATTTACCCTAAGCTAATTTTGATATTCCGAATTCAAAAATTAAGTCTATTTTACCAAATTAAAAACATATAAGTTTTATTTAATAATTTCAAATAAATTCCCGTTGTGAAAACCAAAAGGCGTATTTTTTATGAAATAATAACTATCAAAATATTGACACATGTTTATGTCCAATTTCAAAGTGAAATTACTTACAATGAAGAGAATTGGATTAATTGGTAAAAATATAATCTATTTATTCTTACAAACCATCAAAATGTATAATGTAACACTAAAAATTATTTTGATTAAAAAAGTTGTTTTCAGTTAAAATATAGTATTTTTCACTATTCACCCAACTATGAATGTTATCAGAAGAACACCAAAAATTTATTGAAACAAAATTATTATGTCCTGATTCTAAAGATGAATTTTATTTTTTCAAATTGAATATATAAAAGTTTCCAATATTGGATTTAACAAGGGTTCACCATTACAAGGCGGTAAAAGTGCATTTGTTTGAAAAATACTTCTTTTAACTAAAAAAATGAATTAGTTCTTACATTATGTCTAAGAAACTTAAAATATGTATTCTAAACTTATAAGGATTATATAAAGGTCAAAATTCATTTAATACTATTCATAATTTCTTTTGAAGGGCTAGTTTGGTAAGTCATGGTGCGCTTGAACTCAGTGTTGCGTGTACTGCATGTTATTGAATTACTTTGAACAAATAACGTACAATGAAATATTGGGGTGTTAAATTCTTCCCTCCTTCAATAAATTGCATCCTCAAAATTTTAAATTGTTCTTCGAAATTAAAAGGCTGAAAATTGAAAATATCTTTGTGGGAAAACCCAAATCGGAAATTGGGTTAATAAAATTTAGTCTTAATAATTGGATAAGGGGAATGAAAAATTCACCACCAAATTATGATTTCAATTAAGAGAAAATTTGTGGAAATTAGAGACACATAATTAGAGGTAAAACATAAATATTTATAGGAAGTGATAGAGTTCATCTGTCAGAAACAATTGTAGATTTGAGAGCCTCAAACCCATCAATCTATGAAGATTTAAAATATCATCGGTTCAACAAAACATAATGTATTAGGATAACATATCTTTAGTTTTAATATCCCTTACCTAAAGTTTGAGAATTAATTTCTCCATAGGATAAGAGAAGAAAAAAATATATACTTGACAAGTAGAGTTCCATCCTTTCACTAATTTATACCACAAACTCATCTTTCACTCTAAAAGATAATAAAACATAAAATATATTCTACTTATCCTCTTCGTATAGGGTTCCAAAAAAATGAATTTATAATTCATCTACCAGACCCTTAAAAAACAACATTATTCAATCTAGGACATCACATGGGTCAGTGGTGGGTGATACACCCTTGTCACCTTTCGTTTGAGGGTTCAAGTCTCACGGCCTTACCAGACGTGACGGGTTGTCGCCCAACCTCCGAGTTATCCTTTTTATGGAAAAAAAATATCAATCTAGAATTATCCAAAATACTTTTTTCTAAACATAAAGTCCAAAATTTATAAGGAAGGTAAACACAATGAATATCCTTTTTTCCACGTAAAAACATGTGAACACCTTCATCATTTATTCTTTTAAAACACTACATCATCCTGAATTACCATAAAACCTTATTGATTACATTAATTCTACCTTATTCCTTATAGAATACTGGATATACTCTTTCTATCCAAAAAATTTGTAAACTCCAACAATGATGGAATATAAAAATCATTAATTTGTTTCAATTTAGTCAATAATTTCCAATATAATTTATCCAAATCAATCATCTGTTATTCAAAAACTAATACCTCAGTATAAAGACCATATTAAAGTTTTGTCTTTCATTCAACCATGTATTTTTCCAAAAAAATAACTCACCATTGAGTCACGTTTCTTGGTTCCACACAATCTCATGTCCTTAATGAAATAGTACTGTAGTACAATCCTTATATACCCTATAATTCTTATAACATGTACATCATTAATACAATACTCAAATGACACAATACTTTAATAACAACGTATGAAATATAATCATTCCTCTTCATATTAGGTAGTATTATAACTTTATTATTATCCAATAGAAGAATTTAGGGTATACTCTGATGATTTGGACATTTATTCACGTAGTGTCCCAACTCCATGCACATGAATCATTGTACGTTTGAAACTTTTTTCTTACCCTTGAAATCATGTACTTGGTGTCTTTTTTCTCAACATTTATAACAAACTCTTATTCCCTTCAAGTATTTACCAAGGTGATTATTTCCAAATATATCACATATGGTAAAATCCTTCTTTTCCCTCTTCCCTTTATCCATCATTCTCTCTTCCACCCTTTTCTTCTCTTGTTTCCCTTCAAAGCTATAGGACTCAGAAAATAATTTACTTATCTTATTAACACATGATACTATATCTTTATTTCTTGAGAATATGTGGGAGGAAATTTCCCTTATAAATTTTGGCTTAATACCGTGAAAGATATGATCCTTCTTTTTCTTTAGATCATACGTATTACTGGAGTTCACATTCCTTGTACTGGGCGCCTTTTCTATACAATGGAAAACACTAAGTCAGTTTATGAATTGTAATTAATAATTCCAAACATGTAAAATACCTAACGTAGATTGAACAGTTTATGGATGTAATCCATAATCATAAAAATGTATTCATTGAGGAAATATATCATCATAAACCCTTCATAAGGGTTTGTAGAGAAAATGATAAATATCCTAAGCATATCCCATGGGAGTGTTGTAACCAAGAGTGCAGCAAGGCACATTTTCGTGCACCAGTTCCTATTAGAGTCTAGCTCAAAGCAGTGTTTTCGGGTTTTCCCCTAGGTACATCTGTTCCAGAGCCACCTCTACCAACTCGTATCTAGATAGGGATGTATTTCTTGGAAAACTCACAGAATCTCTACAGTACCAAAATTCTAGGAAATTATTCTATTCTAAATCTCAAAGTCTATCTTATGGTAATGTTCTCTAATCATAGTTTCACTAAATCTCATTCCAAGGTTGTTGCTAAACTTCATATGATACCAACCGTAACGCCCCGACCCCCGTTAACCAGAGTCGGTGGATTATTTTAATACATAAGAATGATTATAAAGAATCAAGTCCCGAATGAATGATCAGTTTAGTAGTCTTGGATAATATATTATATACATGAACGTTACATTACACATTAGAAAATAAAACACAACATAAATGATCCTTTGATAATTCTATTAATCCCATAGCTTAACCCTAATTATCAATCATAATACACTTCATATAATCCTAGGAAAAAATAAAACATAGAAAGGGGTGAGATCATATTCTCAATAAAGATAACAATATAGTGGAAACTTTCATAAATAATAATAAACATTTAAGGCAATGTATAAGACTAAAAAAATCCTTTTAAACTAAAACATCAGCATAATATGGAAAATATTCAATAAAATAATGCCATTTAATTATTCACATGGATATTCTATTAGTCTAATAATCACATGCAATATCAATAGCCACTTTCATAATAATGGAATGCATAATGACGGACATTCATAACCACATAGTCAAGGCCATGTGCCAAGACTACAAATAAGATTTTGTCAAGGCCTTCTGCCAAGACACTAGTTTGTATCATGAGACCTACTGATGCATCGAGGAGCTATATACGGCTCCATCTTTCACATACTAAGTCCAATTAATTCCTCATATGAAAAGGTTTAAACATAACATAAACATTTTTACTAAAACTAGAATAAGAAATGTCAATACATTACCCATAAACCATGAATGGTATAAAAATTTCAAAACCACAGTCAAACATATCAAAAAAACCTTCAATACAATATGGAATATTTTTATCATAGTAAGTCAACTTCAAACATGTTTAAAATCCATTAAAGGATTTTTACATAGATGAAAATGATTTGTAAAACGCTTTGATAGAGATATCCCTTTTTAATGAAAACATGTAAAATTGACACAATTTATAAAGGAAGACATTTAAATACATTTTGGAATAAATGTGTCCCATACCACATTGAATCTTTTTAAAGTAATTAACATTTTAAAATATTCATGTCCATTTAAATAAATCCTTAAAAAAATTTGAAAACATGAACATTAATAAAAATGGATTAGAAGAATAAATCTTTAAAACATTTAAAATGATGTTATAGTAAAAAATACCTTAAAAATAATCCCTTGAAAAATATTTTATGAAACATGTACATGGATAATAATTATGTCCCAATATATAATTACGTAAAAACAATCTGAGATAACAAAGAGATTGTGAAATTAACCATTACCTTGCACTTTCCTTTAGTAGAGGGTATGTTTAACCTCCTATATAATGACCATAGTATGTTATTAAATTATTCCCAAACCATATTAATATTTATTATATCATACATGATTCATTTATGACTTTATACTACCCATTTAATAATTATTTCCTTGTTTAATTAACTTTTTGGGTAATAATCGCCTTCATTATCGTATGTGTTTTAACTTTTTATTGTTGATTGTATCATTTAGATCATGATTTAAATGATTCCAGAATAAAAAAATTGATTTATATATCATATATATTTAAAATATAAATATTTATAAAAGATGTATAAATGAAATGGAAGGCACTATTTATGGAGACGTTAGACCACACGTACGCATAAACGCTGTTTCCATTTTCATATCGTATTGAACGGAAGTAAGTGAATAAGATATATTTATGTACATACAAACATACATTAATATATATATATACCTATAGTATAATAATTATGTCATATATTACATACTTATTAATAATATATATTTTTATAATCCTCTTTGAATGGTGAACATGGAAATGAATCTCATCACGTCGTGGAGACGGTAATCCGTACATACGCACGAGCGATAATACCATTATATTGATTTAAAATCATATGTAAATAGATGTTATATCATATATACAGAATCATTAACATGTTATATTTATTATTTACATCAATTATACATCATTATTATACCCATCCAAATAATAATGTATTGAATAACAATTACACCACAATGTGGAGACGGTAAGTTGCACATACGCACGTATGGCGACATGTCATTCAAAGGATGGATAGAATAATGAATATGTTTGTTCCATATTTATAATAAAATCATAGATCATAGAAGATATTGGAGTTATTAATTTATAATGGAAACAACATAGAAAGAGGAAGTGGAATAAGAAAGGAACTTGAAATAGGTGATGAAATATTTACCTCTTATTCGGGTTCTTCCTTTTGATTTGATAAAAAGGGATCATTAGGATGGATTTCTGACTAATGTAATTCATCTAGGATGAAGGGAGGAAATTTTAGAGTGTATTTGGGTAGGTTTTGTACGATCCAAATGGCTTTGAAGGTGTTAATTAGATAGAAGCGGGAGTGCCCTTTTATAAGAGGGGTGAGGGTCACTTTAGGAAATGCAAGAAATATTATTTTATAATAAAATCATTTTCAGTTTCTAATGGAAAAAATGGTTTATTTAGATTATAAGGTGGGGATGGGACGAAAAACTCTCAACCAAGAGGTATTATACAGGTTTAGGATCCCATAATATCCTTAACTTTTATATTTAACTGTTAGTTAAATAGTTTGACATTTACCATGTCTCTTTTTATTTTTATATTATATGGTTAAAAACATCCAATAGAATGATAATAGAACCCCAATAGGTTTATTAATGTCAAATATATTATTATATAAGTCCTTTTACAGAACCGTAGGTTTTTAGAACCATTATATCAATTAATAATATAATAATTGGTTTAGAAACTATTTTATGTAAATTTTGACACTATTTGGTATTTGTTTTATTAAGTCATAACAGCATGATTAGTTAGATAAATATTGTTCTCATCAACCATAACATGTCATAATAACTTATAAAATTATTTTAATTCATTAGAAGTCTCAAATTACATTTATTTGGGTATTTATAATATCAATTATGTTAATCTTTTATTAATAAAGAAATTATTGTATCATCATTGTGTCATAAATAAATGTTATTATTCAATGTCTAAAATTTATGAATAAAGTCCCATTATGTAGGAAATCATTTTATATTTATAATGAATATTTATAGTCGAATTTATTTTAATTATAACCCTATATTAAAAATGTTTTAGTTATTAAATATTGATTTTAACTCTTTCAACTCTCCTTTAAATAAAATAATAATAAATGTCATAATCTAATCCAAGTGAACCTAAAGGATCATATTTTATTCCTAATTTTTTTGGTCTGATTAAACGTATCCAATAGAATTAGGACATGTGTTAGCATAATAATAAAATCATTTTTACCTTTAATTACCTTATTTACTTTTAACCGTGGTAAATAAAAGTCAAAAGTTACTATTCACCAAAAATTATTATTATCTTATTGAACTACATTATAGTAACTAATATAATCCATTTCTCTCAGATTTTTGATATTCAATTCATAGAAATGGTAAAATTAAGTTTTAACAAAATTTTCAAATGCTTCTAGGAGGTGGGTAAAAGACGGTAAAAAGTTCAATAAAATTTTTATATATCTAAACTTATTATAAAATTGAATCCAATGAATTAAATATAAATTACATAGGTATTGTGTGTCTATTTTTAACTAAAATAAATTTGAATAAAAAAATAATTATTTAAATAAAAATTCGGTTTTAAACAATAACTTAGTGTATTTTCAGTATTCATCAAAAATTGAAAGTTTTCAAAAAATACCAAAAATTCACTCTAAGTTAATTTTGATATTATGAATTAAAAAATGAAGTTTATTTTACCAAATTAAAATCATATAATAAGCATTTATTAATTTAATATTAATTCTCGTTGTCAAAACCAAAACGCGTATTTTTTAAGATATAACAACTATCAAAAGATTGACAATGTTTTATGTCCAATTTCAAAGTGAAATTACTTTCAATTACCATAATTGGATTAAATGGTAAAAATATAATCTATTTATACTTCAAAACTATTAAATTTTATAATGTAACACTACAAATTATTCTGATTAAAAAAGTTTTTTTGAGTTAAAATATAGTATTTTTTACTATTCACCCAAATATGAAAGTAATCAGAAGAACACCCAAAATTTATTGAAACTAAATTCTTATGTCCTGATTCTAAAAAATATGTTTATTTTTGTCATATTTAATATATAAAAGTTTCAAATATTTGATTTACCAGCGGTTCACCATTACAAGGCGGTAAAAGTTCATTTTTTGAAAAATACTTCTTTTATCTGAAAAAAATGAATTAGTTCTTAAATTATGTATAAGAAACTTATAATATGGATCCTAAAATTATCAGGATTATATTAAGTTCAAGATTCAGTCAATACTACTCATAACCGCTTTTGAACGGCTAGTTTGGTAAGTTGTGGTGTGATTGAACTCGGTGCTGTGTGTAGTGAAAGTTATTGAATTACTTTGAAAAAATAATGTATTATGAAATATTGGCGTGTAACATTTAGAACCATATAAAGAAATAAATATAAAATAAAAAAGGCTACATAAGATCACCAGAAAATGGTTAGGAACCAAAAAAACTATAGTGGCCAAAGAAGGTTTTTATTCCTGCCTAAAAAATTCCCCCATTTTTTGGAATTTTTTACCATTGCACTAGTTATATCTATGTTGGGATACCATGGGATTCTTGTGAAAACCTAAAGCAAAAAATGTTCCTATATCATGATCTCATTTCCTAAAAATCTATCCCTAAGACACCCCCAAATAATAAAAACCTTGAGAAGAATAAAATACAAATATTTTAATGTAAAATGGAAAACATTAACATAAATTTAAGATTCAATTCACACTAAATTATTCATCATTTGGAATATCACCATTGAGATGTGACGCTAAAAACATTTGATCCACATTGACCCACGTTACAGAAAAAATCCATCCATTGTACTATAATTTAATAATCTCACTCCTACATATTTTTCTTGATGGCCCAATACATCTATTGCGCATGTATTAGATGAATTTTCTTCTCATAAATAATTTCTCACATAGATCCACTATCTAAATTGATTCATCTTCAAATGAAAAATCCAAATCAATCTTGACCTCTTTATTTATAATCATATGGGTTGGATTATGGTGGTGTCACATGAATTTAGTTAATTTGAACACATCATGAGATATAATATACTACTTAAAAGCACTAACTAGTATTCCACCAAGAAAATATCATCCATGATCTATATTGGTAACACATACAATGTCAGCAGGTTCCCTGTCTTCTGAATATAATATTGTTACAAACATGGTGAAAAACATTGGAAAACTCAATCGCCTACAAAACAATCTATATGTTGGAATTAACAATTAGTATAAGATCACTTCCTACTCTTAGAAATCACTAACTAATTCTTATTTAACCAAATACAATTCATAATATCCTATAACAAAATTGTATCTATAACCACTAATAATAAATATTTAACCAACACCTAGGTGATAGGAAAAGAATATTGTATAATGCCTCAAAAGAAACCTTCTCAATTGATACCTAATAAATATTATTATATAAGAACATAAAAAATGTAAGATCACTATACCATGAACCAAATGATTTTTAGAAACATTGATGAAATATATTCTTTATAGTCATGAATGTATATTCATACTACCCATATGTCGGAGGATGGAATGTTGTGCTAAAATCCCCCACAGTATCAAGCACCATCTTCAAAACTTAACAAAATAGGGACATGAATTTTGCATAAAAATTAGTAATGATGATCATATATATAAACAAAATATCCAATATCTATAGGAAGTGTATACCTTTTTTCAATCATTCTACACCTTACCATACTACATCAGTACCTCAGGACTTCCTCGATATCCCCATATGGAAATACATGGTCTTATTATTCCATATCATACATTAAATTGTAATTCAATAAAGTAGACATGTGGGTCACTAGGGCCAATTATTTCAGAAATGATATGTAAAGAACAATGAAAAAGGCATTCCCATTGATTTATTCATCCTAAAATTCTAGTATTTCATATGAATATAATGGTATATCATAGTATTCCATGTGATAATAACTCATCTCCTTGTGTTTGAATATTCAATCACCTTCCCAAACACGCTTAAAAGTGAACCAATAAGACCATTCATTAAGATAACCATTTCTATATTATGAGACAAATAATGTAGAATATCCCCCACCATTTATATTATCCCATAAAACCATGAAGAATGGGTTAGATAAATAATCCTTTTGTACTCTTTAATGGTGTAAGGATTCTATACTTAGTGACATAAAATAACAATTATCCAAAATGTGAAATCCGATATCAATAAAGAGGATCACTGTGTTTCACTCCCTAATACCAACATTCAATACACAAAATTGTGTTTTATTACATAAAATATAATAAAAAATATCCCCCACTCTTATTCTCTATTCTTTGTAAAAACAAAAATAATGAAGGTAATCAACCCACCTCCACTGTTATAGTTTAATGTATCCAAGATAAAAAACTAAATATATATATTATTTCTGTATATATGATTATACACTATTATATAAAAAAATTACACTAACATCTCCAAGAATTCAGCACCTCCACCAACATCAAATCATGGTTCCCTAATTTTGGTGATGCGACCACATCCAGATAGATCTATAAGAGAAAATGGGGTCATAATATATGAGAATAGATCCTAGAAAGACCACTAATTTTATAAAATGTAGTGTATACTCCTAACACGTTTCAAGTTTGGAGAAAAACATTATTGGTGTATGTCTTCCCATTAACTCCAAGAAGTCCCTCTTTTAAAAATCACACAACAAGATCTTTTACCTCGCCCTTTATTATTCCATCATTTGTCCTTCCAGTCAAGGGATGTCCTGAATGAATTTCCTATAATAATAAAACCTTAGAATAAATGAAACTAAAAAAATTATTTGTTTTCATATGAAATGAAGGCCTTAACATTTTTATGGTATAATTACATGTCTATTTTAGATAAAACATCACCTAATAAAGTATGCATCACATATATAAAATAACCTCTTAAAAGTCATTGAAAATAGTAAATATTGAATAAATGTACTCAAAATGATCATACGATGGAATTCATGATTGTAACATCCCAGGTAAATGAAGAATAATATATTTTCATATTTATTAATATTTTTTAATTAAATATAAATTTTAGATTAAAGGGGTTGCTATGTTCGATAGCGTACCTGATACGCAACAATGGGTTTCTTTGGAATCTTACATTGCACACTAATAATATAATATTATTATTTTAAATGGTAGTTAACTCCTAGCCATTGTATTGGTGGTAATGAAAAAAACTAACTATTATATGATTATACATGTATTTATATTTATCCAATAAATGTTAGAGGCATAAAATGTGAATGAATCTAATTTTAAGCATAATTTTCTTTAAAATGCCGATTTATCGCCTTTTAATGGAAAACCCTCATTAAATATAGTTTCGGTTACTTTAATAAATTATAATTGACCAAATAAAATCCTTTTTTAGAATGGGGACATCAAATTTTACTTTGGGTAAATTTTTGGTATTTTTCCGATAAAGTTAATTTTTTAATGAATAGTGAAAAATATTGTACTTTAATTCAAAAGTGCTTTTTAATATAATTTATTTATATGGTTAGGTTATATTTTTAATTGGTTTTAAAGTGGAATTAAAATATATTTTTACTATTTAATCCAGTGTTGGTCATTGGATTAAATTTCACATTGAAATTAGACATAAACAAGTATCAATCTTTTGATAGTTATTATTTCTTATAAACACGCTATTTTTTTTAACAGTGAGAATTTATTTTTAAATTAATTAATACCAATTCTATGTTTTGAATTTTGGAAAATAGAAATCATTTCTGAATTTTGTATATCAAATATAGCTTAGGCTGAATTTTTGGTATTTTTTTTGAAAAAACTTCAATTTTTGATGAATAGTGACACCACTTAGTGGTAGTTAAAAAATGACTTTTTCATTTAAATGGAATTTTACCACTTCTGTGAATTTAATTTCAAAAATATGACATACATGTTTTTTATCAAGATGTAAAATTTTGTTCAATAAGATGAAAACAATTTTTGGTGAATAGTAACTTTTGACTTTTATTTACCGCGGTTAATGGTAAATAGGGTAATTCAAGGTTAAAAGAATATTATAATCATTCAAATTTACCTTACAACTTGTACAAATATTATTGGTTGATTAATTTAAGACCAATAGAATCTTTGGGTCGATTTTGGGACCCCTTTTAGCCGCTTGGGTGTGATAATGATAATTTAGAATAATTAACTTAAAGAAAATACAAAAATGACTAAAGTAAATATCCTTTAGTAAATTAATTTTTAGAAGGAGTTATATATATCATCTGTTCAACTATAAATATTTATTGGAAAGATAAAAAGATTTCCTACATCATGGTTTTTTTTATAATTTTTAGACATCAAAAAAATTAAATTATTTATGACACAATAATGATGCAGTATTTACCTCATTAATAGATGATTTAATTAAATATGATTAAAATGATTCAAATATTATCCAAAACATGTCCAATTCTGATTGGATGATTTTATTTCTATTATGAGTCATCTTATCTTTGACCATAATGATTTTTGGACCATTAGAAACTGAATATCATTATATTAAAAAATAATATTTTCACTATTTCTTAAAGAGCCCCTCCTCTCCCTTATAAAAAGAGACCACTTATATGCAATTCCTCACACTTCTCAAGCCATTTGGATCATCCGAAATCTTCCCAATTAATCTCCCTACATCCCTCTCCTCCTCCTAGAAGGCTTAACTTAGGGATAAGGTACTTAATAAGTCCTTTTGGTTTAAACCAAAGGAAGTTTCCTAAATTAAAGGTAATTGTTTCTCCTAAATTGTTTTCATTTATTTTGCTTCTCCAACCCCTAAAATCTTTTTATTTCTTTCCTTTTGTAACAAAACCAGTATCCTAAATATACTATGATGGTATTATTATCATTATTCTTACTACACTTACACACACCTCCATCTAATGGATGAAGAATATATTGTTTCTATGGATGGAAAACTAACGCCTCACGAAACGATGATTGTTCAATTACATCTTACCACCTATCATGGTGGCCATTTTGATGGAATTGTATTTATATATGATATATATTATGTTTATGATTTCTTTATGCTTCTTTACTTCCCAATTATATCAAACCTTTATGGTTTCCATGGTGGGTAAATACGACAATCTCATTTGAGGAAATGCAGACTACCGCCCCCTAAAAGTGATGTGACTCGTTAATGCCATATGTGGGATGTATAAAAGATAGATTTAATGATATTTTTTATATGATATTATACTGGAATTATAATATACCTATTTATCATTATGTTTTAATTCCATTAAAATAATAAATAGAAATGAAAGTAGCGTTCATGCGTACGTATGTCTTACTGTCTCCATGAACGGTGCATTTCATTTAGTACCTCCAAATGTTATGTACTATTATAAATACATGTACATGCTGGATATATATGATATATATGATACCCAAATCATGAATATCATTCTGGATATAATGAACCTTTTACCACGTGAACAATATGTAATTATAAGAAGTCCATTTTTGGCTCAAGTACCAAATATGGACAAAATGAACGTTATTAACTTAAATGATTACATAATGATTATAACATGGTAATAAGTGAAATAAAAGGAATAATAAACTTGAAAAAGGTTCTTAAGGAAGTATAAATTAACTTTAGTTCATTATTCAGGAGATTAAAGAATTAACGGGTCAAGTCGGACACAAAGTAAGGGACATCGTCTCAATCTTTTTTCATTGAGGCATTTCTTATACACGACATTATTTTATATGGAGTATAAACACCTTTGACTTTTCATTTTATCCAAAGGGAATATTTTTATACGAAGTTTTTTACTAAACGACAAAATGGAATGTTTTTTTAAGCGGTGACAACGACCTTTCCGCCGCTGCGAGTATTATTTGATCTTTGGCATCCTTAAGAAGCCGGAATGATTTTAAAAGGAAACATAAATAAAAAATACTCTTTTTATGTATTTTGGTATTGCAAATTATTCTGAGAATGGATTTATTATTTCAATATCTTGAAATGATATTTTATTATTGCAATGTGGAAATTTTATATTTCCTTTATACTTATGTTATGTGTTAAGATCATGGTATGGTTCTTGGGCCTTATTTACGTATACGGGTGGTTCCTTGATAAACCTAGGGCGGGTGAGCCTGAGATAGCTCTCTAATTCATTGGGTAACGTGACGTAGGTAAACGTGAATGTTTCTCCTAAGCGATTTAGGGAATATACTGTGATGGGTATTCCAAAGTAACTCCCTATATAGCTGTGATAGCTACAATGTAAGTATGGTATGGATACTGCAAGTTACCTTTATGATTTATGATTTCTATGTGTCTTTTGTAAATCTTATGATTTCATGAGGTAAGTAAAAGAGTCCATGTTTTGTATGTATTTATGAACAAATGTTTTCATTCACTGTTTTATAACCCTTACTGAGCCTTTTATGCTCATCCCAAGTTTTGAAATGTTTTTCACAGGACGTAGAGATGAATAGGGTCAAGGATGGGATCATGGAAAATTCATGCTCTCTTTAACATGGAATTAGACATGAATTTTTTTCAAGAGTTATTATTTTATAAATAAAAAAGTGGATTCTGGGTAGAAGTGCCTACTTTGTAATATTTTGAGATGTAATAGTTATGTCTTAATTCCCTAAAACTCTAAACCTAAAAAGATCCTCAATGTGAATTATTCATTTAATTCAATATTATCTAAGGTTTAAGGTCGGGTCCTTATAGTTGGTATTAGAGTTTGGTCTAGATAACTTTAGGAGTTAGGATATTTTTAAATTAATATCCATAAAGTAATTTATGTTATAATTGACATCATATAGAATTCCCAGATTACCATGTTTCTTCGCCTAAGATATTTCTTTGTTTAGAATGGTTTTCCGCAGAGGAAACAGGGCAGCTATATTGGGACGACATCAGGAGGAAGAAAACCTTCCAAATCAAAAACCTGAGATGGTCGGAATCGGAACTGAACAGTTTGTTGCAGTGATAAAATAGTTGACTCAGGCTATAAATGGTGGTGGTATCCATGTACGAGATCAGCCAGATCAACCACAGAGGAACATGTCAGTAGTGGATCATTTCATGAGGCAACATCCCCCATCATTCAGAGGATCATCTGATCTGGTGCTAGCTGAAGGGTGGATTAAAGCACTGGAAAAGATTTTTGATGTCATGGGTTGTTCAGAACATCAAAAGGTTAGTCTCGTTGTTTACCGTTTTGAAGGTGAAGCTGATCAGTGGTGGCCGATGATGAAAAATATCAGGGATAGTGAAAAGATTGATTCTCTTGATTGGGATGAATTCAAAGGTATGTTTCTGGAGAAATATTTTCCTAAGGTGGTTCATCTTAGGATGGATAAACAATTCCAGGAATTGAGGCAGGATGATGACTCAGTGACTGCTTATGAAGAAAAATTCACTCGACTGGCAAGGTATCCTCCAAACTTCATACGAGATCTTGATAGTAATATCAACCGTTTTTACTCAGTATTAAAGCCAAATTATCGAAGGGATTTAGCTTCTCGTGAGTTCAAAAGTTATTAAAATCATGTTCGTTGTGTGGAGAAGGTGGAAATGGAGTTTTCTGATGATCAAGTATTCTTTGAAAAAAAACAAAATAAGAGGTCGAGGTGGCAGGAGAAATGAAAGAACTCTTCAAAAAAGTATGATGGTAAGAAGCTTAAGTTTACAGTTTGTGAAAATTGTGGTAAAAATCATGTTGTGGAATGTCTTTTGAATTCTGGTAAGTGCTACCGATGTGGTAAAATGGGACATAAGGCTCGTAATTGCACTGAATAAGATAAGGGTAATGGTAAGAAAAAATTTGATTTATAGTCAGTAAAATGTTTTAAGTGCAATGAAATAGGTCATTATGCAAATGAGTGTCCAAAAAGGAACTCAACCGAAGGAAAGCAGCAAGACTACAAGCCGAAAGGGGCGGCGAAATCCTTTGCAACTACATCAGCAGATGTTGGGCCATCAAATAAAGTTGTATCAGGTACATTGTTTGTTTATTTAGATTATGCCAATGTGTTGTTTGATTCATGTTCTACCCACTCTTTCATTTATAAAAATTTTTCTAGTAAATTGGGAATTCCATCTCATGATATGAATACTTAACATACGGTAAAAACACCTGGAGGCAATGTTGAGACATAAATAAAACATAAGAACATTCTTGTCCTTGTGTGTGGAAAGAATCTACTTGTAAACCTTATTTTTTTCCTCTAGTAGAGTTTTATGTTATATTGGGCATAGATTGGATTTCTGTTTATCAAGCTATGATTGACTGGAGAGCTAAAGAGGTTTCTTTTCAGAATGATTTTCAGTTTGTGTACAAGAATGAACCCTTACTTTTGATAACATATCAGGAAGTTGAAAAACTGGTAAAAGATGGAAATGAATGTTACCTTTCACATATTGTTGAAAACAAAGGAACTATTCAGATTAATGATGTGTCAATGGTAAATGAGTACCCTGATGTTTTTCCTGATGAGATTCCTGGTATTATACCTGATTGGGAAGTTGAATTTACTGTTGACTTAGTTCCTGATGCTAAGCCAACTTCAAAACCCCCTTATCGAATGGCTCAAATTGAACTTTTAGAGTTAAAAAAGAAATTACAGGAGTTATTAGATAAAAGTTTAATTCAACCTAGCACATCGCCCTGGGGTGCTCCTATCTTTTTTGTTAAAAATAAAGATGGTTCAATGAGACTTTTCATTGATTATAGAGCATTGAATAACATCATTGTTAACAATAAGTATCCTTTTCCACATATCGATGATTTGTTTGATCAGCTCCAGGGAGGTCAGTATTGTTTGAAGATTTACTTAAGGTCGGGGTACCATCAGTTGAAAGTAAAAGAAGCTGACATTCTGAAGACTGCTTTTCATACTAGATATGGCCATTATGAATTTGTAGTTATGCCTTTTGGTTTAACCATATGCACCTGCCGTATTCACAGATCTTATGAATAGAATTTTCCATGAGTTCTTGGATAAGTTTTTGGTTGTGTTCATTGATGATATTTTGGTTTATTCAAAAATTAAAGAGGAATATGAAAGTCATTTAAGGTTTGTCTTAAAAACCTTAAAAGAAAATAAAATTTATGGAAAATTCAGAAAGTGTGAGTTTTGGTTACAACAAATTTCTTTCTGTGGTCACATTGTTTCAAAAAATGGTATAACTATTGATCCTGCAAAACAAAAGTTGTTGTAGAATTCCCAAGACCCACAAATATAACCGAGATTCGTAGTTTTCTTGTTTTGGAAGGTTATTACTGGTGGTTTGTTGAAAACTTTTCACGGTTATCTAGTCCAATGACTAAGTTAACTCGAAAAGGTGTTAAGCTCATCTGGACAAATGAATCAGATGATTGTTTTCAGAAATTGGAAAGGATATTGGTGAATTCTCCTGTTTTGGCACTGCCTTCCAGAAATGGTGAGTTTTTTATCTACAGTGATGCTTCGTTGAAAGGAATGGGTTGCGTCCTAATGAAAAATGATCAGTTAATTGCTTATGCTTCACGTCAGTTGAAACCACATGAGTTAAATTACCCTACACATGATTTGGAATTAGCCACTATTGTTTTTGCTTTAAAAATTTGGAGAAATCATTTGTATTGAGTGAAATATGAAATATATAGTTATCGCAAAAGTTTGATGTATATATTCACTCAGAAATAATTGAACATGAGAGAGAGGAGATGGTTGGAATTAATCAAGGATTATGATTGTACAATCCCTTACCATCCGGGAAAAGCAAATAATGTGGTTTATGCTTTGAGTAGGAAAAGTAATGTCTCATTAGCCATGCTACGTTTGGAACAATATCCTTTGGTTTTTGATTTGATGAAATTTGGCATAGAAGTTGTTGGTGCAGGAAATTCGTCCGTTTTGTTTCAGGTGTCAGTGAGATCATCTCTATCAGATAGAATAAAGAAAGCACAGAAGGAAGATAGTGAGTTGTAGAAAAAGGTAGAGTTGGTTAATAAGGGTAAGTTACCTAAATTTAACATTGATAATGATTGTGTTTTGAGTTTTGTAAAGAGATTATGTGTGCCTTGTGATTCACAGTTGAAGAATTAGTTGTTATGTGAAGCTCATAGTTCTCTGTTTTCAGTTCATCCTAGCAGTACTAAGATGTACAAAGATCTTTAGGAGTATTACTAGTGGGATGAAATAAAAAGAGATATTGTTGATTTTACTGTGAAGTGTTTGACTTTCCAGCAGGTTAAAGCAGAACGAAATTTACCGAAAGGAATGCTTTAGCCTTTATCGGTGCCAGAGTGGAAATGGGAAAATATATCCATGGACTTTGTTGTGGTATTACCAAAGACATCTCAAGGTAATAATGCAATCTGGGTTATAGTTGACCGATTGACTAAATCTGCTCATTTCCTTCCTATTAGAGATACTTTGTCTCTAGATCAAGTTGGTCGGCTGTATGTTAATGAGATAGTTAGGTTGCATGGAGTTCTCTTCTCCATTGTATCTGATCGTGATCCCAGGTTCACTTCTAACTTTTGGAAATGCCTTCAGAAGTCATTGGGTACTGAATTAAGCATTAGTACAGCTTTTCATCCTCAATCAGATGGGCAGTCAGAACGAACAATTCAGACCTTTGTGGATATGTTACGTGCTTACTCGATGGACTACCAGGAAGTTTGGGACCAACATCTTTCGTTGGTTGAATTGTCTTATAATAACAGTTTTCATTCCAGTATACAGGTGGCTCCATTTGAGGCATTGTATGGAAAGCGTTGTCGAACTCCAGCTTTTTGGGATGAAGTAGGTGAAAGAAAGATTATGGGACCAGAATTGGTAGAAGAGATGGTAGAGAAATTTTAGTTGATTCAGAAGAACATGATAACAGCTCAGAGCAGACATAAAATTTATGTGGATAACCGGAGGAAGGATCTTTCTTTTGAGGTAGGTGACCATGTCTTTCTCAAAGTTTCTCCTTGGAAAAGTGTGATGCGTTTTGGTAGGAAGGAAATGTTGAGTTCGAGGTTCATTGGACCTTATGAAATTCTGGAGAAAGATGGATCAGTTGCATACAGAGTAGCTTTACCTCCATGTTTATTCCAGGTACAAAATGTTTTTCATGTTTCGATATCGTACCCGATACGCAACAACTAGTTTCTTTGGAATCTTATGTTGCGCACTAATAATATAATATTATTATTTTAAATGGTAGTTAACTCCTAGCCTTTGTATTGGTGGTAATAAAAAAAACTAACTATAATATTATTATACATTTATTTATATTTACCCAATAAATGTTAGAGGCCTAAAAAGTGAATGAATCTAATTTTAGGCATAATTTTCATTAAAATGCCGATTTATCGCCTTTTAATGGTGAACCCTTGTTAAATATAATTTTGGTTACTTTAATACATTTTAATTGATCAAATAAAATATTTCTTTAGAATGGGGACATCAAATTTTACTTTGGGTAAATTTTTGGTATTTTTCTGATAAAGTTCATTTTTTAATGAATAGTGAAAAATATTGTATTTTAATTCAAACATGCTTTTTAATCTAAATTATTTATATGGATAGATTATATTTTTAATTGTTTTTAAAGTGAAATTAAAATATATTTTTACTATTTAATCCAATTTTGGTCATTGGATTTAATTTTACTTTGAAATTAGACATAAACAAGTATCAATCTTTTTATAGTTATTGTTTCTTAAAAACACGCAATTTGTTTTAACAGCGGGAATTAATTTTTAAATTAATTAATCCCACTTCTATGTTTTGAATTAGGAAAAATAGAAATCATTTCTGAATTCGGAATATCAAATATATCTTAGGCTGAATTTTTGGTATTTTTTTGAAAAACATCAATTTTTGATGAATAGTGACACCACTTAGTGGTAGATAAAAAACTGACTTTTTCATTTAAATAGAATTTTACCACTTCTGTGAATTGAATTTCAAAAATCCGACATACATGGTTGTTATCAAGAAGTAAAATGTTGTTCAATAAGATGAAAATAATTTTTAGTGAATAGTAACTTTTGACTTTTATTTACCGCGGTTAAAGGTAAATATGGTAATTCAAGGTTAAAAGAATAATATAATCATTCAAAATTACCTTCACACTCTTCCAAATTTTATTGGTTGAGTCGTTTACGACCATTAGCATCTTTGGGTCGATTTTGGGACTCCTTTAAGCCACTTGGGTGTGATAATGACAATTAAGAATAATTAACTTAAAGAAAAGACAAAAATGACAAAAGAAAATATCTTTTAGTAAATTAATTTTTAGAAGGGGTTATATAAATTATCTGTTCGACTATAAATATTCATTGGAAAGATAAAAGGTTTCCTACATCATGGTATTTTTTTTTATAATTTTTAGACATCAAATAAATTAAATTATTTATGACACAATAATGTTGCAGTATTTACGTCATTAATAGATGATTTAACTAAATAAGATTATAATGATTAAAATATTATCCAAAACATGTCCAATTATTATTGGATGATTTTATATCGATTATGAGTCATCTTAACTTCGACCATAATTATTTTTGGACCATTAGAAACCGAATATCATTATATTATAAAATAATATTTTCACTCTTTCCTAAAGAGCCCCCCCCTCTCCCTTATAAAAAGTGACCACTTCTATGAAATTCCTCACACCTCTCAAGCCATTTGGCTCGTCCAAACTCTTCCCAATTAATATACCTACATCCCTCTCCTCCTCCTATAAGGCTTACCTTTGGCAGAAGGCATTTAAGAATCCATTTTGGTTTAATCCAAAGGAAGTTGCCTAAATTAAAGGTAACAGTTTCTCTTAAATTGTTTTCTTTTATTTTGTTTCTCCAACCCCCTAAACTCTTTGTATTTATTTTCTTTTGTAACAACACCAGTATCCTCAATATACTAGTATGTTGTTATTATAAGTATTTTAACTACACTTACACACACATCCATCTAATAGATGAAGAACATAATGTTTCTGTGGATGGCAAACTAACACCTCACGAAACGATGATTGTTCAATTACATCTTACCACCTCTCATGGTGGCCATTATGATAGCACTGTATTTATATATGATATATATTATGTTTATGATTTATTTATGATTCTGTAATTCCCTATTATATCAAACCTTTATGGTTTCCATGGCGAGTAAATACGATAATCTCATTTGAGGAAGTGCGGACTACCGCCCCCTCAAAGTGATTTGACTCGTTAATGCCCTATGTGGGATGTATAAAGGATAGAGTTAATGATACTGTATATGATATTATACTGGAATTAAAATATACCTATTTATCATTATTTTTTAATTCCATTAAAATAAGAAATAGAAATGAATGTAGCGTTCATGCGTACGTACTGCTTACCGTCTCCATGAACGGTGCATTTCATTTCGTACCTCCAAATGTTATGTACTATTATAAATACATGTACATTCTGTACATATATGATATATATGATACCCAAATCATGAATAGAATTCTGGATATAATGAACCTTTTACCACTTGAACAACATGTAATTATAAAAAGTCCATTTTTGACTCAAGTACCAAATATCGACAAAAAGAACGGTATTAACTTAAATGATTACATAATGATTATAACATGGTAATAAGTGATATAAAAGGTATAATAAACTTGAAAAAGGTTCTTAAGAAAGTAGAAATTAACTTTAGTTTATTATTCATGAGATTAAATAACGAACGTGTCATGTCGGACACGAGGTAAGGGACTTCGTCTCAATCTCTTTTCATTGAGGAATTTCTTATACATGAATTTATTTTATAGGGTGTATAAACCCCTTTGACTTTTCATTTTTTACCAGAGGGAATCTTCTTATAAAAATCGTTTTACTAAACGACACAATGGAATGTTTTTTTAATCAGTGACGACAACCTTTCCGCCTCCGCGAGTATTATTTGATCTTTGGCTTCCTTAACAAGCCGGAGTGTTTTTAAAAGGAAAAATAGATACCAAATACTCTTTTTACGTATTTTGGTATTGAAAATGATTTTGAGAATGTATTTATTATTTCAATATCTTGAAATGATATTTTATTATTGCAATGTGAAAATTTTATCTTTCCTTTATTCTTATGTTATGTGTTAAGATCATGTTATGGTTCTTGGTCATTATTTACGTATACGGGTGGTTCTGTGATAAACCTAGGGTGGGTGAGCCCAAGATATCTCTCCAATGCATTGGGTAACATGACAGAGGTAAACGTGAATGTTTCTCCTAAGAGATTTATGAAACATACTCTGATGGGTATTCCAAAGTAAGACCCTATGTAGCTGTGATAGCTACAATGTAAGTATGGTATGGATGCCACAAGTTACCTTTATGATTTATGATTTCTATGTGTCTTTCATAAATCTTATGATTTCATGAGGTAGGTAAAAGTGTCCATGTTTTGTATGTATTTATGAACAAATGTTTTCATTCACTGTTTTATAACCCTTACTGAGCCTTTTATGCTCATCCCATGTTTTGAAATGTTTTTCACAGGACGTAAAGATGAATAGGGTCAAGGATGGGATCATGGAAAAGCAATGCTCTCTTTAACATGGAATTATACCTGTCTTTTTTTCAAGAGTTTTTATTTTATTAAAAAAAAGTGGATTTTGGGTAGAAGTGCCTACTTTGTAATATTTTGTGATGTAATAGTTATGTCCTAATTCCCTAAAATTCTAAACCTAAAAATATCTTCAATGTGAATTATTAATTTAATTCAATATTATGTAATGTTTAAGTCAGGTCCTTATAATGATACTCCTATGACTTGGTGTATTAAAAAATTTCATTGATGAACTCAACCAAAAAACAATAAAAGTATTAATAGATTTACCTATTTATTGGATACAAAAACCTGATTTTCGAATTTGGAAAATGTAATGGTATCATTAAGAAGGTTTATAAGTTTAGAATACTCCAAATATTAGTACAGGGGATTCTAGAATTCCTCATTCTTAAATAAGTGTAAAATTATTTCAAAATAATCATAGAGAATCATATTATTCTCTTCAGTTGGTGAAAGGTAAAATAAATATATGAAAGAGAATATTATTTTCTAACAAGGATTGATTTTATACATTGGTAATCCAAACGTATATGTTATGATCTATCCACCTACTTAGTGAAAAATAAATCAGGAAACCAAGGGGATGTTGATGGGGAAATAAAACCATTACCTTAAAATACTATACTTGTTCCTTAATCTCATACATCTATATAGTAACTATGATCTAAGGTGGAATAAATATAATATCCTCATCATAAATAAGATTGATCCCAAGAAAGAACTCTCTCTTATGTGGGAAACTATATAAGTAAATGGAAAAATCATCTGGGAATAGATCAAACATTAAATTAAATACCATATATCTTATCCAAAATCATCTATAAAAACATGTGAAAATGAGGCTTGGAGAGTCCATAACTATAGAGAGTTAAATCCTAAACATCCTGCCTTTAGATTATTCCCACTAGAAATAGTGTATGAGTCACAACCAATAAATATAAAAGATATATGATGTTGATAGAAATTTATGTAAACTCAATATAGAGTTGACCAATATATATTTGGGATTATATCTAATATTCAAAGCTCTAACACAATGAAATGTCATTTATGTTGACATCCACTAATGATGAGGGAATACTCATAACATCAATGAATACCACTTCCTCAAAACCCTAAGGGTGTATCGACATACATCTTAGCATATAATTACATAATAGATTGTTAAATTCACTGAGATACATATTAGAACTAAATTTATTAGAAAATTCTATATCAAATAATGTATCAACAATGGCAGAATCCGCTAATTTCAAAGTTGAAATAGTTAATTCTCCAGCATCAACTTATATTGATGACACCTAAACAAAATCTTCTTTGCCTAATATTTTTTCTATTACCATTACAATATAATTTGGAATATTTTAGAGTGAACTTCACTTCATTCTCTAATAACAATTATAAATTTAAAATCCACTATGCCACAATTGGTTTAGAGAACTCTATCTATAACCCTATGATTCAAAAATAACCTTATATTTGATACTGGTGCATATCTATCACCAAAACAACCAGATAGTAGATATGTATTCTTCATATTACCAACTTAAAAATTTTAATAAAACTTCAGTGGAATTTTGTGGCACTAATATTATATATGAACTTGGCTTCTACATTGATATTATGCTTATTGAGACCACCCATTTTGAGTAGATATGATACAACCCTAACAGTCCTTCCTATAACGACTCTATTGGTAACCTATTAAAACCCATTTTAGATATCTTAATATATGTTCCCAAAACCATAATATGTAATATAACACTAAAGGAACTCTCTCATCTTGGTTAGTTTAGGTGATTTGAACCATTTTTATATCCTAATAAAAAAATATTTAATTTCAGAGATAGTTACATGATAACAAATTTAGTGACTTTTTCATCTAATAAATTTCAAACCATAGATATCTATTTACTTTCAAGTGATGGATAAAAACATATTATATCATTAAAATAAAGTAAACAGTTCATCACTAACTTTATAATTTGAATTAGATGTCAAAAATTAATAGCATTTCCCTCTCACATTTTCTATAGATTTAAATGATTAGTGAAATAAGCCTAAATATCCCTCTAGGATATCTATATATCTTTATTTTCTTGGATAAAAAAATATCACCAATCCATAACTAGTCCTAACAGTATATATATTGTAAGAAAAAATCACATCTTATTAGTTACCTATAAATTTTCAATGATATTCAGTATAGAAACAACCCACGTCACTACTTCCCAATATATAACCTCTAAAATATATAGTGGTTTGTTTTATAATTTAAACTCACTAGTAAGATAATATTTTGAAAATTTTCCACTCATTGATCTATGTAAAAGATATTCAATAACATCGGGTATACTCTAATGGAATCACTAGAGAAAAAAACCTTAGGTCTCGAGTGTGTTCCTAGTCCTAAATCTATTTTCCATACATATTCTAGATCAACCTTAGATAAAATTACCCTTTATGTTAACTATATCAGGAACCATAATTTCGTATTAAATAACTTGGATCATAAACAGGGTGTGAGTATAACTCATCAGGACACCACCATTGAATTCTCTTAGAAAATCTACTAACACATGTGTATATATAGTTTCATATTTTTAAAAGGAACTTAAACTATCAATGGAAATAAAAAATACATATGTAATGACTAGAGGTGAAACATAGTCACCTAGAAATAACCATACCCACTTCATATAGTTCCAAGTTATATCTAGATATAAGACAAAATTATTTTCTAATAAACCCATATCTACTCACAACTATTAGAAAAAATATACCATCATAAGGTAATGAACAATACAAATGATATACATATCAATAACATATACAAAGTAATTGTCATAATATATATATATATATAACCATTATTAAAAGGGAAGAACATCCTAAAATCAATGTATCATCCACCATCAGAGTTTTCCATGATAATACATATAAAATTATTCAAAATCAACCTAAAAACTCCAGAAGAGGGTATATAATCCCTTTACAATTAACTGCTGAAGTGGTCAAGATATTATGAGTATATAGCCATAATACAAGTAGAAAATAATCATCTCAAATAAGAGTTGACAATCATAGTCATGGAATACCCATATATTTAATTATCAAATAATGAATGGTATGCACCACGTCTAGGTGAAATAATAGAATTCTTATAAAAGAATCTCATCCCCATCATTATCAGGGACACATATTCATTTCATCCAATTCCCATGGTAACTCAATCCTAAACACAAACAACATAATATTGGGTATCATGTCCCTTACTATATGAAACATGTTAAACATAGGAATGTTGTTCAGATATTATGTTAATGACATCCTCATCATAGATATATGAACAAGAGAGAATAACATCCTATATCTTTCACAACTTACCACAAATAGGGAAACTGGATGCATATGATCCATCATAAGAATCATTGTCATAACATCCCTTATCATAGCCAAAACATCATAATAAATCCTAAATTGTATTTTAAAATATTATAGAATTGGTTTCATATACAGTGTATTTTTATCATCAAACACGCTATATATCATTAAATTGTTTATATGCATCCACATGTTACGATGAGGATAATAAAGGATTTGATGACCAAGTTATTTTTAATTACATAGGTTAAAACAATAACTCATTTTCAATTCAATTATATTAACATTACATGAAACATATAAATCCCCTTAGGGGTCATATAATAGACCAACCACACCAATAAAATTATTTTTTATATAAACAGGTCTTAATAAACAAAAATTTTCTCCTTCATCGTAATATAAAAATCCAGGGAGGCCCAACATGGTTTTGATCATTTAGTTAAACACGAATTGTGTTTTTATTTTTTTACATTGACTACTATAAACACATGATTTAAATTTTAGAGGTTTCATTTTGGTCCTAAACATCTCGTTCATACCAAATAATTATTATAGGAATCACATCTAGACTAATTGTAGGCCAATCACACATGGGAAACCAGTGAACATATCAAAAAATGTGTGATACATGTTTAACCCATAGAGATTAATTTGGGAAAACCTACCAAATACTAATACCATCCCACTCATTAATTATCCTCCACTAATTGATCCACAAATATAATAAATCATGTAACTTGAAACTAAAATATTATGGCATAACCTCTAATATAATGGATCACAATGTATAATAATTATAAAAGAAAGATCATGGTTATTAGAAACACATGAGTCACTCCCCTAACACTAAAAAAACGATTTTTTTCTAAATGAAGATGATTTTGTAGAATGCATAGATGAACCATAAATGATGTAATATGATCGGATGCATAATTACCATGGGTGAAAATGATGGAAAATCCACATTTATATTTATTTGAATCCATTTAAAATAATTAAAATTTATATTTATCTATTTTTCTTAATTTTACTCAACTATTTATACTTGAGAACTATGCTGTCCCCATAGGGTTCTGTTGCCCACCCAGTGTACCCCCACTGGTATTTGTAGTATCCACTTTCACACCCACTGAATCTCTAATGGTATTAAACTTGGATTTTGGTGGGAATCAGTTATAAATAAAATTCCTCCATTATGAGAATATTTCATCAAAATAAAGTCCTATGAAACCAAGAACCATTCAACATTAATTAAAGACAAAATAAATGGGGTTTATGTTCAATTAAATTGATACCTCATAGTGTCTTAGTGCGTCATTCATTATTTATGTTTGAATATTGAACATAATGATTTTTTGGCTAATGAACACTATATATGTGTTGATAATTTTTCTTTAAGAACAACTATAAATTATTTAGTAAAATATCATTATGGTTCTGATTTGTTAATTTCATTAGTATTTTTGTATGAGGGGGTAAATTAGTGATTCAAATCAATTCAATTTTCATTGAGGGTGATTTTATTATTTTGATATTATATTTATATAAGGGAGTGGTAATCATGTTTATAATGACTTATGGACTATTTAGGGTGTGGAAATTTTATGGGTAATCCACTATATAAATTTCTCCATCATTTCTGGAGGAAAACCAATATAATGTTCATAGTTGTGTTCCACTGGGTGCAATGTCTAGGACAACCATGTACTCATTAAGATATCAATATGGGATGCACATGTGAATTGTTCATCGAGTGGTTGTTTATAAACCCTAAGTACTGGAAATAATCATGATGTAATTAATGGGGAGCTGCCAAGTACTTACTATAGAAAACATCAATTTATTAAAGGGTGTTAAAATGTATATTTTTCACCTTATTAGTGGGAACCCCATATAAGGGTTCCTCTCTTGGATGAGAAGGTTCAAGGGTGAGACTAATTATATCTCCACCTATTTTATTTTTTATCCATTTCAATGAATTATTTCGGCATTTTTTCCCGCACTGATCAGAAGTGTGATCCACTACCCTTTTCTCACTTGTTCTTTCTCCCCCTTCCCCAAAAGATTCACTACAGTTGGATAGGATTTTTATATATGGTTCCAATAGAGAATGTATGAATCATTTAAATCTAATGGGTATTCCATGAATGACACCTGTAGGTGACATATAATTCTTGGAATTATAAAATTTTATTTTTTTGAGTTTAGGAACAATTATTAGTTGATTTATGAATATTTCTATTGCAGTTAAATGAATTTGGTTGTCTATTTTTGTTTCATAATTTATGGTTTTAAATGTCTTAGTATTGAGTTGGTATTAGGACTAGATTTCACCTCCGGGTCTATGGATTAGATTTTTATAATGCTACTCACTAAGTTGGGTGTCACTTATTCCATTTTGGAAATTCATGGGTTATTAGATTAATAAATAATTTGGATGTTTTTATATTTGATATAGGCTTATATAGTCTCAAAAAAGGCAATACAACCATGTATGGTTATATTTGATCATCAGTTGAGTTAAGTGGACCTTTCATTAATTATTTTCTTCATTTTTAGGATTATTTTATCATTTGTATGATCATTATTGTTATTTTTTGAATATTTTATGGAATATTTTGATATCATTCCATATAATGAGATATGATCACGTCATACTAAAATTTTGTAATGATTTTATGAATTTATAAATGCTTCATTATTGTGTCCTTGGTCAAATTAATATCGGTGGCCCATTTTGGTATTTTTTGATGGTGTGGGTTTTAGTGGGTGTTAGGTTATGTCATGTATTCTAATATAGAAGGATTGTGAAAACAATTGTAATATTTTCTATTCATACCATGTTTTCATTTGTCATACTTCAATATGAAACTTAAGATACACTTGATAAGGGTAGTAGGTATGGTAATTGATATGGTTAATTTTAAGTTGATCATTGTCGACCCTAGATATATTTATTTGATTATTGTGATGTTATTTTGGCCTTTATAATTACATTATAGAGATAATAATGACTTAATTTATTTTTTGTGGTGGAAGTTAATCACTATGTTCCTTGATTGATATATTGATTATATTCCATGATTAGTGGTTTTAGAGATGTGATGTTCCTTAGTGTGGATCTCCAGATCACATAATGGGATACGATTTAACCCTTTTATACATTTGGTATGATGAAATTATTTTTCCATTTGGACTAATTTTGGCATATGAAATATATGAAAAAGTGACCAGGCATGTCTTCTGAGAGGCTGTAAGTATTTTATGATGGAAATATTTATTTATTATCACCATTGTAAGATTCCATCAAGGATAACCAGTGAGATCATTATTTCACTTGAGAAGTATGTGTACAATTTTTCATGTGTTAAGGTATTTTGTTTTTTTACCTATTTGGGATATGACTCATAGAAGATATTCCCCACCCTATGGGCCTCCATATATGGTGGGATGGATGATGACTCACATGGAAGTATGGTGGCTAACCCAAGATAGAAGATGGTGGCATTCATAAAATAAAGAATACCTAGATATTTCAACGGAACCACCATTTATATGACCATGGCCATGTAGAAAAGTTTTTCCCTAATAAAATTATTGATATATGATCCTAGTGATGAACTAATTTCTAGAGAGAGATATAATTTTTTAGGAGTTATACACATTGAAAACCTATAATATATTAGATCGACAGAGTGGTACTCTATGAGTTTCATGGTTTCATATCTAGAAAATACCTGGAAGATAAAATAGAAAATGGAATGATAGTTGGGATTTTTTTCGATAGTATAGTTTTTGTATTTTTGTTTCATAAGATTTTTGTTCATTTTAATTTGATAATTAATGATGTATTTGATTTCCCATTTCTATTTTAATTGTCATTTCACATTTTATTGATGGTTATACCCCCTTTGATATCATAATTACCTAATTCTTATTTTGATAATTATTTCTCCTGAGATTTAAGGATTTAAAAATTAATGAATTATGTGCTGCCATCTAGGATTAGGACTATATTATGAAACTGTTATGGTTGTAGTTGGTACCTATAGTTATTTTAATTAATTAAAAGAGAGTGGTGTGGTATGCCTCACCAGGTCATGAAATTATACAAGATATTATTCACATGAAGGAGGAACTATACTTGAGTTCCAAATTAATAGTGTGAGTCATTGGGTTACAATTTTATTATAAAACACATGTTTTGGTATTAAAATTATGTTCATATTGTTTTATGTTTCAAGGTGTTTGATTTTCATTAGGCACCAACATGTACCCTATTATAATATTTTCATGCATATACCCTTTATATATATTACTCTATTGATAAATAAAGAGTTATTTAGATGAATATTTTCCTCATTTTAGATTGAAAACCATACACATGTTACACAAAACCTATCCCCGATGACATCCAAAATGAAAAATCCAAATGAAATAATGTAGATATTTTACACAATTCACTACTAAGTTCATACACAAGGATCATATGAAAAACTATTTTTCAATAAACAAGTTAAATCATTAGTTCAAAAATGTGATTGAATTTTTAGAAATAAATCACTTCTAATCCAATTGTTAGTCTCAATTTTTCAAAATTTAATCACCACGTCAAAAAAGATATAAACGAAAAAATATTAATCTAAATTTCCACAAAATGATTTTTTATAAAATAATGATGGGATCAAATATATCATATAAACATTGATAGAGTGGAGGGTAAATCATGGTGCCAAAAAACATGAATGACTTGATATGAATGGGACATAAACATTTCATTAATATTTTTATCTAACATCAAATTTATCAATTTTCTATGATAGTGGAGACATGTTCATTAACTCTAAAATTTAATCTCAAAAAATGATGAGAAAATTTGTAGGATGTAATGAACTTGACATGGTAATTTTGAATAGTTTAAACTTAAGAGATACTATAAGGAGAATTAATATGGTGCAGTTTTATTGTAATAGTAGCCAATGATACTCATTTTGGTGTAATAATAGATTTGATATGGAATAATTATTATCTAGGGCACACCCACTTCTTTTCAAGTTTTACACCACTTTATGTTATGGGTGTGAAATTATAGATATTCATGTCGTAATTAGTAGTTTGTAGCCACAAGGTTATTTCTCTAATGAATGAATGAATTCACATCCACAATTGATTTAAAATGATTATGTGTTATTGATTATTTTTATATGATTGAATTATTAAAAATATTGAAGTTATAAATTCCTTCATGTTCCTGTTAAGTCAGTGTATCTGCTAATATAAGAGATGGAACAACTTCTCCTCCTAGAGGTAGATAATTCCAAATCTAAATTGTCAAGTTTTATTCATTTTTTGACACCTATATATTCTTTTGAAATCCATATTATTCATTTGAATCTAGATTTTTAAATTTCCTATGTATCTATTTTATTATTCTCTACAATGTGGATCATTAGTTTTTCTCGGTTATGTTCTTTTTCTAAGAACATCCATGAAATTTTTTAAAAATTTCCATCAAACAACCAAATTGATCACATTATTAGTATTAACCCATCTAAACATGATTTGTTCAACTAGGATTTAAGAACTTATAATCTCAAAATAATATTCTTCCTTTTTTATTCCTAAAAATCATTATATATTTTGTAACCACTACATTCCAATGTTTCCTTCCTCTAATATTAACTAGATGTATTGTGGATCATCATCTATAACATGTCCATCAAAATCTTTTTGAATAATTGAAATTATCCCACCATTTTTTTGTAATGTAGCTATAATCATACAAAATTATATTTTTTCTTATATTTAATGATGAAACAAGTTGTGGAGTGGTAGATAATTTCTGGTTCATGTACATATAAAACTAGAGTTCAAACAAACAGATAGAAATTAATTTTAGTGTGGATATATGTGCCTTGATGAGGAAAAAATTCCTATGAATTTGGAAAAGATAAACATATTATGATTTTAAACTAAAACATCATTGGAATCACATTATTGAATTTCATTTAATATAGAATCATATAAAATATATTATGTATCAAAAAAATTATTATGTATCAATGGCCTTCATTTGACACTTATTTTTGTTCTCTCATATGTTCTTGTATCATGAAGTGTTCGTATACTTTCAAAAGTACCACTATACAATGTCACCATCTCTCAGGATTATTCATTTAAGATTCCAACTGTCTCTATGTCTTGTAGTTTTATTCATCAATTCCATCAAAAATAGCCTTCTCTTATTCTTATAATAAGAGTCTTCCATATTCTCAATCTTCTATAGTTATTTTAAACTCATCTATTACTCCTTGTTTATTTTCATGAAATCTAACCCATAAACCCAATTTTTCCAAAATTCTTTCATCTTAAATTTTATTGAAACCAATCTCCTAAATATAGCTTCAATAAAATAAAAACAAAACAATAATAATATTATTGTTGTTTTATAGAAACTATTGATATTACTTATAGAATTCATGATATTAGAGACTTATCTTTATGTGAATAAGGTGTTGACCCTTATGTGAGGTTATGAAATATAAATGTTTTATAAGAAGTAGCGAAATACCCTTACATGACCAATGGGAAAAAATTCTGACCGTTACACAAGAAGAACACTGGAACTTTTCATTACATAGGTAATAAATAACACATTCAACCCTGATGCAGGATGGTTCTTTTATAAGGGTTAATAAAAGTCTAAATAATAAATTTAAATTAAATTAACTTATAAATTATGAGTTATAAAGGATTCATGCACCCTTTTGACCCTTATAGGCCTCAAAAAGTCACAAACTGTGGAATTATGAAATCCTGTACCTCACATTTCTTCATTCCAGGATCCTCTAAATCCAAACAAAGAAAAATTACTAAATTTTTGGGATGATTCCTGCATTTATTAATCAATGAATCAGTAAAAATATTTAATACATGCATGTTCCTCCTTATAAAAAACTATATAAATGATATCAAATGAGTTAAATGGAGGGGGAAAGGACCTTAACCTACCCAGTTTTTCACATCCCAAAAAAGATGAATTCAGAAGATAGGGGTTTTAATTTAAATCCCAAATAACTCAAATTATCTCATTTTGAAAAATAAGAAATCTGTTTTCTCGCATGACTCATAGGGATTATAGTGAAATTACCCAGCCAAACAGTCGTCATTACATGGACCTATGGGTCACACCATAGTTCCCAACCTCCTAGAAGAACAAAACCTCTCTTGGAACTCGATAACAAATCATGATATCCTCCTTCATTAAGAAACAACATTCCATTTATTAGAATGCATCATGAGGACCTCATCCTCATTAAACAACACTTACCTATTGGTCGATGACCATGGTGAAACAAATCTAACCTTGATCCTCATCACGACATGCCCATGGGAATCATAGAATGGCAATTCACCAATTAACCTATGTTTTAATCACATGTGAAAAAAGTGATTATTAATACATATACATGAAATCCATCCTACATAGATTAATCCCATGTAGACTTCTCCATATCCTGAACCTCCACTAACATGGAATGATATTCTCTAATTTATACAAATAACATTACAATATACCATATTTCAAGGTGACCTACTATCATCCCAGAATTAATCTAACACCAATCCTAATTATTCTTTCCTGGAAACCACCAAACTATGGTACCCCTTATCACATAGTCATCACTACTACAAATTTGGCCTTTATCAGTGCTAGAAAAGTGCATTAACAGCGCTAAAAAGCCATGTTATTCGAGGCGAAGATAAAGGGGGTCCCTTTTATCATCCCTCATAAAAGAGTTGATAAAGGCACCTTTTATCATCGCTAAAAAAAGCGCTGCTAAAAGTCAATAATAATAATAATAATAATAATAATAATAATAAAAGAATTATATAATACAGGGGGAGCTTTTAATAGCACTGGACCCCCCCCCCCCCGTATCAGCACTCGGAAGACCCGCAGCCTGACACTCTCCCCTACTGTCCTTCCCACGCATCCCCCACACACGGGAACCGCTTTTCTTCCACCCGAACTTGAACCCACGACCTCCCCCTTGCGCACCTGCACCTTTATCACTAAGCCATTTCTTTTTTTCTCTATTTAATGATATATCTATTTATTTATATATATTTATATTTATATTTATTCTTATATTAATATAGATTCATATTAATATAAATATATTTAGTTATATTAATACATATATATTTATTCATATATTAATATATATATATATTTATTTATTCATATATTTTTATATATATATAGTTGAATTTATTCGTATATTAAAATAGATTCATATTAATATAAATATATTTATTTATAATAATACATATATATTTATTCATATATTAGCTTATATATATATATTCATTCGTATATTAATATATATTTATATATATATATATATTTTGTTATAATTTTTATCTGTATATTTATTTGTATATTAATATATACTTATAAGACTAGTTTTAAATATATTTATGAAATATGTTTTTTATGTGTGTTTATAAATAAATAAATATTTACGTATATACATACATACAACACACACAAACATACATACAGACACACACATATATATTTACGAATAAATACATATATATGTGTATATGAAAATCCATAGAATATTAAAACGACCATAAGATATAATCCAGAAGCCCGTTTCAACTTCATAATTATTCATATCGAAGATAATATTCAATATGATATGTGGTATAGGCCTAACAGACATCTAGATCATAAGTTATACCTGTTTGAATGTTAAAAAATCGGTGTATCCCAACTAAAAACACAGTTTTGGAGGCCTTATGGGCCTTTTTTGGCCCCGAAAAATGTTATAGACGCTTTTCTTGGGTCACTAGAGTGTAGAGATCGTCTAAGGCTTCGATTTGATATGATGTAGAGCTCAAAAGAACACCCGGATCAAAATTTATGGCTGTTTGAAGTTTGAGTTACATTTCTAACTTATTTTAGATATTTTATTAATTTTTTTTATTTTTGTGTCTTCTAATTGTTATTAAATGATTATTAATCATGATAATTACCAAATTATTAATTAATAATATTTTTTTAAAATATTTTAATGCCATTTTCACTAAATTTATTATATATTAAATTTAATAGTCTATTTATACTTATCTAAACACATTTAAAAAAATATATATTATATTTATATCAATATAAATATACACATATAATAATATATTTTTTTCATGATTTTTTTTTGAAACATAAAATTTATCAGTGCTAGGAAAAAGTGAAGATAAAGCCCTCCTTTATCAGCGCTACTAAAAAATGTGCCGAAAAAGGGGCCCCCTTTATCAACGCTAAAAAATGCACTGATAAAGGGGGGGCCTTTATCAGCACTAGAAAAAGAACTGATAAAGGGTATCTTTTAACAGAACTTTTTTAGCAATGTTAAAAGTTCCCCTTTATCAGCGCTTTTTTTTTAGCGCTGATAAAGCCCCCCCCCCCCCTTATGAGAGCTTTTTTTTAGCACTGATAAAGGGTGGTGCTTTGGAAACCCAGTTTTGTGGTAATGGCTCTTCAATTATCCCAATCAATAATTCATAAACAAAACATGAAAGGTCATGGTTCCATTAGGATTTTTCATTAAAAAAGTACCAAACTAAACATTCTCATATATTGTAGTTTCTTTCCAGGAAAAGATACCCTACTTTCATGGTGTGATACATCCCAAACTCTAAATCAAGTTAATCACACATAGTGGTTTTTCTGTGTAATCTGCATCCATCATAGTGTAACACTCTTATGAATTTAACAATTTTAGTCACATTAAACACCCACCATGCGATGGTTCCTCTTTCATCAGGGTGTGACCATCATCCTTACTTCAAATTTTAATCCCTTGTGACACACACCACACTATAACTACCCCTTTTTGGTATGATCTACCACCAGAAACATATAACTAAATAATGATCACCCCAACCCAACTTTAATGGTCACTAATCACTCAAATAAACTTTTAGGCCTCCAAAAAAATCCTAAATATGTTTCTAACTTTTGACATTCCTAACTAAATCCAAAAACTATTAAAATCCCATTCTTTAAGAGAAAAATTGAAATTTTACCTAATAATCATTAACCTATACTTTGGTAGGAAAAAAACATAGTCAATATAATTTATATCATCCGCATAATGTCTCCAAATTAGTCTTCTATGAAGCATCACAGTTACCAAGCATCAGTGTGTGACCCAATTCTTTGTTGCCTGTTGGTTATGTTCAACCTAGAACTACAACCAAACCAATTATAATGTTCTAAAAATCAAAGATCATATCCTTCTAGTCCCTCATAATTCATATCCATCCCCAAAAAGGTATTTTTTGACTCTATGTAAATTAAGATTTCTTATAATCTATTAAATTCTCTTGACAACACACAATCGAATTGACCATTCCCAAAACTCATTGTCCCATGCATCATGGTGCAGATTAATTAAAGAAACTCAATAATGATTCCATACTCTTAATGAAATTCAGGTGCTACCAAAACACAGAAATCTTACACCCTCAATTAACATCATTGTCCCATTACATAACATCATTCACTCAATATCACATTTGACCATCACTATTTATTTATAATCCAAACATGAAGTCTCACTCTTATGATTATATCCTATATAAAATTTCACAAATTTGTTTCTATATTTACATGCTTTATATGTACATTGATAACCCATAAATTTTATTATTCACCTATTTATTCTCCCATGACTCTTGGTCATCAATACCAACATCTACGTAATTATAATTTACTACATGGAACCTACACACTTGCAAAAAAGAACTGTCACAAAACTGAAACTACATGTTGGGTATATTAATAAATCACAAAAAATATAGATTTATAAAATTCTTCTCGAAAAAGGGGTCATACATATATTAACCTAACATTCGTATCCTCACCATAGGTTTTCCCTTACCACCCCTATCTACGAAAAAATAACCCTAATAACTACAATAAACTGAATGCTAAAACTCATAATCCTCACTAATATTTCATGAATAGTTACACATCATGAGCCTTTCTCCAGTGTAAAAAGATACCATGGTGTCCCATGAAATTACTATCTAATACAACTAACCATCCCCTCATTTTGACCCAGTCCCAAGGTATTTAAATCAAGGCCGAAAACCTATCCCTTTACCATGAAACTCTCGTGTATCATCTCTCTATGTACCACACAAATATCCTCTACGAACTCAAAATCACATCAATTACCAAGTCAACATGGTCATGTAACTCTTCTGATTCATTATCCATCAAATTGAGCCACTTATCCCATATATGATTCCCAATATCTAATTTACATGTCATCATATTTTAAATTTTACAAAAGTGGAAAATACTCTATTATATGAATTAACCACCCATCATATACAAATTACTTATGACCAATTTATTATTAATCTATCACATCATTTAGTACTAATCTCACACACTATTAATATTTTTATGCACCAGTTACCACTCATAATAGAATACCTAATAACCCTATAGTATCCTCAACTCTAACTGAAATACATCATAATTTTAGGGGTCAACACACTTTTCTATTCCATAACCACGTCAATATGTCTCACACAATTATACTATCATATCTTATTTGATCACACCCATGCATGATCATCTATTGTTCTCATTGATAACGTACAAACTCACTCCATGTGGCCAAGGAACTAAATATTCATAGACATCATCAATACATAAAAGAAACCCAGTTAAGGAACATGTCATAACACACTAGAAAACCTCATTGTTAGACAACGAATATAAATCCCAAGTGACCAAAAATACGTGAAACCATCCTATCCATACATTAATAAGGTTCCAAAATATATGATTAAACATAATTATTCATCATTTTGATGACACCTGATAATTCAACTGACCTAAAAACTCAATCTATATATCTCATAGATTTCTCAAAAATTCATTCATCAATTTGCAGTACATTCCATAAAAATATATTAAATTCTTATAAAACAAAAAATCATTCCTTGGGAATGTATTTCATTTCACCTATCAATCAACAATATAGGTCTGGTAGAATCATACACTCCAACCCCATAATAACAGAGTATCAATATAACCAATCTCAGGACAATTCTCAACATCCCTAATTAAAAAACAAAGTATAATCATGATGGAATACACCCCATTGTTACCCAACCATACAATTCTTCACATATCTTCCCATTCCATATCTATTATTCCCACGCTCATGAACTAAAATAGTAGACCATGACTCTCATTCTTTTTAAACTCATCCATCACAGAAAAATATCATTTTTATGCTTTTACAAATATTATAATCATGGAACACCCCACATGCCTATGCCACATACTCAGTTTCATCTCCTACCCATGAATATCGTATAGAAAGAATCCCAAATGATTCAACTCTTTAAATGAAATTGTGAGCATATTTTATCTCCTACCTTGGAATTTCTTCATATTTCACAAGTCATCTCAAAAAACAATATGGTTACTCAATGCTACCTAATTATGGAACATTAATCACCAATCCTAAGTCACATATCAACAACACTAGGATGTTTCTCCTAGACCACAATTAAATAAAAAAATATCAAATAAGGAAGTATCATCCATGCTCCCAAATTAGATATCATAAGGAATTTCATAGGATGACACACAAAATATTGGGAAATCACACACACTCTCTCTCTATCTATCACACACACACACACACACACATATATATATACATCAGGCACTAAAGACACAAGTCATATACCCCACTATATTGTGTGATTCATCATCGAGCATCCACATACCATACAACCCCATTGAGGATCAATATCACATCAATGTTTTTAAAAATGGAATCACCATATTAATATCATTAGTAGAAAAACCATATAGATATGGTTTGGTGTAGTAGAATTATACCAATAATATTTTCAAGAAAGCACTGAAATAGTTATTTTTGACACATTAAATCACTACAAAATATTTTCTTTTCCAGAATAAGTATTATAATCACTAAAAAACAAAAACTTGTTCTGTAATATTATAAATATTAATAGATACATGGAAACATACCTCTTAACACCATAGCGTAAGAGAAAAATAAGGATTCAAATAACTAGAATCATTATACCTCATAATAACCAACCTAACTATAATGTCATAATATAGAATCATCAATATGAACTTTTTGGTAAATTGGACTTCATCTCATGCAGGTGATAATTAGGAACACAAAATAGTATCCAAGCCAAGTTACAATAACTTATATATCCTCTCTACTATAACTGAAAGTGTAAAAATTAAAAATAAAATCATTATTATAAATTTATAACATCTTAAAATTTATCACTCTATAGTAACTGGACCGGTTTACTATATGACCACTTGTATGCCTTGATGTACACTAGAAGCTACCAACTAGCATTAATGGTCTATTATGATGCTAAGGGGACACTATAAACTCATATTTGTGGAGTATCTAAATAAAATAAAATACAACTGGTCATTCTAATACCTAATTGGATAGAAGAAATATAATATCTTATTCCATAAAAAATAAAATATATACTAAATGTTATAATAGAATGAACTATCCAAAATATTTTATGAATTCAGAAGACACAAACAATATATCCCATGGGATGATCATATATATCATAAGAAATAAATAATACTAAAACATACATCACCTATTATAAGACCCAACCCATCCCAAAAGCTTGCCTCCATACATGATATATAGTTCAGTCATTCATCACTACACCTCTGCCTTACCTGTCCTAAAAATCATGAGTGATTCAAGAGTGCCAATGTGTCTTCCCCAACAAGGTAGGTTAGGAGTACAAGTCAGTAGGCCACCAAAAATGTTGTTATTAACATAAAATTCATATACAATTAATCTAAAATTTTACATCCTATAGATAAATAAAATATAAACAACTACACTCAGAATAACCATCGCATACACATGTACTATCTAAGTCACCTAGAAGAGACAAAAAATTCTTCATCAAATGTATATATTCCTTGAATCATGTTACATAATTATAAAAAGGGGTGGATAAGATCTAGTCAGTAATACCATTGATTATAATCTAATAACATTGGGTGGATAAGCACCCACACTAGATATAATCATGTATCAACAATCATCTTTGTGAAAAGTGACCACCTTAGATAAAACCAATTTATTACAACATTGGGAAGAAACATGAAAAAACCTGACATAAACTAACTGGGATAGATTCTCATGAACAAAAACCATTTCCACCACTATATTTGTTCCACGATAAAACTAGGTTATCCACATATTCTAATCCTTTCCATAATGAACCTACAAAATAATATCGGATTAGTGGTAGTTTTTTAGACGGGGTTCTACATAACCCCTTATAAATTTTTTAGAATTATTTTTTTCATATTCGGTTTGATTTTAGACGTGGTTATGTCAACAAATGGAAGATAATATAATAATTAATTTCGTTATATATTTATTTGGATTTTAGAGGAACTATATCCATAATATTCATTTGGAAATATATATATATATATATATAATTGATTGTTTTAGAAGGAAATACTAGGGGTTCACAACCCCATCTAATTTAAGATATTAGAGGGGGTTCATGAACCACCGTTAATCCCTTATATTAGAGGGGATTTTGAACCCCGTCTAATTGATGAAATTAGAGGGGGTTGTGAACCCCCTCTAACTCAAGAAATTTGATGGGGGTCAAAAACCTGCACTAATAACATTAATTATGGGAGGTTTTAAACCCCATTTAATGTTTTTTATTTTTTAAAATAAGTCTCAAATAAATTCAAATTTTATAATATATATGTCTTTATGCACATGTGTGTATATATATATTACATAAACACATTATATAAATGTATTAAAATACATTATAAACATATATATAAGGACATTATGAAAATAATTTATGTAAATACATATAAACCAAAATTTATACATATATAATCTTGGTATACATTATATAAATGTAATTATAAATATATTTATTCAATTTTATAATATTTATATATATTTTTTATAAATACTGTACATTTATATTATGATTTTTATTAAACATGTATTATATTAATTATGTTTTGATTGTATATTTTCTAATAAATAAATTTATATTTTATTATTGACAAAAATATATATAATTTAGACAAAATGAAATATAAATGTACATATATAATATAATTATATATTATAATTATATTAATTATTTTATATTATAAATATTTAATTATATATAAATTTATCTTTATTATAAAATTATTTTATATATATTATAGTATACCATGATAATTATAAATTAATTTAGTATATGTATATATATCATTTAATTGTATCAAATATATCTAATTATAGGAATTTATTTAGTTTTGTGTGTAAATATATATCATATAATAAAAATTTATATAATAAAATATATAAATATATAACATAAATTTATTTAATATAATATACGTATAATATAAATCATAAAAAAAATTATAGTATTTATACGACCAACATATAATTTTTATAGTTTAAAAAATAGGTGTAATAATAATAATAATAAGTAATAATATTATTCTCGCATAAAAAAACAAATATTCAAATATAATAAAATGATAATATAAATTTATATACTATAATTAAATTATATCAATAAATATTATATAAATACATAAATACATATACAAAGAAATAGAGATGTATTTAGAAATATATATATATATATATAAT
The DNA here is from genome assembly GCA_963277665.1 of Viscum album. Lineage (NCBI taxonomy): Eukaryota > Viridiplantae > Streptophyta > Magnoliopsida > Santalales > Viscaceae > Viscum > Viscum album. Next base: position 71,832,462 of record OY728134.1, on the reverse strand, counting down.
TATTTATATATATTATCTATTATCTATTTTTATGTATTTAATATAGTATATATATGCATCATATATTATCAAAAAATACATTATATATATATATAGTATACCCACACAAATATATATATATATATAATAAAAATATATATCAAATATAAATATTTACATCAATTTAAATATTTTTTCAAATATTAAATAATAGGGACACCTTACTAATATATATAAATATAAGAATGTGTAATTAATATAAAAAACTGATTTTTCATAGTGGAAAAGCTTCAGGTGGTTTGTATGTGGGGTGCATAGTTCAAAAACTACAAATTTCATTTTACAAAAAACATCAGGGTATGAGGGTGGTGTGAGCCATAGCTGGGGGATGGGGGATGGTGCATAATGGGGGAGAATTAAGCTCGGATGGGGTGACTATAACTAGAGGGGAGGGAATAGGGATGTTTGGGGGGAACCATGGAGTATGGGAGAACGGGATTATGGTGTGGGGAATTGGGGGAACCAGGGAATGGGAGGGGATGGGGAGGGGGTGTGTGGGGTCATGTGGGGGGAACTGGACCATAACAGGAGGGAGTGGATGAAGATTTAAAAAAAATCATTAATTTAGAGGCAGTTTTAATAACCACCTCTACAATTCCCTATATTAGTGGGGGGTTAAACCCCCTTTAACATATACCCTTAAATAGAAGTAGTTTCAATAACCGCCTCTAATAAATGAAAAATTATTCATCTAGATTTTTTAAATAGATTATAGGGGGTTAAAACCCCTACTAATCAAAGATTCCATTGTGAAATTAGAGGGGGTTTAACCCCTTCTAATTTTACTGTAGCTAATTTTCTCATCACTTTACCAATAGTTCTTGAAACCCGCCTCTAAAAATAGTAGGCATGCACATTATTAATGGTTCGTTATAACTAATTCTAATTTTTTAGAAGGGGTTTTAAACGCTTCGAAAATAAAAAATATCCCCTTCTAATTAGTTCATTTTTTATAGTGTGAACACAAGACTATGAACCCACTTTAGTTTATTAGGTATCATAAATTAATAATCAACAAACATGTTTTCATTTATTAAAATAAAAAAATATAGTATCAAGCTTTTCAAAAAATGGAACCACATCCCTCAATATAGCCAAACTCACATAATGGAATAATCAGTCATACTTGAAACCCCTTTCAAACTGAACACAAAGGAATCAAAAACATCCTTGTCACTTAAATGTCCATTCTAGTACATTACTCTAAATCTAATCCAATATATAAATCATTTCAATGGTATCTCGACTCATATACACATGAATACCATTTTAGGAGGAACACACTCCTTACACACATGTTTTTAATCCAAGATGCTCTATGGTAACACAAGATTCCATACAGTTTTCACATATGAAAAACATTCCAAATATATAATTTTACCCTTCAAATAGAGGAATAAAGACAATTATATCAATGTCTAATATGATATATTTTTTATTCCATTACCCTATAAGTTTCATATATCACATAACACATATTTCTAGTCAACCCTTCAACCATCGGTGATTGATGTATCAAGATTAGTTTCCAATTATCCACAATTGAACAAGATATATTCATTATATTCATATTTATTATGTAAAAATAATTCATTTATAATTAAAGGTTGGCTTTTCATAAGTATGAATACCAAATATCCCATTTCAAATTACATAATTCCTAATCCTTATGGATAATTTTAGGTAATACCTACCTCAAACAAGCATTATTCCCTTTAAGAAAATCTCGTCAAATAATGGTGACAAATCCCAAGAAAATATTACCAATAAAAAATCACATATATCATAACTATGAAGAAACCTCAAGAATCATGATGAAGATCAATCCTGGCACACCCTTTAATCCATAATTAACAAAAGAACTCAACAAAACTTCATGAAACATAGTGGTTCATCCACATGGAATCCCCTGTAGAAAATATGGAAACAATCCCCATATTTACAATACGATTCAACCATTTCATGGTGGATTAATTACTCGAAACCATAAATCCTTGAATGGAAAAAACAAAATCCACCAAGATCCATGATACTTAAGGAGGTAAATAGATGGTAAAAGGATCTAGGATACCCCCTATTATCCCATATCCAAAACAATGATTAAAAAATTATTCCTTCTAATTAAATGATTAAAATATAACCCTTATATATTTGAAAATAAAATAAAATTGTATATTAGCATATTATATCTTGATTATTAGGGATTAGGTAATAATGAACATACAAACAACCCCTCAGAACATGGTTTGTTGGGTCAAGGTAAGGAATCTGATCTCCAAGAATAAATAAAACTCTCATAGACCAATCATTCATGACAAGGAATCCCCCATTCATGGTGTAATGAACTGCAATTGAATAGGATTCATTTCAGGTCCCTCATCCTAATGGAAATATTTTTTTTAAAATGGTCAGACCTCATGGCACAACACATCTCATTATAACCCTTGTCATATCATGACCCTATATATCACGAAATATCTATCCTCTACCCAAAATATGATTAATTTCCCTTATAAAGTATTCCATTTATAAACATTCATATAATTAAGCTTACATAGCTTATTCCTATATATCCATTTCCATAGAATGACCCTCCTATATCATGATGTGATTTCTCATACATGACCCCTTTCAGGGTGAAACAAAACCAATTGTGAGGTGATATACTACTAGTCCAAGATTACTTTTATTCTGCACCTTATAATTCTTACATGACACACACTATTTCTTGATTCCCCAAATCATGGTGTGGCCTTGACCATCCATTTAATTATTCATACATAGCCCAAATTACCTCATAATTCCCTTAAATAAAACATGATCTACAACCCATACATAACTTTCTCATCTATAACATCTCCTCATCAAACACAAAACTATAAGGACTTGACACAAAATATACTAAACTCAATTTTTTTAATCATGCGAAGAGGATTCACAATGTAATAATTATTTTTTAATGAATTAACCTCTTAAATACTTTAAAATTTTTATTCTAAACAATAACTATCAAATTTCGTACCACTTCCTTCACATTGTTTCCATCTTACATATTTTAAATTTTAATCTCATGTGACGCATTATACATTGAAACACCAATAGTTGGGGTGTGATCTATTATCTATAGAAGAATCCTATAGCATGGTTACCCTGAACCTACATTGATGATCTACTGATTATTCAGGGAGTATTTTGATCCCTCAAACACTTATAAAATCCCCTCCAAGATATGTTCCAAATATAATAATCTCATTTTGAATCCTAAGGACCAAAACATCACTTTATTCAAGGCCAAATGTTCATAAAAGTTATTATTTTTACTCACCCATAATGACATGGGATGTTACGAATGATCCCAAATATCACTCTCAATTTTTTCTTATTCTATATTAATTTTCATTATGAGTGATAATAAATGATATCACTGGAATGATGGATGATCATTCCTATGTAATCTTGTTTTGGGATGAGGTGATTACACCCTATGACAATGGGGTTTCAATTTTTGATTTACACACACTATATTGATTTTATTGATAGTTTAGATGGGTTAAAAGAGTTCAAAAGCCTATTCAATGAGAGGTATGTAACAAATAACAAAATGGATATATATTGAATTAGGTCAGTGATGTTTTATGAGGATATTGATCCTCATATCAACCTATAACCAATATATACTTTAATTGATATATCATTTAAATATTTTCAAACACGGGATAGATTTTATCAATGTCTGGTTTTAAAAAAGGATATTACTTGGGGATATTGTACATAGTTTAAATCCATGTGAAAAGTTTTCATTCTTCATGTGAAAAAAGAAAATAATCCTAATAAAGATCTAAAACAGAGTGATATATTTTTAAACGGTATGAAAGGTGAGGAATCATTCTTGGATAGTGACTTCTTTTAGTTTGATATATAAACTATTTCTATGAGGCTTTAGCTATAGGGATTTATCAATACCCCATGAATATATTTCTTGGTTAAAAATTAAATTCAATAATTTCCATATCATATTATAGAGTTTATGTTCTCCACACATAACTATAATGATGTCCATTACAAAGTCATTGAAAAAGGATTTCATTTAATACTACCAATAATTCCTACCATCCATGATTTCAAAACACCCATTCCATATAAGGTATCCTAGATCTATATTTACGAAATAAATAGGGGTTAAATTTAGTCCTAGTATCAACCTCATAAATGTATCCGATTATATCTTCATCCAGTGTCCCTATTCTAGTGTATGTTTTATATTTTTGATAATTTTTTCATATTCTAGGGTAGATACCATCATTACAAATATATTTCTATATAAGATGGCATAGAAAAATTTATAATGATTAGTTACTCGAACTACCATGAAAAAAGTATGTATCATAGAAAATTAATATTCTTACCTTTTCTAGATTCAATTATCATAGTATTTAATTAATGGGAAATTTATACCATCCTTAATTGTATTTAAACCATATATGGGAAATTTGATATTTAAGAAGAAGACATAAATACCCTAAAAATCAATCATTATTATAAAAATTCCATAGAGTGATACACTCAATAATAGAAAAATCATGATACGGGAGAACCAAAACATCAATGCTAGAAGACTATTTAAATTTAAGATAAAATGAAACAAGTGTCTCTCTTACAATCTATGAGGGAAAATTAAATATAAGAGGTGGTAATGTAAAAATATATATGAATGGGATGTAAAAAATAATTAATGAGGGTATAAAAGATACCCCCATTAACGAATGAAAAATAAACTATCTGTTTAGATTTTAGTAATTGGTTGATGGCTCCCACCAATCATTAAATTCATAGATAATCCTACTAATTCGTTTTTAATATATAAATTTGTTTCAAATAATTCCAGGAAAATTTATCCTCGGGAGGGTCCATCCTATAGATGAACACCGTTTTTCATCAATCAGTGTCATAATTCATTGATTAATAGAAGATGCTAAATTATTTTTTGTAGTTTGAAATTTTTATCCCCTTAAATGTTGACTTTTTATAATGTGATAATGTTTAAAAAGAGTATTTCTATAACAAGATTGTCAATATTAATATTTCATGTTGATTTTATTTATCAATCAAAATTCAAAAACACTAGAGACATTAATTAAAGATAATTTTTTAGTTTATTTTTAATCAAGGCATGTGCAATTGTATTGTAATAGTGGGATCTAAATGTAGAACATTTATCATAATTATATATTGAGATTAACATATTAGATAAAAGATATTAGAGATTTTTTTTACTTAGAGATTTTATTTCTTGAATGGTTATATGAAAGTTGTATCTATAACACATGTTCCATCAATATATTAAATGTTTAATACATTCCGATATGATATCATTAGTTACACAATAAGAATAAAAACAAGAATAAATTTTGTTCTAAATTATATAATGTCTAATAAGGACTCTATTACCTTAAATAATTACATTGTATTAATTAAATTTATTATCTGAATCAGTATTTATGAGGAATATATATACACTATATCTATTTCCAATGTTTATAGGCCTAGAAATAATAACTTTCATTTTTATATGGCTCAATATTGGTCATGAAAAGCTTTGGGCGTCTTAATCCTTCATTTTAGGGTCTTTCAAATTAGCCCATGGTTTAGTGGATGCTGATACAAGTTATAAAACATTAACCAAAAAATGATAATGTGTATGCTCATTTATATTTGACCAAAATTGGGTCACATACATGGTGATAGAGGTTGATTTACAAATTAAAATAGTGGACTAAAACCACTAAAAGTAATTTTCATGGCTGAAGGGTACCCAAAATATAATATCCTAATACTTTAACAAGTTTTTTGATCATAGTATAATATAATATTTTATAGAAATGTTTTTATATAATATATTATAAAATGCCAGTGTGAATAACCAAAGGGAAAAAAATTTATAAGAAAATTGGGTCTTGAGGACTAGGAAGATTTCAATATACTTAAATAAAGGGTAGTGGGTGATATAAATAATATGATAATGTATCGTAATAGTTGAATAGTGGGATGATAACATATATTATTTATAAACCACTTACTTTATTAGATTTAAAAATCTATTTTAGAAATTAATAAACATATACTAAAGATGAATATTGATTATGTTTAAATAACATGATCCACATTAACATTGACATATGCTTATAGAGTTTGAGAGTATTATCTTTAGGATAAGTATATATATTTTTCTAATAATGTGTATTATATATATATATATCAAAAGTGTTGTTAGCAAACCAAAGTGGGTCCCTATGAAATAGATATATTAATTAATAATAGTTATGAAATGTTTTTTATTCAAATACACATAGTATAAAGTATACAATATGAAAAGGGAAAGTACCATGATGGATACAATATTATGAATTGAGATTGATTAAATTAGGATGGAGGAAAGTGTTAAAGGGTAGTTAGAAATTGTTGTGATGAGGTAATTTGGACTATGATAAGAGATTTAGATATTTATACATAACCTCTCATAAGAGGAATCAAAGAAATCATAGTTCTTAATAATAGAAGAATGATGATCTATTATAGAGAAGATTAAGATGGCCCAATGTGAATTTTTTAGATCATACACTATGATAGATGTAAATGGGGTTAAAAAATAAGTTCATGGTTAGTTCGAATATCAAAAATCTAGATGTTAGTATATATCCCATATGAGTAAGAATAAAACCATGTGTATTTATTAAAAATAGATGTATCCCAAGTAAGTGTTAATTCATTAAATGTTGAAATGAATTTTTAATCCCACTTTTTATGATAGTGGGAGTAAAGGATTGAAATTAATGGTTGGTCCCCAGATAGGATATCAATGTTTCTATATATCTTATCAGGATAATAATTTAGCCCCACAAATCCCTAAAGTATGTATTAGTCTTATCCTAGATCAATTTAATTGATGGAAACTCAATATGAATGTGTAAGATATATAATAGAAAATAGTATATATATCAAGACCATAAATAAGGTGATTATATTATACGTAATAGGCCACTATAAGTATATTAGGGTTATGCATGATGGACCATGTGTTGTAAAGTCTATGATCATGTAATGATAATAATATACCCTAAAGTTTGAGTTATTATATTAGGGACCACATTTCATATTGTTTAAATTTATTTAACAAGTAATTTATTATCCTATTATAAATATATATTTTTTACTCCTTGAGAACCCTTCTATTGGTGAGATGCATGGTATACTCTCAATATTAGGTAATTTATAAGTAATTTCCACTAAATTATACCATGTGTATGATATATGGTCTTTAATACATCTATTCTATCATTATATTATTCCCCACTAGTATCATCATAAATTTTTGTTCAATAACCAATTCACCAGGAAGAAATGAGTGAGAATGTAATTTTTATTGAAATTATAGTGCAATGTGATTTTGATGAACATCAATGATATTAAGTACATTCAATATATTATATTCTATCAAATATAATTAATCCAAACGAATACTTGGTTAATTTATCAAATAAAATTATTCAAAGGGAAAGAAACTAAACCTCAATAGGAAGGTACCATTTTCATGTATAGTGAAAAATAGTATATTGTGTAGGAGTGCACACGGTTGCATAATAAGGCCACAAATCATTGATATTTTATCCATATAATATATCTAATCTTTATTAACCAAATTATGGAGGATATTTTATAGACTCTTTTTAATGTAATCAATTTTTTCATTTATAGCGATCTGATAGAATAATTAATGATTAGACTGAATACTGTACTTTTCACAACGCATATTCAACCCAAATTCATTGCAGTTTATAACATTATCTATGAGTATAGTATGGGGAACTCTAAATATTTTATCAATTTTTTGGTTCAAAATTTTTATAAAAAACATTGGTCATATATCATTTTTCGGTATTTCATCAGACTATTTTTAAAATAAATCACATTATGTGATGAAAAATTTGAAGAATCTAACGGAAATCAGAGGGTATGAACCCATAACATAAATATTAAATATATAAAAAACATAAAAATAATTTATAGAATGAAACATTTCAAGATATTTATAGATAAATTTCATATACACCATCCACACATGACACCTATTTGTACATTTTTCACATTCATGTATCTTACAAGGCCAAAAGTACACCAATATATTAATTATTTCAGAAATATTCGTTCTTATCTGATATGTTACACATAAACTAGAATGGACTTCCTACATATCAAAGATAGTCACTTATCCTTCACAGAACCTAAAAAATACCCCAACCAATTTTTCATTTATAAATTATATTAAATGAATTTTTGACATCATAGTGGATGGAATTTGTCGCTCATTGTTGATTTTTTATTCTCTTCTTGATCCTATAGAAAACATAATTTTAAAGATAATAAAATATTAGAAAAACTTAATTCAAATCCTCATTGGATTGTAGAGATTAAGACCTATATTGAGTGATAAGGGTGTAAATTTCATCACCTTCATCAATATAAATCTAAATAAATGAAAATTCAACTCTAAGGTTTGCCACATGAATGATCATTTCATACTAATTATGATCAAAAATAGTTATTAAAAATTAATCCTATGCATTCTATTGAGCATTATGTGAATGTGAAACATAATGTACAACTATTTTTTATGGGTATGATGATATAAATTCAAAAAATTAGTTAAATATTTAATACAATTCATCTATATTTATATAAAAATATCCACGAATTTTATTCATTATGGACTCTGAGTCACTTTTGACATTCATTAAGATGAATTTAATATCTAGGGACATTCTGAATATTATTATATTGGATTTTTTCTATGATAATAAAATATAATCGAAATAAAAAATTTAATGGGGATTAAAACATGATACACTTGCCGACTTAGATAAATTCCAAGCCATCAATCCTCCTCCCAATTAGACATCAGTAAAATCCATCAATATACATTTCTAATATCTTGGAGGATTAATTAACATATAAGTATCCTTAACCTGGGATATTTGAATCCAAGTTAAATTCATTTGGGGAATGATTTTTAGCAATAAATTATATAATAACTTTTCCATTGATTTTATTTTGAGATAAAAACTATATATCAAAAAATAGTAGAATAATAACTCATATTTTAAACTATATATTCAACACTAGTAGGAAAAGTATCTATTTATGTTGATTAATGTTGTAAAACAAGTGAACTGCATGAAATTTTACATAATGAGGTATCTTCAACATAAAAAATATCAAAGTGCGACATTCTTAACTATAATGATAAACCATCGATCAACCTATATCATTATATTAATGTGGTAGTAAAGTTTTTTTAATTTACTGTCATCATTCTTTATTGTAAAAAAATGTTCAAAATGACAATTCTATGATTTCCAAAAACAAAAAAATAGGGTTTCCTTTCATAGGTATAATCTAGACTAGTGGGAGAGAAAGATATTACTTGAGTCTATGAAAATAATTTTGGAAATCTTCATCTCATTGGTAGGTTGTTTCTTTTATAATTATTTTTATGATAGTAGATTGATTTGAATACTAATTAATTAACATATCATTCAATAGTTATACAAATAAGTTATTCCAAGATGTTAATCATCAATTTTTTAGGTGTATATAAATAATTTTTGAAATAATATCATATTACACAAAAGAAAAATACTTCTTTAGGTCCCCTAAAGGTGGTAGCGTATTTTATTTCAAATTTTTTTATTATTTTATTGTATCTATAAAATATTTTTATGAATAATAAGTCTTGAAACATGGTTTTATCAACAAATTTTTATGATAATCAATATAATATAAACCTATGGGAATAAATGATTTAAATAATAAAATTAAATTTTAACTATGATTTTCCCAATTTTCTTCTTCAATACGATAACTTTACATATTGATTTATAGTATTGTACCTCTTGTAGGATATTTTACTTGATCATATAATCACCCATTGATTTCACCTTGGCACCATGAGTCAAGATAATCCTTCCTACGACCTCTTTTTGGCCAAATAATCATTCCTATAAGTCTAAATGATTAACAGGAACCTGAGTATCTATTTTGTTAATTTAATTTTTTAATGACTAAAAATTCATGTGGTTCATGAGAAATGAAATGTTATACTCTTGGTTCATGTGATTCATGGATTCACTTATTATTATAAGTCAAAAGTTTTTTTACTGACCAGATTCAATTTATTAAATTAATCAACAATATTTGAAATTCATCCCCCAAATTCTATTGGTGTATCTCTATGTCCTTCTCATTTATCATAATTAGGTTGGTGGATAAAAACATTTCCTAAGTCATTAAGGGTTTTACTGCTATATTACCACCAAATCTAAATAAGTATTCGTCTTCAGTACATGAAATCTCCTTCAGTTTGGTAGACACAATGTGAATAGTAGAAAAGGTACCCAATATTAATAGATTCTATTAAATATAAATTTTTTATTTGATAAAAAATACTTGGATAAGTTAACTTGGTAACATTTTATCTTATATACAATTAAACATGCTTTCTCTAATATCAATGTGCATGGTTTTCTCAATTATATTTCCCTTTGTGGATGTATTTGGTTTAATAAATGTATTTTCTTATACACCATTATAGAAAAAGGTTATCGATGGATACTTATCTCTAACTATAAGAACTTCATGGTCTCCCAAATATTGTCTTGTTTCTTCAATGTGAAGAATATGGAGTAGAAAATTCTCTTTACCTTTATCAATTAGCTAATTAGAGTAATCTAAGACTAATTGGTAGTTTTAATATGTATGATATTTCCTTAATATGGTTACTTACTTCTCTCTTATACTACCCTACATTAATATATTGACCCATTCATGAGTTAAAAATTATGTTTTCACTATAAAGAACCCTAGTTTGACCATCAATGGGGTATTTAAAACTATGGTGTTATGAAGATGTTTTTGATACAAATAGGCAAACCCATGATCATCAAATTAATTCATTATAAATAGTAACTTGAAAAAAATAATAAATTTAGAATTTTTCTTGAGGACTCTGAATTGTGTCTTCAATCTAATCATCCCTTAGGGTTTCAATTTATTATATTATACACATAGATCTTTAGAGAATAATGTTCTAGATTTGATTCCCTATATCCTAAATTAATGATGGTTCAAGTTGAAATAATGTTGATTCTTGAACAATTTTCCACTAACTCCCAATTTTTTTTGATTTTGATATGTTTCAAAAACACATATAATGGTATGATGAGTCTATGAATGGTTATTTCTTGATTATTGTTGACAAATAATATGACCATGTCACATTATATAGATCTAATCCTACAAAAAAGTGTTTAAATAATCCCCAAATAAGTATAAAAATAATAAAATTCATATAATGAATTAATAATGGACATTTTAATCACTTTGGAGAGAAAAGGGTGTCTAAAATTGAGTGTTATACTAGACATGTAAAGATGTGTATCTACATAATAACCTTCAATGCTTTGGGTTGATGCTTTCGACCTGATTACTGTTTCTAATCCTAGAGTTTTTAATTTTGATATAACTATGAGGATGAAACCTTGTCCCTATATTAAGATTATAGGGTATTTTTCCTTGGTATTCTAGGTGGAATAATTTTTCCACATTCTATGGTTGACTACATTAAGACCATTTGGATAATCATTACATCATCCTCAAAATTTTGAGAATATATCAAGATGGTATAGATTTAAAATAATTTTATTCTGTTGCTCATTATTGTTCAATTCTTCTATTTTTTACATGATTTATGATTTCTAGAGATATTCCCCCAAAATAGAAATATCAGCCTTAGTCATGTCTTTTACAGCCTCAATGGCCTTTTATATAATGGTTGTTGGGAAATAGTATTTCATAAGAATCATCCTTATCACTTTGTGTGTTTATCAAATGTCACACATTGATAGAACCATATTATAGCTCATCATTGGAGGTAATTACTATTTCTGGTTTGGTACCATATTCCCAATGATTTGTGGATTAATTCCATAAGGTATTTGTATAGGTTTTATTACTTATTATGATTACTTTTATGGTTTTTGCTTATATTTTTGTAATTTATTTCATTAGTTTATTCGTTTCATTGAAGAAAGTGTATTTATTTCATGAATTATTAAGGGAATTAATGCCATGATTAAATCATTAGTTCCCTAATGATTTCACATACATAGGCCACCTACTCTCATGTCATATAATCATTATGATTATGCAAATTCATAAATTTAGTATTCTTTTAGTCTTTTTATGATTCAAAATAAACTAGTGGACACAAATATCACATATATATTGAGAATATTCAATGTTGCATTCCATTCATCTACCATACTTTTGTGTTAATACTTGAATAAAAGTAAAAAAATTATATCCACTAATATCTAGTTATAGTGACAGTAATTTGGATGATCATTCAACTCTTCCTTATTAGGTTTCTTAATATTTATTAATATAATATTTTTTTCCAACGCTTAGATAAAATTCCATGTGATATAGTGTTTCCTAAAATAGTAAGGTATATTCTTTTGTTTTAAAAAATTCAATGATTTTACTCCGAATTCATAATATGATGGTTTGAATTAGGACAACAGTGCTTCTATAATTTACTGGGTTGCAGAACTACATTGAAACTAACTAGATGAATTTTTGAGCCCTGAACTGGCACTGGTATAATATTAGTCGTATCAGTTTCTATATTCATCAAATTCACTATCTTTGATGTTATTTTTATGTGACTTTTTCAAATAGAATGAAATAATTTATAAAATTACATTTTTTGTAAGTACTATTATAATCCATTAGTGTAATCCTATTAAAAATATTTTTTTCTAAATCATATTTAATATTCTCCATGAAAATATATATAAACTATTGTTGTTTAAGTTATATATAAAGATAATTGGTGACACCATTCCATGTGGAGGTGAAATTCACTACTATAAAAATTTATGCTACTTACAATTGAAGATATCATGAATGTTAGTTTTCCATAGAGTAAAGATTAAAAAATAGAGAAATTTCTAAGAGAGGTCTACACAACTGGAAATGGATGGAGAAGATAAATTTTTATACCATATAAATGAAGAATATTCTAGAGTATAAAAATATATCAAAATTTTAACTAACTAGATATTGGGACATGTTGGGGTGAAAAATAAGTTATTTTTGGATCCACGTCTTTTATACCATTAGAAATTATAAAATTTTGATTCCCAAGGTTTGGAAAAATATGAGTCAAATCAACCCACACAATATATATATTTCTATTAAATTACTATTAAATGTCAATATTTAAAAGATATTAAATAATTAATAATTTCTTTTAGTGCTAATTATTATGAAATAATTTTCCATGATATAGTTTGGGCTGTATTAATTACCAATTTTAATGTTAAAATTTGTTCTAAGGTTGGATAAGATTTCCTTTTTAAACAAGTGTATTATAATTTTTTGGAGATTCTGACTAATGGAATCATAATGGAATAATCTCTTCAAATTTAATATATATTATAACCAAAAAAATAGTTTTATGTGTACTTAAAAAAATATGGTGGATCAATATTGGGGTTTTATCTTAAACAGTCTCCTCCTGTTGAGGGGGATCTTCTGGAAAGGCATGGAAGATTATATTTTCCCTATGAAAGACATAATTGATTCTCTCAAGATTATATTTTATGTCTACATAATAGATATATCATTCTTTTATTAAAATGGTCTCAATACCTTAGGGTGGTATCTAAGTTATAGATTTTTCACACTTCTCTTTTTCCTTAGTATTGGCTCACCAAGTGGTTAAAATTGAATTGTCAGACCCCATTTGGTTATGGCCATATTTGAGTGGTATGAATTCCATGTTGTAGTCTAGTTATAATGTCGGTGGCTGAAAACATTTTAAAAATGATAGTGGTAGCCCAGTTGGATCACATGAATCTATGGTGATGCCTTCCATAAAATGACTTCATGATAACAGTGGTTTAGTGGCTTTTCCATATGATAAGTAAAAACTGTGGTGAAAGATGTCTGAATCATGTGGATCATTCTTTATGGGGTAGACCAGATGTGTGGACATTGGTTTATTCATACTAATTTCTAGTTAAACTCAAATCCCAAATTAGTTTCCACAAATAATATTGGCTAACATACATTCCTGGATGGGTTACTCCTCCTATAACCAATTGGGTTTTTGATGTGCACCGATTTCTTCTTTATTTTGTTATGATCAATAATTTCATTATCATCAGGTCATATTCCCTTTGATAAGGTTTCTTCTAATGGGGTGTATACTTATGAATTTTTCAATGTTGTACGGTAACTAATATTTCATCACACTCCTATATTAAATTTATTTTCTCAAACAATATATTTTCTTTCTCCAATTCATTCTCATCATTATATTTTGTAGTGTTAGTGGGGTCAAAATTAATTATATTTTATAAGTAAAATATTACATTAGAACCAATCCCCATCAATATTTGAGAGGTATATCACATTATTAATTTCAAAATAACCTTTAATTGTATATTGAAAATCCCTAATTACTATTTTTTAAATATTTGATATTTAAATTTTACATCCCCATCTTGACTTTGATTCCATTTTAGATTATACCATTAAGATATAGTATAATATTTATCAAGAAAAGTAATTTAGAGTATATCTCACATAATATCCACTGAATGTAATCCCAGTAATTCTGTTGTTTCATCAACTATATGTATATTTTACTATTAGGTTTTATGTGGATATTTCCCTCACCTTAAGAACATTTATTTCTTTAGAGGAGGTGAGTCATCAGTTTTGAAACATCCCCATCAGATTAATGATGCCATGGATATTTTGGGTAGTAAGAATCCATCCATACATGCAGTAATAGGTTTATCCTATGTTTTTGTAGTTGTATATTTCATCATTATTTCTTTTTGTGATTTTATCATTAGATGTTTTTTATGTGGAATATCATATTGTTTTTATGGATAAAGTGATTCAACCATTGAGGGTGGTTAAATATTCACAAAATTTTCTCAACTAAATTTCCCTACTTATTTTACATTTCTATAAGATTCATGATAAATTCTATCAATGGATTTTTCTAATCAAGTATATCTAATCCGTCTTAAATAAGAAATGTTTTCCCAATAACTTTACTATCTATAAAATTTACCTTTGGGTGTGGAAAATGATTCGTAGTGATTATTTTATAAACTACATTGTACGAATAACCTCGTAGACTAACATATGTTGGGAAATTCAGTTACTTAAATTTATCCCAACCACTGGATTTCACTTGTAGGGAATATTATAAAATTATGGGAAAATGTGTATTGACTCTATTGAATCAAACCTTTTATATATGTTTGTTTATTTATTACACTTTGAATTCCAACATACAGAGAGGGTGTGAATGCTAACAGGATGGTATTCCTCATCTATATCCTTAAAAGGATATGTGTGTCACTCATAAGGAAATAATGTATACTTTATGTGGTTTAATTATTCCTTTATATTTTTATAGAGTTAAATTATATATTCTTCTTGGAGACTTGGGAATGACATACTATGAAATATAGAAATTACAGAACATAAAATATATTTTATCGATGATCATATCTTTCCATATGATGGATTTATGTTGTTTATCATTATTGAGCGTTTTTTGGATGTTTTTTACTATGAAATATTCATTATATCTATCATTTCTATTAAAAAAATCATTTTGACCATCTTCAACATTATTTCAGGATTTGTTAGTCTTCTTAAAGAACTTGTGATAATATCTATCTCGACTTCCTCATTGGTTGAAAGGGTACATTTAAAATTTATAATATAGTACTTTATATAAGTAATTAAGGTTGTATTAAAATATAATAATAATATTTATGTTTTATTATAATTGTCGAATGGTAGGGTGATTCATTTTTAATACTCTAGTGAGGGCCTCCTGAGTCATTTTCATTATCTCTTTGGTAAGGTCCTAGAGGTGTTTGGGTGATTGATCACTACATGGAAGTCCTATATAGTTTTTAGGAAGTTGATCAGTATAGGGAGAAAATCCATGGTTTTTTGAATCTTGATTACCATTGATAGGACCTCTATGGATATTGGTTTCATTATAACCATTTAGTTTAAATATACTATTTGAATATTATTGACCACTTTCATGGGGATGACCTCCACACTATATATCATTTCCATAGTAGAGATAAAATTTTCCAAAATGAATTGGGGGACCTCTAGAGTTATTTATTTTCTACAATTTCTGTCCCTTCTTGTCGGTTGAATTTTTTATCATGAATATATCCACAATAATTGACACCATTGAGTGAACCTTTATTCCTAATCATCATGTAACTGTAGAGGGGACCTCTATAATGGATACTCAAGGGATTAAATAAAAATATGATTGGAAATTTAATATACTGGGTAAAAATCTATAGTTATTTTATTCTTATTTATTACAATTTTGAGTACCTTCGTAATTGATATGTATGAAATAGTTTAGAGGTTTTCAAGATATTCTTCTCCTTTCATCACATGGGAGACCAATAAAATAGTATATTTTTCATATAAAGCCTAAAAAATAGTTCATTTCATTCTTTATATGTGAAAAATAGATAGGGTAGAAACCATAATTTGTATTCATTAGATTTCCCACATCATGATGATGATGATAATATTTCATCTTCATTATTGTACCTTTGGAATATATGGATAGTTATTTTGTGTGTTATTGGTGTTGGGGGGTATGAATAAACTCCTAAAACTCAATAGTTGGTTTCCCGTGAAGGGTTATCCTCTTATATGAGCATATAATAGCCACATTATCGCACTCCTAGACCTGGTGTAAAAAATGAGCTTTGAATTTCTGTCATAGATACAGATGAATGTGAAAAAAACTCTCCATCCAAAACATACACCTTCAAAAAAAATTATATGGATCGCTTATTTTCTCATAGAGGTTTTTCGTTATGAATTTTAGAGAATTTATAAAAACACTAAAAATCATTACCAGTGACTTTTAATGATAATTTTACGTAATTAACTCAAATTTTCATTCTTTCACATTATCTCATCATTATCATAAATTATATACCCTTCTAGACATAATTTGTTCAAAATCTATCTTTATAACCTAGGGTAAATGGAACATAATTATGGTGACCTCAAATGCTCAGCAAGGGTAAATGTAAGAATTAAAAATTGAATTCAATTAAGGATTATAAGAAGATAACAAGGGTATATTGAAAAAATAAATTTAATTGAGTATAACATAAGAATATTTATACCCATTAATACATGTATCATCAAACATCAAATACATTTCATAAGGATTTAAAAAAGAAAAATGTCATTATAATAAATAATCAATAGAAATATGATATCAATATTGATCATAAGAAACATTATAAAACCATATTAATAATACATTAAAATTCTTTGGTATCTTGGAACATCATCTCCATATCACTTCTTACAAATGGAATAACCAATATAGCTAACTTTCATTTCTGGGGTACCCAACGCATTAGAGGCTATAACAGACCCACCCATCATTGGTTTGTCATGTAACCACTCATCCTGTGTTAATAACAACATATCTCATCCTTGGTTTATACCAAAAACCATAGTCTATGGATTATAATATAATCACCATAATTAATCACAATATCTAATAACTATATCTTTTAAGAAGTATGTGAAGAATTCATTTCATCTTAAACACATTTAAAAATATTTATTCTTTTTAGAACATTATTAACTCGGGGAAAATAAATGGGTTCCATAATAATATCTTTAAAACATGAAAAAATATTAGAAAATAAATAAGATTCATAACAGTCCCATTGAATCGTGATTAACTTAATGAAAATAAACAAATTCTAGAACAATCTATTTTAATCTTAATTAACGTGTGGAAATATAAAGGGTTCTATTAAAATCACTTTGAAACAATATTAACTTTTATAAATGACATGAATTCTATACCAATATCTTTTTAAAAAATATTAACCTATGTAAAATAATTTGATACTATAAAAATTTCACTAAAACATTATTAACCCTTATAAAATAAGTGATTTGCATAAAAAATATCTTTGAAATAAGATCGACCCTTGGAACATAAATGGGTTCCATGATAATCTATTTGAAATAATATTAATCTATACAGTGAAAGAAAGAGGATATTACTAGTAAAAATTATCCTTGCTGTATCATAAGTGAAAACAATGGTTATTAACTTTGATTAATATAAATACACATAAAAGATCATTAAAAACATTCTTGATGAAAATAACCTTTTCATTTTGAAAAAAAATTGGAAAAAAAATTAAAAAATCAATATAAAACAAATTTATAAAAAATATTCATGGGAACATATAATGGATGGATCCAATTAAATAATGTTCATGAATTTAAAAAGATATGTTCATGTGGTAAATGTTGAAAATAAAAATTACTTTAAAAAAATTGTAAAAGGGAGTCAAAAGTGTCTCTTTTAGAAAATTTTAAGAATTATAATTTAAATAACATTTAAAATAAAGTCAATTTTTATGTAAAATAGATTTTGGAAATCATTTATTTATTGAAATAATATGTTTTAAATAATTTTATAATACATGTATTTGGAATATAAATATACATGATTTAAAATAAAAATACATTATTGTTATCATTTGTAAAATAATCTGTGCGTGTTTAATTATATCAATAAGGTATGAAATATAAATTTAAAAAGTGAAACTAGTTGATAAATAGAGTACTATAAAATATTTTATGTTCAAGAAAAAAATATCAAAATATTTCATCCAAAATAATCTTTAACATAACCAATCTCAAAATATATGATATTTTAATATAAATCCTTTTCCACTTTGGTGACTCTTTAATTGTAATCCCGATTAAATAATAACTTCACATAAAATATTAAATATCATGAAAATTAGTATATTCATGAAATAATGTGTCATAATTTCCATATATACCCCATATAGAATACATTTCTTCATAACATTAAAATATGCCCCAAGGAATGAAAATTGAGAAAAAGATTGTTAAATCATTGGTAATACTTATATAAAATCCTCATAAAAGGTGAAACCTAGTATGTATTTTTATTATACCAATAATTTTCATAAAAAAAATAATATACATTCATGGGTAGTATATTCACCACACAACAAGAATATGTGGTGAATATGGAATATTTCCCACAAAAGTAAAAGCGATGTGAGAAAACCCCTTACGTCGTTTCTAGAATCATCATTCATGTCCTTTAATTCATGTTTAATAAGATTATTTAAATTATTTTATTTCCAAATAACATATTCCATGTTTATCATCTTATACTTAAATCATTTATGTAATTTTATTATAATGAAATATTTCAATACTTGTTTAGTTAAGACCGCATCTAGTGTTTTGATAATGTTTGGTTCATTTTTTCAAAATTGAATCTGTGCGTTAACCATGTTATAAGAGGTAATTATTTAAAAATATTAATTAAAATTTTAATTAAAATATTATTATATTTATTTATCAATTGAAATTTATAAATAAATAATTGGAAATAGTTATAAAAAATAATTATTTTTTTGATCATGGACACGGTACGTCGTGTGTACATATGTCTAAAAATTCAATTTTTTAATGATTATTATGGAAAAAAGTGATATATTATTTTAACATTTTATAATGATAATAATATAATAAATACCATATTATTTCATTTAATATAGTTATATATATTATTCTCATGATTTTGTGAATAAAAAATAATGACAATGCTTCATAGAGGTGATAGTCCACACATAAATGAACGACGTTCGCATTTTTCAATGTATGAAATAAAATAAAGTATTGTATTTTTATAATGATAAATATACCATGAATATGATAATTATTTATTTTATATCAAATATATACATTAACATTCTCCTTATTTCCAGTTTTATAGATATTTATTAAAAAATCAATCACATCACATCTTGAGGACGTAGTCAGTCGTACAATTGAGCGACGTTATCGTTTCCTCCTCAAAATGTAAATCAAATAAATATATGGAATAATATATTTAAATAAGTATTAATAGGTTAATCATTTCATATATATGTATATATATACGTTTAATCCATTATTAAATCAAGACATGATAGGCGATGTAGAAAATTGTATGACATCAGTTCGTGAGGCGGTAGTCCTCGATATAAATGAATGATGAATTCATATCCCATTTAATGGAAGTGGAGATGGATTTATGTTATAAATTAATATAATAACATATAAATATATTTAACATACTATTTTTATTATATAATCATAAGTGAAGAAGATCTAATATAGGTGGAAGAATAGATAAAACAAAAAATTGACAGTAATGAATTTCACCTCTTTTCAACCCCCCCTCATTTGGATTATAATGGATATATTCAAAGAATGCATTTCTAAATAATTTTTATATTATAGGATGAGGGGATTGAAGTTTGAAATGAATTTTGTTAGGTATTTTTCGAACCAAATGGTCTTGTTGGTGTGAATAAGATAAGATGGTGGGTAGCTTTTTATAAGTGTGGTGAGTGTCGCACTTGTAAATATTTTAAAAAGAATAGGTGTACCCAAATTTTTCACATGAGAAAATAAGACTAAAAATGGACCATTAGCTATAATTATAAATTATAACATATAAATATGTACATAAAATATATTTTTGACTTGTTTAAGGTCATTTTTACCATTATCATTTAAGTTTAACACCCTACTAAACTCGTTTTCACCTTAACCACAGTAACGAATGATTTCTGTTTTAACAATTCATTATGCAAGAAAAATAAGTCAACCATTTTCAATAATATAAATTATTTGTATTCTAAATATTAAATCCATTTAAAAAATTCATTTCACCTTAATGGAAAAATGTTATTTAATGTGAAATCCAGAGACGAGTTGAAAACGCAGACTTTCAGGAAGTGTATTTTGTAATAAAAATGTGATTTTATATTAACAACATGACTAATAATAATAATTTTATGAATATAATTTAATATTTATTGATATATAATCAATTAATATAATTTAAATAATTCATCATTAGGATTTTTTAACTAATAAAAAGGATAAACATTTTATACTTTAAAACAGTTTCAAGAAAAATATCTTTTTTATTCCAAATAAAAAACATACTAAAAAATCCAAAATCAACCATTATTCAAAAGGAATCAAGTTTATAAAATACGTTTGAATAATATTTATGTTACATTAAATTTTATTCAAAACATAATGGGTCTTTTAAATTTCTTAATTTATTGAAAATAAATGACATTTTTACAGAAATCGGTATTTTGCACTATTGACACAAAACATATTTTAAAAATAACCCCAAAATTTCACCAAGAGTAAATTTTTAAATTAAAATTTCAAAAATTAATTTCAATTTTTATAATATATTTGATAAATTTTCCAAATATTAATTATAATATTTTTTCATGAAAATAATTTTTTTATGAAAACTTCTTTTCAAAGAATAATATTACATTATGAAAGATAAATTGATTATTTACTAAAAATTTACAAATAATTTTTATTAATTAGTACATTAATGTATATGTATATATATATATATCATAATTTATTGAATATTATTCATTCCAACCGATTTAATGGTTCAATTATAATGGTTATATGTTTTAAGGGTCATTTAATCTTTGTGTGGCATATCGAATATGGTATTGGAAATAGTTTTATTTTATAAAACATAGGGATTTTGCATCCTATAACCATCTAATAAATTGAGTCCATTAAAGTTTTAATTTTTCTTAGAAATCAGTGTTTGGACATTTGAAAACATTTATTTTGGGAAACCCACATTGTAAAAAGGGTTAATAAAAAATCCTCTTGATTAAAGAGAAAATGGTAAATGAAGGTCATTGGGAGTAGAATATACTAGGTTTCCAAATAAAAGAACATATGTGGGAAGTAAAGATTTGGAAATGGAATATAAGTATAAATAATTATGAATTATGATAGAGATCGCTGGTCATATAAATATTAATGATCAATATAATGTTAAGGACCTAAAAACTATAAATCTATGATGAGTGAAAATACAATTTGTCTATCATAAATGAAGGTAAAAGGATAAAATATTTTTTTCCAAATACCATTCTTCGAGTTCAGAAATTATTTTACAATCTATAGTAAAATAATATGGAAATGAATTTACTTGTCTAATATAATTTCATCAATAAATAAATTTCCACCACACTCTAACATTTTATCCAATAAAGAGTATCCAAGATTAATCCATGATACCAGAATCACTTAAAATAAACCTTTAAATGAATAATACATGATCGGTATCACATACAAATGACTTTGTTAATGTTTAATTAAATAAATAAGGAAGGAAAAATAAATTTAAAAGTGAATCACATTGATAAAAATAATATAATAATATATTTTTGGTTCAAGATAAAAATATCATATTATTTCCCCCATAATAAACAAGAACATAAAAAATCTCCAAAGAATAGAGATTACAACATAAATCCTTTTCCACTTTGGTAACTCGTTAATTGTAAGTTCTATTAAATAATAACATCAAATAAAACCATAAATATCAGTAAAAAAATTATATTCAGGAAAGAAGGGGTCATAATTTTCTTATATACACTTTTTAGAATAAATTTCCTTCATAACGTTAAAATATTCCTCAATGGAAGAAATTTTACAAGAAATCTCTTACATCTTTGGTAATATTTACATCAAAACCACATGAAAGGGAAAACCTAAAAATTATTTTAAAATAAAAATAATTTTCATAAAAAATATTAATATACATTCATGGGAAATATGTTCACCACACAACATGAATATGTGGTGAATATTGATATTTATTACAAAAGTAAAATCAAGGTGAGAAAACTCTTCCCTTGATTCTAGAGTCTACATCCATGTTCTTTAAATCCTGTATAATATGATTATAAAAATTATTTTATTTCCAAAAGAAATTCCACATTTTCAACACCTTATACATATATCATTTATTTTATTTTTTTATAATGAATTATTTCAATACATGATCATTTAAGTCAATGTCAGGTGTTTTGAGGATGTTTAGATCATTATTTCAAAACGGATTCAGTGTGTTGACAGTGGTCCAAGAGTCGTTATTTAAAAATCTATAAAATAATAATCATGAAAATATTATAATATTTATTTATGAAATTAAAATTTTAAATAAATCATATAAAATGGTTATGAAAAATTAATTATTTTATGATCATGGATATGGTAGGCAGTATGTACGCATGTGTAACATTTACATTTTTAAGGATAATTATGGAAAGAAGGGGTATATTATTTTGACATTTCAGAGTGATAATAATATAATAAATAACATATTATTTCATTAAATATAATTATATATATCATTCTCATGATGTGGGGATGAAAAAATAATGGCATTCCTCCGTGGAGGCGGTATTCCACACATAAACGAACAATGTTTTCATTTTTCTACGTAGAAATAAAATGACGTATTGTATTTTTAGAATGATAAATATTTCATGAATATGATAATTTTTTCGTTTATATCAAATATATCCATTAAAAGTATCTTTACTACCTTTTATATGAAGAGTTATTAAAAAATAAATCACATCACATCATGAGGTGGTAGTCATCTATACAATTGAGTGACATTATCGTTTCCACCAAAAAATAAAAATTAAAAAAATATATGGGATATTGTATTTTCATGAGTATAAATAATTTATACATATAATATATATATATATATATATATATATATATATAATTTGAATACATCATTATATCAATTCATTAGAGGTGAAGTTGAAAAATGAATGGCATCGGTTCGTGAGGCGGTAGTCCATTGTTCAAATGAATGATGGATTCATATCACATTTAATGGGAGTGGTGATGGATTTAGGTTATGAAATTAATATAATAACATATCATTATATTTAACATAATTTTGTTATTATATAATCAGAGGTGAAAAATATCTTATGGAGGTGGAAGAATAAATATAACAAAAATGGACAATTATGAATTTTACCTCTTCTCAAACAACCTAATATTCATTATAACTGATATTTTAGAATAATGGATTTCTAAAAAAATTTGTGTATTATTTGATTACTTGATGGAAGCTATTAAGGTATTTTTTTATGAACTTTTTTGAACTAAAAGGGCTTGTAGGTGTGAATAAGAGAGGAGAGTGGGTTGCCTTTTATAAGTGTAGTGAGTGGCATAATTGTAATTTTTTGAAAGGAAAAGGGGTACCCATGTTTTCACAAGAGAAAATAAGATTAAATATTTACCATTATCTAAAATTATAAATTATAAAATCTAAATATGTACATAAAATATATTTTACACATATTTTAGGTCATTTTGACCATTATCATTTTAGTTTAACCCCCGAATAAACTTTTATTCACCTTAACCACGGTAAAGAATTTTTTCTATTTTCACAATTCATTATGGTAGAAAGATAAGTTGAAAATTTTAAATAATATAGATTATTATTATTCTAAATATAATATCCATATTACAAAATTAATTTCATATAAGTGGAAAAAAGTTATTTAAAATGAAACCCACCGACGAGATGAAAAAAAGGATTTTCAAGAAGCCTATTTTGCAAAAAAATATGATTTTATATTAACTCCATGACTAGTAATAATAATTTTATGAATCTAAATTAATATTTATTGATATATAATTAATAAATTTCATTTAAATAATTTTTCATTAGGGATTTTAATTTATTGAAAAGGATAAAATTATGTACTTTAAAATAGTTTTCAGAAAAATACACTTTTTAAACAAAACAACAAAGTTATACTAAAATCCAATATCAACATTTATTCAAAAGAAGTTATGTGAATACAATTAATTACAATAATAATTATTTTACATCAAATTATATTAAAATATTATTGTGACATTGAAATTTCTTAATTTATTGAAAATAAATGACATTTTGAAAAAATCGGTATTTTTTACTATCCACTAAAAAACATTTTTTTAAATAACCAAAATAATTCACCCAAAGTAAAATTTAAAATTAAAATTTAAAAAATAAATTTAATTTTTTATAAATGATTTTATAAAATTACAAAACATTAGTTATAATATTTTTCGTGAAAAAAAATTTAATTGTTTTTTCAGAAAACATTTCTTTGAAGAATAATGTTATATTAGTAAATATAAATTTATTATTTACTAAAAATTTATCAATTATTTATATTTATTAGTTAATTTATTTATATTTATATATATATATATAATAATTTATTCAATATTATTCGTACCCATCAAATTAATGGTTCAGTTATAACGGTTATATGTTTTCGGGGCCATTTAATATATGTATTGCATATCGAATATGGTATTTGACATAGTGTTATTATCTAAAATATAGGTCTGTTTCATATTAACACAATTTAATAAATTGAGTCCTAAATTTTTTCATTTTCATTGAAATCAATGTATGGACATTTTAAAACACCTTTGTTTGGAAACCCACATCTTAAAAATGGTTAATAAAACATCATCTTGATGAAAGAGAAAAGGGCATATGGTGGACATCTAGAGTAGTATATACTAGGAATCGAAATAGAATAAAATATGTGGGAAGTTACTATTTTGACATGGAAGATAAGTGTAAATAATTATGGAGAGCGATAGAGATCAATGATCATATGAGGGTTAATGATCAATAGAAAGTTAAGGACCTAAAAAATGTAAATATATTACGAGTGAAAAGACCATCAGATTATCATAAATGAAGTTACTTGGATAAATTTTTTGTTTCAAGATATTGCATTAGATTTGAGAAATTATTCGACAATCTAGAGAAAAATAAAATGGAAATGTAGTTACTTTCCTAATAGAATTTTCTTAATTAATAAATTTCTACCAGACTATATTATTTTCTCCAATAAAGAGGATCCAAGATTAATCCATGATGCCATAATCACTTAAAATAATATTTAAATGAAAAAATAACCATAAATGTGTTAATTAATCTATTCCACCTATCTTTAGGCATTATAAAATAATATAGTGATCGTATGGTAAGATGATTACCGAAATGAGTAAAGCTTCATATGGTGAAATAATAAATTTATATCCAAATTTCAATATTAATACCCAAAGTTAAAAATGGGTCATTTCTTATGTAAAGAAAAATATATCCCAAATAAACATAATAAACTCAACATTGAAGAGTGTTTTAACCTCAGTGTTTACCTTATAATTTCATATTACAATTCCAAAAATATAAAAATCTTCTACTAATATAACATTAATCACTTTTAAATCCCATAGTCATCTATATGATAAAACATTTGTTACTATAATTAAATCAATATCTTTTCTAATATGAAAAAAAATTATAAATACCTTAAAACGTATATATTCAAAACATAATGGAATATATCACATTAAAACGAATCTTCTCATATACTTAAACATAATAAAATTTCTCCTAACGTGGAATTAATGTCTTCAATATCTCATCACTTAAAACCATGGAAGGGGCATCTAAGAAATTGAACTTGCGATTAACCTTAAGCCTATAAATCAATTGTGGTTTCCAAAATTCTTAAGATAAAATCATATGAAAACACAATAATCTTTATAGTTTTCAAAACCATTCCTCTGATAATAACTATAATAAAACCAACCCCACACTCCCAAATATGGTTCTAAAAACATGGACATTAAATTTCCAGCATTGGCACCGATGAAGGTTACCCAATTTCCACAAACCAAAACATACATAATAAAAATTAAAATAGTTTATCACTTAAATTCTCAAGGACCATTTAGGTTTGATGTTTTAGATAATTATAAAAAACACTTATAAAAACAATACCCATATATTTAAAAGATAATTTATCTTACATTATCTATATTTTATTTCATTCACATTAGGTTATGATCATCATATATAATAAACCCTTACAGAAATAATTCATTCAAATTAAAATTTAAAACTAGGGTAATATGGTACATTATAAGGGTAGGATCAAATTATCAATAAGCGTAAAATAAGAATTGGCAATTTAATGACACACTGGAGAATAAGAAGAGCATAAGGGTACCACAACATAATCAAAGTGCATTAGTAAAACATAATAATATTCATACCAATGAATTAATGGATCATAAAATATGAAAACAAATAATAAAGTTGTAACAAATGAATATGTCATAGAAAGAATAATCAAGAGCCATGTGATATCAAGATTGATCATAAGAAATTTTTTAAACCCATAAAATTAATAACTAATATGTATTGGTAACCTGTAAAATAATCGTCACATTACTTCTTATAAAAGGAATAACTAATATGAGTAGCTTCCATCTCTAGATTACCCAATTCATTGGAAGGCTATAATGGACCTACCCATACTTTTTTTATCATGTAACTACCATTCACTCGTTAATAACATAACTAGCCATACTTATTTTATAATAGAACAAACATACATAATTTATAATGGAACAAACCATCATTATACACCATTTCTAAGTACGAAATCATGAATAAATGACATAGATAATTAATTAAATAAAAAACTCTTGAAAAAAAATTAATTATTTACAGATCATGATTAACCCATAGAAATTATATGGGTCCCAAAACAATTCCATTGAAACATGACTTGACCATAAAAAAAGGGTTGCACAAAAATATCTTTTAAGCATAAATAACCAATAAAAATTAAAAAAGTTCATAACAATCACTTTGAAACATTATTGACCTATAAGAAAAACCAGTTCCATAATAATATCTTTGAAGAATGATTAATTAATAGGGAAAAAACTAGTTCCATAAAAATCTCTTTGAAACATAATTAAATAGTGGAAAATACATTGGTTCCATATGAATCTCTTTGAAACATGATTAAACTGTAGAAATGAAGAGGGTTACATATATATTTTTTTAAATATTATTAAACCTGGAAAGGAAATAGGTTTCATAACAATCACTTTGAAACAATTTTAATTAATCCATAGAAAAAATGAGTATGGTAACATTTAAAAATAATCCCAATGGATCAGAAATAAAAATAAGGGTTTTGACATTGATGAAAGGAAATTAAATTTAAAAATTGTTAAAATAATTGTTGATGGAAATTAACATTTCATTTTGGAAATCAATTTTAATGAATAAAAATTCATAAAATATGGAAAAACTATTTTTCATTGAAAATAGACTCAGAAACATATAACGTAAGGTTCGAATAAAATAATGGTCATGGTAGTGGGGAAGTGTGTTAAAGTTTTAATTTTCAAAAAAAATCATTCTTTAAAATATATTGTAATAGGTTGCAAAAAATTTTCTCATTTGGAAAATGTTCATAAATTTCTTAAAAAATCCTTTCAAAATAATTTCAAATTCATTGTAAAATATATTTAGGAAATTCATTATTTTTATAAATATAACTTTATTAAACTTTTTACAAAACAATAATATGGAAATGAAATATACTTAATCTAAATGAAAAATACAATATTGATACCACTTTCAAACAAATTTATTAATGTTTATTTAAATCGATAAGGGAAGAAATATAAACTAAACTTGTGAAAAATGTTCATAATTATAGTAGAATAAAAGATATGTGGTTCATTAAAATAATACCTTATTATTTCCTCTAAAAGAATCTTGAACATAAAAAATCATCAAAGAATGCAAATTGTAACATAAAGCTTTTTCTACTTCAGTAACTCTTAAATTATAATCCCCATGAAATAATAAGTTCAAATGAAACGTTAAATGTCATTAATATAAGGATATTCAAGATAAAACATTTCAAAAAATAATTATATACACCATATAAGAACAATTATGTGCATAACATTAAAATATTCCTTAATGAAGGAAAATTAGGACAAAATATCTTACAGTATTAGTAACCACTAGATCAAAACCTCATTAAAGTGATAAACTAATATGGATTTGTAAGTCCAAATAATTTTTATGAAAATAATCATAATGGAAATTCATGGGAATTATATTCACCGCACATAAAAACTATCGGGTAAATATTTTATATGTCTCGTATAAGAAAAAGGGAGACAAGAAAACCCCTTAACTCTAGTTGAGAATTTTCATACATGTAAATAAACTCTTGTATAATAATATTATATCAATTGTTTAATTTATAAGATCCATTTATTGTTTCAATACTTTATACATATATATTTTATTTTATTTTATTATAATTTCATATTTTAATACTAATTCAGTGAGGTCATCATTGGGTGTTTTGAGGATGTTCGTTCATTATTACAAAATGTCATTGAATTGTCTACCATGGTCAAATAATTAATTATTTCAACATTTAAAAAATCATAATAATGAAAAAATTATAATATTTCTTAATAAATAACACTTTTAAAACCAATAATTTAAATGGTTATGAAAAATGAACTGTGTTACCATCATCAAGACAGTAGGTAGTACGTACGAATGAGTAACAATTCCATTTCTCAATGATCATTATGGAAAGAAGGTATTTATTATTTTTCTCTAAATGGAGACATTAATATCATAAATAGAATATTACATATTGAAATATAATTATATATTTATTTATTATTATGTGGTGATAAAAGAATAATCACATTGTTTCGTCGAGGTAGTAGTCCACATGTACACAAATAACGTTATCATTTTCAAGTGTATGAAATAAAAATATATATTATAGTTTGATAATGATAAATGTTTCATAAATATAATAATTAGGTCATTTATGTAACATATATTGATTAAAATTATCCTTATAACCTTCCATTTATATCATAATGAAAAAAAATGAATCACAATGCATCGCAAGGTAGTAATCTACCATACACACGAGCATCGTTTTTGTATCTTCCATGGAATGGAATGTAAAAAAATTTATATGAAAACTTATTTTCCTAGATGTACAAATAATTTAAAATTTTCATTTATATACTTTTAATTGATCATCATATAAATCCTTGAGAGAAAATTATTAAAAATTGAATGACATCATTTCACAAAGTGGTGGTTCTCCAAACACACGACTAATGCATT
The DNA here is from genome assembly GCA_963277665.1 of Viscum album. Lineage (NCBI taxonomy): Eukaryota > Viridiplantae > Streptophyta > Magnoliopsida > Santalales > Viscaceae > Viscum > Viscum album. The sequence continues at coordinate 71,802,278 of OY728134.1, read as the reverse complement.
TATATACCATTTGATGGAAGATAATATTAATTTATGTTACTAAATTAAAAAAATAACATCTAAGTATATGATACATACTATTGTTATTATATAATCATATTTTCATAATAATTTAAGGAGGTGAAAATAAAATAAAACAAAAAATCATAGTTTAGAATTTACATCATCTCTTACCACCTATTAAGGATTATAAATTATGTATTTCAATAATAGATTTTTGATAAAAACAGGTTTTATTGGAAAAGGTTATTTTTGTTAGGAAATTTTTTTGTAGTTTCTTGGATAACCCAAAAGGGTTTTATGATGTGAATAATAGAGGAGAGTGGGTGTCCTGTTATACATGATGTGAGTGATACACTTGTACTTTTTGAATGAAAATGTTCTACCCACATTTTTCACATGAAAAAATGATAGAAAATGGGAAAACATCTACCCTTATACACGATAAGGTATAATTAATTCCATAAAATATATTTTAGTTTTGTTTTTATGTCATTTTACCCTTATCTTTTCAGTTTCGCTCCTTGGTAACCCATTTTTCACCTTAATCGTGATAATTAATTTTTACTACCTTCATTATTAATTATGTTAAAAAATTAATTTTTCAATATAACATAATATAAATAATTTTTATTAAATATATCTAATCCATTTTATCAAATTTAATTAACATAAGTGGGAAATGTTATGTCACGACCCCTCCCCCCCAAGATGCCCCTCCTGAGCAAGCAATGGTAAAAGGGAGATAATGACCCCTCGAGTCCCAAATCCAGTAGGCCCCAGAGTGGTGACTAGCACCAAGGGTTTGAGTTTTCACAAATAGGGGAGGCATTACCCTTTTTATTATTTAGGATTAGGAAATATGATGAGTCAAACACCAAAAGAAAAAGGAACAAGTAAATGAAAATAAACCCAAACCAATCCCACATGCATGTTAAAACAATTCTGAAACAAAGTACAAGCACAAGAAAACTCAAAAGTACAATACCAAAGAAACAAGAGTACACGAACAGAAAAAAATACAACTGTCCCGACTAGTAGGGTCCCGCACGGCCCTGGTAGTCCTCCTAGAAACCTAAAAGTACATGTAGGGTGATCAAACAAGTATACTTAGTAGGGAAACCTAAAGATCTCATGCACAAGTGGGGAGACATCCTAATGTCCCGTGAGAACAAAAAAAGAAACCAAAACCTAGAAAGGAATTCTATCCACACAACCTCACCAACCACGCTCACCAAAAACACAAAACAACATGTATTAGTATATAAGAACAAGAATATTGGGTACCCCGCACCATTTCCTTCCACTAGCTAGCCGCTCTTCGTAAAGGAGAATGTCCTGACGCTACCACACTCTTCCTGCCTGCACACAGCTGGGCCTCACAAACCACATATCCCGCTGGCACACAGCTGGGCCTCACAAACCACATATCCCACCCGCACACACCTGGGCCTCACAAACCACAATCACATCCCCACCCGAACACACCTAGGACTCATCCCGAAGATTCTTGGGAAAACAGACCCACCTGAAGAGTCTTGGGCTAAGAATCACACCAATCGAAACCTACCCAATGTGTCTTGGGTGTAAGATCGCCTCAATCCATCGCAGCTTATGGAAGAAGGAGTAGGAAGGAGCTAGTAACTATGGGGAAAACACCCTCTCCCATGAAATGGGAGTGTTCGGAACTAAGTGCTCAACATGGGTGGGGTGTGACAAAACACAAAGATACAGATACATATATGTATACCAAACACACAACCCAACCTATGGCTTCTAAATATAGAAACTGAACATGTGCCTCGGCACTGCTACTACGAGCATTCATAAAACAAACAAACCCAACCCTATTTAGGTTTTCACGTTTCAACAGTATTAGTTTATTAGTTCCTCAACTACTAGGAAATTATCAAACCAGACCAAGCATTTCGTAGAACAAAACCCCACAAACCACAAATAAAGTTAGATAAAACACAAGCAACACAAAACCAACCTTATTATCATCAATGAGTCCCTATTGATTGTTACCGTGTTTAATTCATTATCGTTTCCCCATAGTTCATTTATCAACTCTCCATTTTCTATTAATATCACAACCCATTACTGCAGCCATGCTTCTACTAACCACGTCTCCACAACCGTATCACAAAACCAGGATTGTGCCACATCATTTCCCATTTAATATCATTTACCACAGCCCTGCTGCCCATCCTATTCATAACAACCAAGGATTCACCCCCCCCCCTTCACACACCACGTATCCAAACCAACACCCACATGTTCATTATTCTGTTTTGGTCAACTAGGGTGATCACACAAGGGTTCCAAATATTCATTTAATCAGCCAAATTTACGTGATTAACCAATTTCCATATTCCACAATGTTTCCATCCACAAAATGGTATAGAAAAATAGGGAAACATTTAATTTCACAAGCAAAGGCCCCCAACGACCGTGATTTTCAATAGGCATAAGCCTATTCAATTCACAACGTAGAAATAGGATAAACAAAGATATACATAACAACTGTCCCATCCCCATTCTTTAAGCCAGTTATTATCTTTATTAAACTGGTTCAACTATGTCTCATGAAAGAAAGAGGACACCCATCCCGCCTGATGCACGATTTATAGAGACGAAGGTAAAATCCCTACCTCGAAAGTTTTTTACGGAAACCACAACGGTCAAGGAACACTTAAGGAACCCTGGTCGATTCTCTGAAACCCCGCCTTAGATCTCTCATCCTAGCAAGATCAAGACCAAGAATTTTCATAAATGTCATCCACACACTTAGATCTACCCATAACGGGCGTATATCTATGATCCCGAGAGAAGAGGAGGAGTAGATCTAGGTAGATCTAAGAAACCAAACAAAAATGATCACTTACCTCAAGAAACCAGCTTCGATTCGCGAAGAGAATCCTCCGAATCGACTCCAAAACACTTGGGAGAGGTTATTCTACCTCTAAGGAAGGGTAATCCCGAGTTATGGCCGATTAGGGGCTTAAACGAGCAAGATAATGGATAAACTGTCAGGATCTTAAATTTAAGGATCTAACTCTAAGTGCCTGCACGGTTAGTCCACACAGTTTAACAAACCGTGTGCTAACCGTGCATTAGCTTCTGCCTCGACAACCACTCCTCGCACAGTTAGTCCGCATGGTTAGACAAACCATGCACTAACTATGCATTAGCCACTGCCTCCAATACCATCCTTTCACAGTTTGGTTACATGGTTTAGCCAAACCATGCACTAACCATGCGACGGCCATTACCCCTTTAGTTTTCCTAAAAAAGTCCACCCAAATGCACCCCCATGGCACCTTGATTTCCCGAAACACCTCTAGCCCCACATTCTAACAAATGAATGGACCGGAGAGGTCCGGGGCATTACATCACATACCACATAAAACATTCTTGTCCTCGAGAATTCAAAACCCAACCCAGAAGAACCCAACAAGATACCTCTTAGAGCTCTCATTATAATAGGAACCCAACTAACAACACTAATCCTATGTGTTAGTAATTCCTTCTCCTATGTCGAGATATTATCCTCTTTAGGTGGCACTGACTCACCTGCACGGGTTTAATCGCATCCGCATTAATGCGTCTCGACAAAGAATTGGGTCTTCCCACTTCCACATATTATGATTTGTCCAACTTACATTGCCCCCAACACCATACAACCAACACACTGCCTGAACACATGGCTTGGGGAATTCCCTCTCCCATGTAGAGATATTATCCGCTTTAGACGGCACTGACTCACCCGCATAGGTTCAATTGCATCCGCATTAATGCGTCTCGATTAAGGATCAGGTTTTCCCCCTCCCTATACATCCAGACATGTTACACACTTGTAGAGAACAAGGAAACAAAATTTCTCCCAACAGACAAGCCAAGAATTCCCTGAATCAAAGGTACATAGTATAACATCAAAACAAAGCTCATAAGAACAAAGAAAAGCACAAGTCAAAACAACTTTGGGTACTGATCTTGCATCTGAGCCTCTGGCTCCCATGTGCTCTCCTCGAGGCTGACATGCCTCCACAACACACAAACCAAGGCGATGGTTCGTCCACGGAGCACCTTCTCTTCACGATCCTTGATTTTTACTGTTCGTTCCTCGAAGGTTTCTTCATCTCTCATACCTAACTCTCCCCAGTCAATAACATGAGAGTCGTTGTGTAAGTACCGACGAAGCTGGGAGATGTGGAAGACGTCATGAACCTTCTCCAACTGAGGTGGCAGGGCTAGCTGATCTGCCACCTCTCTGACTCGCTTCAGCACCTAGAAAGGACCGATGAATCTAGGGAAGAGATTACTCCCCTTCCCAAACCTCTGCTGCCCCCGTCGAGGGGTAACCTTCAAGAACACATGATCTCCCACCTCCAACTCTAAGGGCCTACTTCGAACATCATCATAAGGCTTATGTCGGTCCTGATCCACATTCATCCTCTCACGCACAAGATGGACTTTATCAGTGGTGCTCTGTACTACCTCTGTCCCAAGAGAACCTATCTCACAAACCTTTACCCAGAAAATGGGTGAACGACATGGTCTTCCACACAAAGCCTCAAATGGTGCCATTACAATAGTAAAGTAGAAGCTGTTGTTATAGGTGAACTCTACTAAAGGCAAGTGTCGCACCCATGATCCTACGAAATCAATAACTCATGCTCGCTGCATGTCCTCCAACATTTGGATAGTCCGCTCTGTCTGCCCATCGGTCTGGGGGTGGAAAGCATTGCTAAGGCGTAGCTGGGTGCCAAAAGCATGTTGTAACCCCCTTCATACTTGTGAGGTAAACCGAGTATCCCAATCTAAGATGATAGTCATCGGAACTCCATGAAAACACACCACCTCTTCTATGTACCTCTATGCTAAAGTACTCACCGGACCCGACTCCTTAATTGCTAAGAAGTGAGCTGATTTTATCAGTTGATCCACCACTTCCCAGATAGCATCATAACCACCCTGAGCTCTGGGTAGTCCGGTGACGAAGTATATTGATATTTCATCCCATTTCCACTCAGGGACATCTAAAAGATGCAACAAACGACTTGGAACACGGTTTTCAGCCTTTACTTGCTGACACACTAGGCACTTAGCCACAAACTCTGCCACTGCCCATTTCACCCCGGGCCACCAAAACTATTCCCTCAGGGCTCGGTGCATTTTTTAAACTCCCTGATGTACCGCAAAGGTTGAGCTATGGAACTAACGGAGAACTACCTCACACATCTCCAACGAAACAAACAACCTTCCATGAAAAAGCATCTGAGGTCGGCTATCCTCTGACCATCCTTCTGGAGAATTTCCCTGATCGATACGATCCCGCATTACTTCCACCTCGAAGTATCCCCACTGAGACTCTTCCACCTTCTACAACAAAGAGTACTGCATCGTTATCTGAAACAATCTGCCTCTAGCACCCCCTACCCTTGCATCCAAGTGCAAGGTAGCCAACTCTCCCATCACTTTCCAAGCATCAGCGGATTCTTGAACCACTTACTTATGCGACTTCATACTCAGGGCATCAGCCACAATGTTGCCTATACCTTCTGTGTAAGAGATCTCAAAATCATAGTCTTGGAGAAACTCGACCCATATCCACTGTCGTAAGTTCATGTCATGCTGGGAGAAGATATAACGTAAGCTCTTGTGATGTGAAAATACCACAAAGCGCTCCCCAAAGAGGTAATGTCGCCAAAACTTCAGTGCGAACACTACTACTGCAAGATCAAGGTCGTGGGTGGAATAGTTACACTCGTGAGGGTGCAACTGCCTAGACCCATAACAGATCACACCATTCTTCAGCATCAGTACACACCCCACCCCAAGTCCAAAAGCATCACAAAACCCCTCATACAATAACCCTTCCTCTGGAAATATTAGTACTAGGGCACTGACCAACTTATCCTTCATGTAGTCAAAAGCTTTCTGGAACTGCTCGCTCCATAGGAAGACTTGGTTCTTCCTAGTCAAAGCTGTCAATGGAGCAGCAACTCGAGAGAAGTCCGAAATGAACCTCTGATAAAAACATGCCAACCCTAGGAAACTATGAAATTCTGCCTCGTTTAAATATTTATCCATCCATTTATTTCTACGTTGGTTCTTCCTTGACCCAGTGGTTATCCTATATAATTGGAAATTGACTTGGTTAATTCCTAGGTCCCCTATAATTATGGATAATTACTTTAAATGGATTGTTCGGATCATGTTTATTTTCTTCCATATTATTCTTCATTTTCTTTCATAGAAATTATTTAATTTATGTATTTATTTCCCACACATAAAGAATTTATTTTCTCCATTGAGACACTTCCTGGGTGTCTCCTTCCACATTTCCTGCATGATGGAAATTGAGATTTATTTTCTTTATAGTCTCCACTCATAGAGCTATTATCATTCACTTCCTTTCTCTTCTTTGTTGAGTTTGGGAGTTGGTTAATATATATGATGTTTATCATATTTTTGGAAACCTTCTTCGGCATGAACATAGTATATTTTCCTCCAATAAACATTACATTTAGTTTCTCATTTCTACCCTCGTTCCCAGCTTGTACATAATGTTCAATGTTACTATGACTTCCTTGGAATCCATCCATTAACAAAAACAAGAAAGCATTGTGTGAGTAAAAATAGTTAAAAACCATTTATAGAATATCTTGACAACTTATTTTCAATCTAAAACACCTTATGATTAACCAAGGTTATTTATTCTCATCTTATATTAAAATACATCAAATTATTTTTTAACAAAAATGTTAATTATCTTAATCATATCCCCTTGGAGTGTCAAACCAGGTGTGCATTATGGCCTGTTGTTGTGTACCAGGATAACCCAGGTCAAGCCAGATACTCCTTTTCATAGTTTTCACTACTAGATACATCTATTCCAGAACCACGTCCACTTTTAGTATCCATATAGTGATTTATTTCTTTGAAAACCCACAAAATCTCTAATTTACCAAAATTCTAGGAAGTTATTCTATACTAATCCTCAAATCCAATCTCAGGGTTATGTTTCCTAATACGAATTTATATAAATCTAGTTTCATTATTATTGCTAAAATTATTCTAATACCTATTGTAACACCCCTACCCTAGTTACCCAGAGTCGGTGCATTATTACATTACATTGGCATGATTACCATGAATTAAGACACGAAGGGCCGATCAATTTAACATTCTTGGAAAATAGATTACATACATTAACTTCACATTAAAATTTATAACTTAAAATACAACATAAATAGTTCTTTGAGAATTCCATTATTATCCTGTCTTAAACCTACATGTTAATCATAATACACTTCTTGCCATCCTGAGAAAATAAAACAAAAGAAAGGGGTGATCTTAGATTCTCGGTAAGGATAAGAATATAGAGGTATCTATCATAAATAAGCATAATCATTTAAGTAAATGTATAAGACTAAATCATAAGCCTTTTAAAATTAAACTCTAACATAATATTGAAAAGATAAATCAAATAAATCAATTTAGTTATTCACTTGTATATTTTACTAGTTGAATATTTACATGTAATATCAATAGCTAATCTCATAATGATGCAATGCATAATGCCTAAAATCATAATGACATACTCAGAGACTCGTGCCGATAATAAAAATAAGGATGTTTTCAAGGCCTTGTGCCAAGACACTGGTATGCCTCATGAGACCTACTAATGCATCGAGGGTCTATATTTGGACCAAACCATCACTTACTAGGTCCAATTCATTCATCATATGAAAAGGGTGATACATAATCTAAATATTCGTATTAAAAATAGCATAAGAAATGTAAACATTTTAACCACAACCTATGAATGGTATAAAAATAACACATCCACAGTCAAACATAACTCATTAAATACAATATGGAAAATTTTATTATATTTAATCAACCTCAATCATGAATAATGATGTATAATGACATAGATGAAAATAATCAGCAAACCTATATGATAGAAATATCCCTTTTTATTGAAAACATTTAAAAGTCTCACTATTTATCAAGAAGCTATTAAAAATAGATTATTGAATCACTGTTTCCAACCCCAAATTTAATCTTTTAAAAGGAATTTTAATTTTTAAATATTCATGTCTATATAAGTAAATCCTTAACACCATTTTTAAACCACGTACATTAATGAGAAAGATTTACAAGAATAAATCTTTAAAACTTTTAAAATTATATTTTTTTAGAGTACCTAACCAAATGAGGGTTTCTTGAATAGAAATAATTGGGGTAATAAATAAATTATAATATCACTAGAATAAATGTATTCATGATATAATATGTCAAAGTACATTATATAAACCATAAAAAGTTAATTGGGGAATAACAACAAAGAAGTCTCAATGGAGTATAAATTTATATGAAATCTCTTATAGATACTGTATCCTTAGGTTAAGGATAAATAAATGAAAAAAATATTTTTGAAAAATATAAATACACCAAATATGATTTGATATTCAGTTTAAATAAATCAGATGACATTCACGCATATTCTTGTAAAAACAACACCATTTACTTGGATGTTTAACTCAATGAATGGAAAGTTAGATAATGTTACTCTTACTGTGTTCATCTCAATGAATTGAGAATTTATAAATGGATTAATTATGTGTATCAAAATCATTTCCACAAAATTGGTAGTGAAAATTACTGCATAAATAAATAAATATTATTTCACACATAATCTTGGAGTAAAATAATCAATTAAGTTTGCGTAAAACATAATGAGTTGAAATTGAAATTAAAAATTCCCTTACCGATTTGATAACATAAAAAACATACTCCCCATGAAATAATGATAATACAATGAAGAATTAAATAACCATAAATTATATTTTATTACATAGAGAATACAGTCGTGGGCAATACATACACCATACAAAAAGAAATAGTGGCAATAGAGCATGAATCTCTTGGGAATAAAAAGTGAGATGAAAACCCCTTACCTTGTAATTTTCATTATTAAAGGGTGATTTAACCTCTTTTATGGTGTTTAAATAATTTTTATTAAATTATAAAAGAACCACATAAATAAAAATTATATCATATATTATCCTCTCATATTATTTTGTTAAAAATATCTCAGTTGTATCATTGTTTTGGGTGTAAACTGATTCATTTTCCATTAACTTTTTTGTAACATAAGTCATGTTTGTTATGGATAGGATATATTTAATTCATATACAGAATTATATTAAGTTCTTAAAAATTATTTTTAATCCTAATATGAATATTATTCTTTAATGGTAATAATGGGAAAATAAATCTTATCGTGTCGTGGAGACGGTAAGCCCTATGTACGCATTAGCGATACTATCATTCTATTAGTAGTGAAATAGTATTTAATTGGATGGTATATTATAAATACAGAATAATTAAAATTTTATATTTATAATTCATATCCATTATACTCATTATTATACCTATCCAATTAATATAGTGTTGAATAAAAAACTACACCACGACGTGGAGACGGTAAGTCGTATGTACACACGTATTGTGACTTTGTCATTCATAGGATCGATAGAATAATGAATATGGATGTACCATATTTATAATAACATCATAGTATGTATAATCTAGTATATTTATTATTTTGGTATGAAAAAAATAGGAATTGGAAGAAGAAAAGAACTTTGGAAGGGGTGATGAAATAATTACTTCTGCTTTAGGTGATTCCTTTTCATTTGAACAAAAGGGATCTTTAAGTTATATTTATGTTTGAATTAAGTCATATAGGATAAATTTATGGTAGTTGGGAGGAGATTTGGTCAGGTTTTCTCCGATCTAAATGGCTTTGGATGTGTGAATTGGAGAGAAGAGGAAGTACCCTTTTATAAGAGAGGTGAGGGGCACTTTAGGAAAATCTTGAAATATTAATTTATTATAAAATCATTTTCGGTTTATAATATCTCCAAATGGATTTATTTATAGGATAAGGTGGTTATGGGTCTAAATAGTATCAACCAAAAGTTTTCAGACTTGTTTAGGTCACAATGATAACCTTATCTTTTAAATACAACTCTTGGTTATATAGTTTATCATTTACAATGTATTCTTGTATTATTACTCTATATGGTTAATGAACATACTATAAACTGACATTAGATCCTAAATTTCTTAATTAATTACATATATATCAATATTTATGTTCTTTAGATGATTCTTATATTTTTATGAATATTATAACATTTAATAAAATAGTATTTTTTTTAAACTCATTTATGTCAATTTTCACACTATTTAGTATATTTTATGTGAAAGTCATAAAAATATGATTTATTTGAAAAAAATCAATTTAATTATTCCTAACATGTTATATTAATCTAGAAAAATTGTGTATGTCATCAAATATTTCAATATACATTTATTTTAGTATTTATAATATTAATTATTTTATTCTTTCATTAATAAGGTAATTACTACATCATCATTGTGTTATAAATAAATTTAATAGTTTAATGTCTAAAATTTATAAATAAAATACTATATATTAGTAAATATTTTATTTTTATAATGAATATTTAAAGTCGAATTTATCTTATTTATAACTCTATATTTGAAATGGTTTAGTTATTAAAATTTAAATTTAACACTTTTAACTCTTCTTTAAATAAAATATAATAAATTTCCTAAACTAATCCAAATGGATCAAAAATAATTTTATTTTTGTCTTAAGGTTGATTTTGGTTGAAATAAAATTATAAAATAGAATTAGGACATGTTTTGGGGTAATTATAATATCAATTTTACCTTTAATTACACTGTTCACTTTTAAATGTGGTAAAAAAATCAAATGTTACTATTCACAATAAATTATTTTCATCATATGGAAATACATTTTACTTATTGATATCAACCGCCTCTCTTGGATTTTTGGAATTAAATTCACATGAGTGGTAAAATTATTTTTTATACAAATTTGCAAATGTGCCTAAAAGATGGGTAAAGACGGTAAAAAGATTGATAAAATATTATATATCTATTATTATAAAATGTATTAAATGAATTAAATTGAACTAATATAGGTATTATGTATCTATTTTTACTTTAAAATATATTTAAATTAAAAAATAATTATTTAAATAAAAAGTCAGTTTTAAACAATAATGCAGTGTTTTCACTATTCATCAAAAATTGATAGTTTTTAAGAAAATACCAAAAATCCCCACAATGATAATTTTAATATTCCAAATTAAAATATGATATATACTTTACCATGTTCAAAAAATAGAATTTATATTAATTAAAATAAAAATAATTCTTGTTGTCCAAACCAGAAAGTGGGGATTTTAGAAGTAAAAAAACTATCAAAAGATTGATATGGGTGTAAGTCCAATTTAAATGTAAAATTACTTAAAATGACCAAAAATGGATTAAATGATAAAAATATAATCTAATTATACTTTAAAATTATTTAAATGTATAATTTAACACTATAAATTATTTTTATTAAAAAATTTGTTTTCAATTAAAATTTTGTATTTTTCAATGTTCATCAAAATATGAAAGATATCATAAAAGCACTGAAAATTTTACAAACTAATTTTTTTTATCTTAGTTCTAAATAATGAGTTTATTTTTTCAAAATGAAAATATAAAAGTTTTAAATTTTAGATTTAAAAAGGGTTCGCCGTTAAAAGTTTGTAAAATTCCATTTTTTTTAAAAATACATCTTTTATCTAAAAAATTGAATTTATTATAATATTATGTCCAAGAAACAGATAATATGGATTTTAAAATTATATGGAGTACATAAAATTTAAAATTCAGTTAACACTATTCATAACCTTATTTTGAATGGCTAATTCGGTATGTCGTGGTGCGCTCGAACTCAGTGTTGTGTGCAGCGCAAGCTACTGAATCACGTTTAATAAATAACATACTATGAAATCTTGGGGTGTTACACACCATCTTAGATTTCCTCTATATAATTGTATTTAATGGGATTCCCTAGACTATCTAGTGATGATTTTGGATAAAATTATTTTAACCATATTGAAGTGCCCAGATCAGTGTGAATCACTGAGAGGGGGAGGGGGTGAATCAGTGATCCCTTAAAACTTTTTACTAATTGATTCTTTATCAATTAATGTAACAACCCGAGATTTTATGAAAAAAATATTCTTTTTAATTTTATTAATGTCTTGTGTTGTACGCTACTCCAAAAGGAGCTTGAACAACACACATCCTTGACTAGCCTTGCATTACACGCAATCGCAACCTTCCTCGATAGCGTGTGTAGTACGTAATACTGAGTTTCACGAAACAATGATATGCTATTAAAATATTATTAAAACTAGCCGTTATGAATAGTAATAACCACTTTTTAAATTTTATAAATTTTAGCTCTCAAAATGGACTTCATTTTTTGGATTCGGAGTATCGAATTTAGCCTAAGGTGAAATTTTGGTACTTTTCGGATAACTTTCATATTCTGATGACTAGTGAAAATTACTACATTATAATTAAAAACAATTTTTTTTAATCGAAATAATTAATAGTGATAAAACATTAATTTGAGTGGTTTTAAAATATATTTAGAATATATTTTTACAATTTAATACAATGTTGGTCATTGGATGTAATTTCACATTTAAACCAGACATAAACAAGTGTCAATCTTTTGATAGATATTGTTTCTTAAAAACACGCTATTTGTTTTAACAGCGGGATTTAATTATAAAATTAATTAATGCAACATCTATGTTATGAATATGGTAAAATAGACTTCATTTTTGAATTCGGAATATGAAATATAGCTTAGGATGAAATTTTGGCATTGTTCTGAAAAACATCAATTTTTGATGAATAGTGAAACTACTAAGTGGTAGGTTAAAAACTGAATTTTGCATAAAACTTAATTTTACCACTTCTGTGAATGGAATTTCGAAAATCCGAGAGACATGGTTAATATCAAGGACTAAAATGTGGTTCAATGAGATGAAAATAATTTTTTGGTGAATAGTAACTTTTTACTTTTTTTACCGCGGTTAATAGTAAATAGGGTAACTAAGGGTAAATATGATATTACTATTACCCTAACACATGTCCTAATTCTATTGGACAAGTTTAATTCGACCAAAAACAAACATAGGAATAAAATATGACCATTTAGGCCCACTTGGATTAGATTAGGACATTTATTATTAATTTATTTAAAGAAAGGTTAAAATAGTTAAAATCAAAGTTTAATAAGTAAATCATTTTTAATATGGTGTTATACATAAGATAAATTCGATTTTAAATATTCATTAGAAATCTAAGAAGATTTCCTACATGATGGTATTTTATTTGTAATTTTTAGACATAAAATAATTTAATTTATTTATGACACAACGATGATGCAGTAATTATCTTATTAATGAAATATTGACATAATTGATGTTATAAACACCAAAATAAATGTAATTGGAGAATTTTTATGAATTACACTAATTTTCTAGGTTACTATGATATATTAGTGTTGATTTAATCAACTTGTTTCGAACATATAATTCTGTTATGACTTTCAGAAAAATCATATATCAAATAGTGTCAAAATTGACAAAAAATAGTTTTTAAATAAAATATTATATTACTAATTGTTATTTTATTTTTAAAAATCTAAGGTTCGGCCAAATGGCATAGATAAGGATATATATATTAATAATAAACAATTTTGGGTTCTTTTGGCATGTTATAGTAAGTTTATTAACCATATAGTGAAAGAAAACAAAAAGACATGGTAAAAGTTAAATTATTTAACTTAGAGTTAAATCTAATTGATAAGGTTAAAATAATACCCTAAACTTGTCTAAATCTTATTGGTTGATAGGATTTCGACCCATCCCCACTTTATCTTCGAAATAAGACCCTTTGGAACCATTATAAACCGATTTTGACTTTAATATAAAATAATATTTTGAGATATTTCTAAGGTGCCCCTCTCCTCCCTTATAAAAGGGCACCTCCTCCCCCTCCTCCTCACACCAATTTGAGCACTCAAGCTCGGCCAACCCATGCCATTTTCTCCTCTCCACTTCTCTAGAATAATCCTAGAGGTCCTGGTCTTCTTCAAAGACCAATCTTAGTTCCCTAAGTGGAGGATTCAAAGAGGCGTTCCAAAGAAGAGGTAATATCCATTACCGATCTTTTCAATTTCTTTCATCTTCAACTTCTTCTTCTTTAGTTGTTTCATGACAAAGTAATAACATCAGTATTACTTACATACTGATATGTTATTATAAATATGAAACAACCCTATTTCACTATCTATCCATCCTACGGAAAAAGAAATCACCGCGCGTGCGTACGTACGGAATACCGTCTCCACGCCGTGGTGTAATCTATTTTCCACCACCACCTTACATGGATGGGTATAATGGTGTAAAGAATAACTATACATAGTTATTACAACATCATATTGATTCTGATATATTGTATAATCCACTTCAATTCAGTTCAATATTTATGGAAATGATATCATCGCTCGTGCGTACGTACGGACTACCGTCTCCACGACGCGATGAGATTCACTCTCCATGTTAACCATTTAAGAATGATTATAATGTATATATAAGAAATAATAATGAAATATATGACATTATAAAGCTACTGGATTTATGTATATATACATATGTATGTCATCTACTTACTTCCATTTCAAGACAATAAGGAAAGTAAAACAGCGTTCATGCGTACGTACGGACTACCGTCTCCATGAACGGTGTTTTTCGTTTAATTTATCTATCTATTATATATATATATACAGAATATATATGATATATAAATCATATTTTATATTCTGGAAGTAAGTAAATCATGATATAAGTAATAATGATGTCAAGAACAACAAGTCAAAACACCTAAGATAAATGAAACGATTTTACCCAAAACGCTTCTTTAACATGGAATTTACAAAAGAACGGGTAATATAATGTTATAAGTGAACCATATATGATCTCATATCAATATGTATGATTCTGGAATAAGTCAATAACATTATTTAAACCATTATACAGGAGGTTTGGACACTTACAAAGCAAGTCGGACCTAAGGTAAGGGAAATATCACAATCTCACTTTTATCCGAGATTGTTTTTACTTTGGTAATTACTGGGGTGTATTTTATCATCCACATCCATGTTCCTTCAATATGTAATATTATTTCCATCCTTCTACAATAGTTTATATCCAATTTTACCCTTCGGTAAGTTTTTAGTAATAGATATTAAAGGAATCTTTTGTCGTTTTTCATACGAGGTACTTTTTGACTTTTCCGACAAAAGTACGAAGAATGTTTTTTTTTAACTTAAACGGCACGAACGGATTTTTAAGGTTTTATAAAGCCTTATTTTTATGAAGCTTCCTCCAAAAGATTTCATGACTATTTTTAATAAAATCTCTTTCTTTTAAAATTCCATGATGTTTTTTGAAAAGAAATTGATTTTGAAGAAGAAAGGATATTTTCCTCAAGAATTCATTTCAAGTGTTTTATCAAAATTATTTTCCATATAAGATAATAAAGGGTTCTGTTTCTATCCATATTTTTACATTGATTTGACTATTTTGTGATGGAATTATGTTTATGAATTCCTTTATCTTATATGAATGGTTTTATGATGTTATGTTGTTTAAGAATCCCATTTTTGTTACATGGATTATGAAATGATGTATGATTTATGATTTTGTGGCACACATAAGAATGGTATCATTATGAGATGGGTGGGACCTATATCTCCCTCCAATGCATTGGGTAAAGATTTTATATCTCATGAGATAGACATGGCTGAAATGGTAGGTTATACCGGTTCAGTGAAACAGGACTGAAACGAGGGTTACTCGATTCAGAAAGGGACTTTGTCCACTAAGATAGTCTTGGCAATTAGTCTTGACTAACAAGAAATGATTCTCTATGATTATGTGTGTATGCCACAAAGTTTCATGTTTTAAGTTATGATTATTTTGATTTCATTTCACTACTATGATTTATCCCATGTTATGAAATTATGCTCTCTTTTGCAGGTTAAGATTTCCAAAAGTTATGTTCTTTTGAATATGATGTGATTGATTTTTATTTTGTATACCCTTACTGAGCATTTGAGCTCACCCTTTATGTTTTCTTTTCCCCAGGATATAAAGAAAGGTTTTAGGTAAAAAAAAGAGAAGATCTTTATGGGAGATATTGAAGATCTTTCACCACGATTAGAATATTACATTCCGAGTTTCCAAAGACACTAAACTATTACGATCCTTGTGTGTGTGTGTTTTTGTTATGTACTAAGTATTCCGCAAATGTAATGTAATGTCCATGTACGTCAGGCTTTGGGTCTCTACAGTTGGTATCAGAGGAAAGGTTTAGTCAACCTTTGGAAACTAGGATGCGAAAACGTTAGTGAGATCCCTAGAGATATTTCTAAGGTATGTCTAGGGATGCCCCTAAGGATAAGTATACGTATAGGATATAGTCCTAGAACTATGGTAACAATATTAGATTAAACCAAAGATGATAGATATTTAAGTTACTCCCCCTTTATTATGATTTTTGCATCTAACACTATTCTGTTTGGGTTTTAGAAAATGGCTGAAAATAAGATGATTCACAATAATGGAGGATATGATGGACAATGGAATGATATTATTCATGAGCAACCAAATGAAATGGGATTTGGATGTCCAAACATCATTATTATGCCGAAGCAACAATCTCATAATATGATCAATAAAGTAAAATTTGGTAAGTTTCCTGACTCGGCTAATAAGAGAAAGATGGAGTTTCATGATGATCATAGAGGAAAGAAAGTTCAATTTCCCCTATGTAAATCATGTGGGAAGAGGCATCAAGGAGAATGTTTCAAGGGAACTGGAAGATGCTTTGGGTGTGGAAAAGAAGGACACAAAGCAAGTAAGTGCAAAGGAAAAGGGTCGGTTAACACCATGGATGAGGATAATGGTATTGCTACGACATCAAAAATGGTTAAGTGTTTTAAATGTGGAATGTATGGGCATTATGCAAACAAATGCCCTAAGGGAAAGTATCATGAAGAAAATCAGTATGGTCATATGCGTAGTATTTATGTGGATGATGATGATGAGACTACAAATGATATGTGAGATGAAATAATTGTTGAAGCTCAGTCAATGGTTTAAGAATGTAGTGGAATGATTACATGTTTATCATGTGTAATGTTGTATAAGTAATCTCATGGTACTATGGGATAAAAAGACATCTAAGGATTGTTACATTGTTGTCTTTCCTTATGTTTTGAAAGTATGTGATGAATGGTACCAGTATTTTTGGAAAGTAGATGATATGCGCATAATGAAGGGATAAGGCGATAATGAGATGTTTGATTGTATGCATGAGCTCATGATTGATATAAGGACTAAGTGATATCATGGTTTGAGTATATAGAATTTTGAGGATTTTGGTATGTGGAAAGTGTTAACTTTTAACTACATTCAAGTTTTCACTAAGGTTCAATGGGTATTCAAGAGAGTACAAGATTAAGGGCTTTGAATGTTTGGAATGTGTCCAACAAGATATATCTTATGATATATGGGGATCAACGATGGTATTAAATCTCTGGTAATCGTTTTCACTATGTTATGAGAATGGACTGCAGTATTATGGATAAGACTAAAGATTGGAATGGATTATGTTGGACATAAGTTAGTATTGTTTAAGGATAGAAGTTTTTTCGATATTATTTATGGGATGTTATAGTAATATAGTTTTAGAAAAAGGACAACCTGCAGGACGGGCGACAGCCCATCGCTTCGGACAAGGCTGTGGGAATCGAACCCACAACCGAAGTGCGACTGGCCTTTATCGCCTACCACTGACCTACAGGAAGTCCTTGTTTAGTAGAAACTAGTTTTATTATATTAAGCAGTATGATATATGAAGTATAAGTCCATTTTAGGAACCATATATGATTAATCTCACTATAGATCGACTTATGCATATAATTTTTGCTAACCTTTTGTTTGAGACAGATGGAATGACCCGTCGTTCTATCACATAATCTGCTAACACTTCACGAATAACAAATTCAACTTCATTTATTTAAGAGATGAAGTGGAAATTGTTCAAGACACGAACAACAATGAGATTGTACCAAAATAAATTAAGTATTTATTCTAATTCAAATTTTCAACTTTAGGGAAATGATCTTGAAAACCAAAAATGTTGTCCTAGTGATCTTATACCTAATGAATCAGATGGTACCTTATATCATCACAAATCTATGGATTTGTGATTACTGGCTTTTCCATAGCCATGTTCTCTACCACTCTCCATCAGAACATGATGGTTAGATTTCTCTTCCATATCCATATTTTTACCTATGTGGAAACCCAACGATTAGTTTATTTGGGTAATCGTTACATTTCATACTTTAGTTTTTAAAGCCAAGTTTTGGTATTCCTTTTTACGTTGTGGGATTCTATTAAAGAAACTTTAGAATAGTAAACCATTTATAACCGCGACGAATTTCGAGGGCGAAATTCATTTTAAGGGGGGTAGAATGTAACAGCCCGAGATTTTATGAAAAAAATATTCTTTTTAATTTTATTAATGTCTTGTGTTGTACGCTACTCCAAAAGGAGCTTGAACAACACACATCCTTGACTAGCCTTGCATTACACGCAATCGCAACCTTCCTCGATAGCGTGTGTAGTACGTAATACTGAGTTTCACGAAACAATGATATGCTATTAAAATATTATTAAAACTAGTCATTATGAATAGTAATAACCACTTTTTAAATTTTATAAATTTTAGCTCTCAAAATGGACTTCATTTTTGGATTCGGAGTATCGAATTTAGCCTAAGGTGAAATTTTGGTACTTTTCGGATAACTTTCATATTCTGATGAGTAGTGAAAATTACTACATTATAATTAAAAACAATTTTTTTAATCTAAATAATTAATAGTGATAAAACATTAATTTGAGTGGTTTTAAAATATATTTAGAATATATTTTTACAATTTAATACAATGTTGGTCATTGGATGTAATTTCACATTTAAACCAGACATAAACAAGTGTCAATCTTTTGATAGATATTGTTTCTTAAAAACACGCTATTTGTTTTAACAGCGGGATTTAATTATAAAATTAATTAATGCAACATCTATGTTATGAATATGGTAAAATAGACTTCATTTTTGAATTCGGAATATGAAATATAGCTTAGGATGAAATTTTGGCATTGTTCTGAAAAACATCAATTTTTGATGAATAGTGAAACTACTAAGTGGTAGGTTAAAAACTGAATTTTGCATAAAACTTAATTTTACCACTTCTGTGAATGGAATTTTGAAAATCTGAGAGACACGGTTAATATCAAGGACTAAAATGTGGTTCAATGAGATGAAAATAATTTTTTGGTGAATAGTAACTTTTTACTTTTTTTACCGCGGTTAATAGTAAATAGGGTAACTAAGGGTAAATATGATATTACTATTACCCTAACACATGTCCTATTTCTATTGGACAAGTGTAATTCGACCAAAAACAAACTTAGGAATAAAATATGACCATTTAGGCCCACTTGGATTAGATTAGGACATTTATTATTAATTTATTTAAAGAAAGGTTAAAATAGTTAAAATCAAAGTTTAATAAGTAAATCATTTGTAATATGGGGTTATACATAAGATAAATTCGATTGTAAATATTCATTAGAAAGATAAGAAGATTTAATACATGATGGTAGTTTATTTGTAATTTTTAGACATAAAATAATTTAATTTATTTATGACACAACGATGATGCAGTAATTATCTTATTAATGAAATATTGACATAATTGATGTTATAAACACCGAAATAAATGTAATTTGAGAATTTTTATGAATTCCACTAATTTTCTAGGTTACTATGATATATTAGTGTTGATTTAATCAACTTGGTTCGAACATATAATTCTGTTATGACTTTCACAAAAATCATATATCAAATAGTGTCAAAATTGACAAAAAATAGTTTTTAAATCAAATATTATATTACTAATTGTTATTTTATTCCTAAAAACCTAAGGTTCGGCCAAATGTCTTAGATAAGGATATATATATTAATAATAAACAATTTGGGGTTCTTTTGGCATGTTATAGTAAGTTTATTAACCATATAGTGAAAGAAAACAAAAAGACATGGTAAAAGTTAAATTATTTAACTTAGAGTTAAATCTAATTGATAAGGTTAAAATAATACCCTAAACTTGTCTAAATCTTATTGGTTGATAGGATTTCGACCCATCCCCACTTTATCTTCGAAATAAGACCCTTTGGAACCATTATAAACCGATTTTGACTTTAATATAAAATAATATTTTGAGATATTCCTAAGGTGCCCCTCTCCTCCCTTTTAAAAGGGCACCTCCTCCCCCTCCTCCTCACACCAATTTGAGCACACAAGATCGGCCAAACCCTGCCATTTTCTCCTCTACACTTCCCTAGAATAATACTAGAGGTCCTGGTCTTCTTCAAAGACCAATCTTAGTTCCCTAAGTGGAGGATTCAAAGAGGCGTTCCAAAGAAGAGGTAAGATCCATTACCGATCTTTTCAATTTCTTTCATCTTCAACTTCTTCTTCTTTAGTTGTTTCATGACAAAGTAATAACATCAGTATTACTTACATACTGATATGTTATTATAAATATGAAACAACCCTATTTCACTATCTATCCATCCTACGGAAAAAGAAATCACCGCGCGTGCGTACGTACGGAATACCGTCTCCACGCTGTGGTGTAATATATTTTCCACCACCACCTTACATGGATGGGTATAATGGTGTAAAGAATAACTATACATAGTTATTACAACATCATATTGATTCTGATATATTGTATAATCCACTTCAATTCAGTTCAATATTTATGGAAATGATATCATCGCTCGTGCGTACGTACGGACTACCGTCTCCACGACGCGATGAGATTCATTCTCCATGTTAACCATTTAAGAATGATTATAATGTATATATAAGAAATAATAATGAAATATATGACATTATAAAGCTACTGGATTTATGTATATATACATATGTATGTCATCTACTTACTTCCATTTCAAGACAATAAGGAAAGTAAAACAGCGTTCATGCGTACGTACGGACTACCGTCTCCATGAACGGTGTTTTTCATTTTATTTATCTATCTATTATATATATATATATACTGAATATATATGATATATAAATCATATTTTATATTCTGGAAGTAAGTAAATCATGATATAAGTAATAATGATGTCAAGAACAACAAGTCAAAACACCTAAGATAAATGAAACGATTTTACCCAAAACGCTTCTTTAACATGGAATTTACAAAAGAACGGGTAATATAATGTTATAAGTGAACCATATATGATCTCATATCAATATGTATGATTCTGGAATAAGTCAATAACATTATTTAAACCATTATAGAGGAGGTTTGGACACTTACAAAGCAAGTCGGACCTATGGTAAGGGAAATATCACAATCTCACTTTTATCCGAGATTGTTTTTACTTTGGTAATTACTGGGGTGTATTTTATCATCCACATCCATGTTCCTTCAATATGTAATATTATTTCCATCCTTCTACAATAGTTTATATCCAATTTTACCCTTCGGTAAGTTTTTAGTAAAAGATATTAAAGGAATCTTTTGTCGTTTTTCATACGAGGTACTTTTTGACTTTTCCGACAAAAGTACGAAGAATGTTTTTTTTAACTTAAACGGCACGAACGGATTTTTACGGTTTTATAAAGCCTTATTTTTATGAAGCTTCCTCCAAAAGATTTCATGACTATTTTTAATAAAATCTCTTTCTTTTAAAATTCCATGATGTTTTGTGAAAAGAAATTGATTTTGAAGAAGAAAGGATATTTTCCTCATGAATTCATTTCAAGTGTTTTATCAAAATTATTTTCCATATAAGATAATAAAGGGTTCTGTTTATATCCATATTTTTACATTGATTTGACTATTTTGTGATGGAATTATGTTTATGAATTCCTTTATCTTATATGAATGGTTTTATGATGTCAAGTTGTTTAGGAATCCCATTTTTGTTACATGGGTTATGAAATGATGTATGATTTATGATTTTGTGGCACACATAAGAATGGTATCATTATGAGATGGGTGGGACCTATATCTCCCTCCAATGCATTGGGTAAAGATTTTATATCTCATGAGATAGACATGGCTAAAATGGTAGGTTATACCGGTTCAGTGAAACAGGACTGAAACGAGGGTTACTCGATTCAGAAAGGGACTTTGTCCACTAAGATAGTCTTGGCAATTAGTCTTGACTAACAAGAAATGATTCTCTATGATTATGTGTGTATGCCACAAAGTTTCATGTTTTAAGTTATGATTATTTTGATTTCATTTCACTACTATGATTTATCCCATGTTATGAAATTATGCTCTCTTTTGCAGGTTAAGATTTCCAAAAGTTATGTTCTTTTGAATATGATGTGATTGATTTTTATTTTGTATACCTTAATGAGCATTTGAGCTCACCCTTTTATGTTTTCTTTTCCCCAGGATATAAAGAAAGGTTTTAGGAAAAAAAAAGAGAAGATCTTTATGGGATATATTGAAGATCATTCACCACGATTAGAAGATTAAATTCTGAGTTTCCAAAGACACTAAACTATTACGATCCTTGTGTGTGTGTGTTTTTGTTATGTACTAAGTATTCCGCAAATGTAATGTAATGTCCATGTACGTCAGGCTTTGGGTCTCTACAGTTGGTATCAGAGGAAAGGTTTAGTCAACCTTTGGAAACTAGGATGCGAAAACGTTAGTGAGATCCCTAGAGATATTTCTAAGGTATGTCTAGGGATGCCCCTAAGGATAAGTATACGTATAGGATATAGTCCTAGAACTATGGTAACAATATTAGATTAAACCAAAGATGATAGATATTTAAGTTACTCCCCCTTTATTATGATTTTTGCATCTAACACTATTCTGTTTGGGTTTTAGAAAATGGCTGAAAATAAGATGATTCACAATAATGGAGGATATGATGGACAATGGAATGATATTATTCATGAGCAACCAAATGAAATGGGATTTGGATGTCCAAACATCATTATTATGCCGAAGCAACAATCTCATAATATGATCAATAAAGTAAAATTTGGTAAGTTTCCTGACTCGGCTAATAAGAGAAAGATGGAGTTTCATGATGATCATAGAGGAAAGAAAGTTCAATTTCCCCTATGTAAATCATGTGGGAAGAGGCATCAAGGAGAATGTTTCAAGGGAACTGGAAGATGCTTTGGGTGTGGAAAAGAAGGACACAAAGCAAGTAAGTGCAAAGGAAAAGGGTCGGTTAACACCATGGATGAGGATAATGGTATTGCTACGACATCAAAAATGGTTAAGTGTTTTAAATGTGGAATGTATGGGCATTATGCAAACAAATGCCCTAAGGGAAAGTATCATGAAGAAAATCAGTATGGTCATATGCGTAGTATTTATGTGGATGATGATGATGAGACTACAAATGATATGTGAGATGAAATAATTGTTGAAGCTCAGTCAATGGTTTAAGAATGTAGTGGAATGATTACATGTTTATCATGTGTAATGTTGTATAAGTAATCTCATGGTACTATGGGATAAAAAGACATCTAAGGATTGTTACATTGTTGTCTTTCCTTATGTTTTGAAAGTATGTGATGAATGGTACCAGTATTTTTGGAAAGTAGATGATATGCGCATAATGAAGGGATAAGGCGATAATGAGATGTTTGATTGTATGCATGAGCTCATGATTGATATAAGGACTAAGTGATATCATGGTTTGAGTATATAGAATTTTGAGGATTTTGGTATGTGGAAAGTGTTAACTTTTAACTACATTCAAGTTTTCACTAAGGTTCAATGGGTATTCAAGAGAGTACAAGATTAAGGGCTTTGAATGTTTGGAATGTGTCCAACAAGATATATCTTATGATATATGGGGATCAACGATGGTATTAAATCTCTGGTAATCGTTTTCACTATGTTATGAGAATGGACTGCAGTATTATGGATAAGACTAAAGATTGGAATGGATTATGTTGGACATAAGTTAGTATTGTTTAAGGATAGAAGTTTTTTCGATATTATTTATGGGATGTTATAGTAATATAGTTTTAGAAAAAGGACAACCTGCAGGACGGGCGACAGCCCATCGCTTCGGACAAGGCTGTGGGAATCGAACCCACAACCGAAGTGCGACTGGCCTTTATCGCCTACCACTGACCTACAGGAAGTCCTTGTTTAGTAGAAACTAGTTTTATTATATTAAGCAGTATGATATATGAAGTATAAGTCCATTTTAGGAACCATATATGATTAATCTCACTATAGATCGACTTATGCATATAATTTTTGCTAACCTTTTGTTTGAGACAGATGGAATGACCCGTCGTTCTATCACATAATCTGCTAACACTTCACGAATAACAAATTCAACTTCATTTATTTAAGAGATGAAGTGGAAATTGTTCAAGACACGAACAACAATGAGATTGTACCAAAATAAATTAAGTATTTATTCTAATTCAAATTTTCAACTTTAGGGAAATGATCTTGAAAACCAAAAATGTTGTCCTAGTGATCTTATACCTAATGAATCAGATGGTACCTTATATCATCACAAATCTATGGATTTGTGATTACTGGCTTTTCCATAGCCATGTTCTCTACCACTCTCCATCAGAACATGATGGTTAGATTTCTCTTCCATATCCATATTTTTACCTATGTGGAAACCCAACGATTAGTTTATTTGGGTAATCGTTACATTTCATACTTTAGTTTTTAAAGCCAAGTTTTGGTATTCCTTTTTACGTTGTGGGATTCTATTAAAGAAACTTTAGAATAGTAAACCATTTATAACCGCGACGAATTTCGAGGGCGAAATTCATTTTAAGGGGGGTAGAATGTAACAGCCCGAGATTTTATGAAAAAAATATTCTTTTTAATTTTATTAATGTCTTGTGTTGTACGCTACTCCAAAAGGAGCTTGAACAACACACATCCTTGACTAGCCTTGCATTACACGCAATCGCAACCTTCCTCGATAGCGTGTGTAGTACGTAATACTGAGTTTCACGAAACAATGATATGCTATTAAAATATTATTAAAACTAGTCATTATGAATAGTAATAACCACTTTTTAAATTTTATAAATTTTAGCTCTCAAAATGGACTTCATTTTTGGATTCGGAGTATCGAATTTAGCCTAAGGTGAAATTTTGGTACTTTTCGGATAACTTTCATATTCTGATGAGTAGTGAAAATTACTACATTATAATTAAAAACAATTTTTTTAATCTAAATAATTAATAGTGATAAAACATTAATTTGAGTGGTTTTAAAATATATTTAGAATATATTTTTACAATTTAATACAATGTTGGTCATTGGATGTAATTTCACATTTAAACCAGACATAAACAAGTGTCAATCTTTTGATAGATATTGTTTCTTAAAAACACGCTATTTGTTTTAACAGCGGGATTTAATTATAAAATTAATTAATGCAACATCTATGTTATGAATATGGTAAAATAGACTTCATTTTTGAATTCGGAATATGAAATATAGCTTAGGATGAAATTTTGGCATTGTTCTGAAAAACATCAATTTTTGATGAATAGTGAAACTACTAAGTGGTAGGTTAAAAACTGAATTTTGCATAAAACTTAATTTTACCACTTCTGTGAATGGAATTTTGAAAATCTGAGAGACACGGTTAATATCAAGGACTAAAATGTGGTTCAATGAGATGAAAATAATTTTTTGGTGAATAGTAACTTTTTACTTTTTTTACCGCGGTTAATAGTAAATAGGGTAACTAAGGGTAAATATGATATTACTATTACCCTAACACATGTCCTATTTCTATTGGACAAGTGTAATTCGACCAAAAACAAACTTAGGAATAAAATATGACCATTTAGGCCCACTTGGATTAGATTAGGACATTTATTATTAATTTATTTAAAGAAAGGTTAAAATAGTTAAAATCAAAGTTTAATAAGTAAATCATTTGTAATATGGGGTTATACATAAGATAAATTCGATTGTAAATATTCATTAGAAAGATAAGAAGATTTAATACATGATGGTAGTTTATTTGTAATTTTTAGACATAAAATAATTTA
The DNA here is from genome assembly GCA_963277665.1 of Viscum album. Classification (NCBI taxonomy): domain Eukaryota; kingdom Viridiplantae; phylum Streptophyta; class Magnoliopsida; order Santalales; family Viscaceae; genus Viscum; species Viscum album. The sequence goes on along the minus strand of OY728134.1, from coordinate 71,776,099 downwards.
ATTTATTTATGACACAACGATGATGCAGTAATTATCTTATTAATGAAATATTGACATAATTGATGTTATAAACACCGAAATAAATGTAATTTGAGAATTTTTATGAATTCCACTAATTTTCTAGGTTACTATGATATATTAGTGTTGATTTAATCAACTTGGTTCGAACATATAATTCTGTTATGACTTTCACAAAAATCATATATCAAATAGTGTCAAAATTGACAAAAAATAGTTTTTAAATCAAATATTATATTACTAATTGTTATTTTATTCCTAAAAACCTAAGGTTCGGCCAAATGTCTTAGATAAGGATATATATATTAATAATAAACAATTTGGGGTTCTTTTGGCATGTTATAGTAAGTTTATTAACCATATAGTGAAAGAAAACAAAAAGACATGGTAAAAGTTAAATTATTTAACTTAGAGTTAAATCTAATTGATAAGGTTAAAATAATACCCTAAACTTGTCTAAATCTTATTGGTTGATAGGATTTCGACCCATCCCCACTTTATCTTCGAAATAAGACCCTTTGGAACCATTATAAACCGATTTTGACTTTAATATAAAATAATATTTTGAGATATTCCTAAGGTGCCCCTCTCCTCCCTTTTAAAAGGGCACCTCCTCCCCCTCCTCCTCACACCAATTTGAGCACACAAGATCGGCCAAACCCTGCCATTTTCTCCTCTACACTTCCCTAGAATAATACTAGAGGTCCTGGTCTTCTTCAAAGACCAATCTTAGTTCCCTAAGTGGAGGATTCAAAGAGGCGTTCCAAAGAAGAGGTAAGATCCATTACCGATCTTTTCAATTTCTTTCATCTTCAACTTCTTCTTCTTTAGTTGTTTCATGACAAAGTAATAACATCAGTATTACTTACATACTGATATGTTATTATAAATATGAAACAACCCTATTTCACTATCTATCCATCCTACGGAAAAAGAAATCACCGCGCGTGCGTACGTACGGAATACCGTCTCCACGCTGTGGTGTAATATATTTTCCACCACCACCTTACATGGATGGGTATAATGGTGTAAAGAATAACTATACATAGTTATTACAACATCATATTGATTCTGATATATTGTATAATCCACTTCAATTCAGTTCAATATTTATGGAAATGATATCATCGCTCGTGCGTACGTACGGACTACCGTCTCCACGACGCGATGAGATTCATTCTCCATGTTAACCATTTAAGAATGATTATAATGTATATATAAGAAATAATAATGAAATATATGACATTATAAAGCTACTGGATTTATGTATATATACATATGTATGTCATCTACTTACTTCCATTTCAAGACAATAAGGAAAGTAAAACAGCGTTCATGCGTACGTACGGACTACCGTCTCCATGAACGGTGTTTTTCATTTTATTTATCTATCTATTATATATATATATATACTGAATATATATGATATATAAATCATATTTTATATTCTGGAAGTAAGTAAATCATGATATAAGTAATAATGATGTCAAGAACAACAAGTCAAAACACCTAAGATAAATGAAACGATTTTACCCAAAACGCTTCTTTAACATGGAATTTACAAAAGAACGGGTAATATAATGTTATAAGTGAACCATATATGATCTCATATCAATATGTATGATTCTGGAATAAGTCAATAACATTATTTAAACCATTATAGAGGAGGTTTGGACACTTACAAAGCAAGTCGGACCTATGGTAAGGGAAATATCACAATCTCACTTTTATCCGAGATTGTTTTTACTTTGGTAATTACTGGGGTGTATTTTATCATCCACATCCATGTTCCTTCAATATGTAATATTATTTCCATCCTTCTACAATAGTTTATATCCAATTTTACCCTTCGGTAAGTTTTTAGTAAAAGATATTAAAGGAATCTTTTGTCGTTTTTCATACGAGGTACTTTTTGACTTTTCCGACAAAAGTACGAAGAATGTTTTTTTTAACTTAAACGGCACGAACGGATTTTTACGGTTTTATAAAGCCTTATTTTTATGAAGCTTCCTCCAAAAGATTTCATGACTATTTTTAATAAAATCTCTTTCTTTTAAAATTCCATGATGTTTTGTGAAAAGAAATTGATTTTGAAGAAGAAAGGATATTTTCCTCATGAATTCATTTCAAGTGTTTTATCAAAATTATTTTCCATATAAGATAATAAAGGGTTCTGTTTATATCCATATTTTTACATTGATTTGACTATTTTGTGATGGAATTATGTTTATGAATTCCTTTATCTTATATGAATGGTTTTATGATGTCAAGTTGTTTAGGAATCCCATTTTTGTTACATGGGTTATGAAATGATGTATGATTTATGATTTTGTGGCACACATAAGAATGGTATCATTATGAGATGGGTGGGACCTATATCTCCCTCCAATGCATTGGGTAAAGATTTTATATCTCATGAGATAGACATGGCTAAAATGGTAGGTTATACCGGTTCAGTGAAACAGGACTGAAACGAGGGTTACTCGATTCAGAAAGGGACTTTGTCCACTAAGATAGTCTTGGCAATTAGTCTTGACTAACAAGAAATGATTCTCTATGATTATGTGTGTATGCCACAAAGTTTCATGTTTTAAGTTATGATTATTTTGATTTCATTTCACTACTATGATTTATCCCATGTTATGAAATTATGCTCTCTTTTGCAGGTTAAGATTTCCAAAAGTTATGTTCTTTTGAATATGATGTGATTGATTTTTATTTTGTATACCTTAATGAGCATTTGAGCTCACCCTTTTATGTTTTCTTTTCCCCAGGATATAAAGAAAGGTTTTAGGAAAAAAAAAGAGAAGATCTTTATGGGATATATTGAAGATCATTCACCACGATTAGAAGATTAAATTCTGAGTTTCCAAAGACACTAAACTATTACGATCCTTGTGTGTGTGTGTTTTTGTTATGTACTAAGTATTCCGCAAAAGTAATGTAATGTCCATGTACGTCAGGCTCTGGGTCTCTACAATTAAACCTCTATGGCTGGTTAAAGCCTTGATCCACTCTTCTTGTATATCTCAGCCTTTCCTCGAATGATGCAGTAAATGTAAAGGCACTGGACACAAGGATTTACAAGGTTCGGCACCAAAGGCCTACGTCCTTGCCATGTTGGTTATACGCCCCAACATGGTTTCTTCCATTATAACTTGTTAGAATTACAATGGTCGATACAGAGTCCCACTGTATCTCTCCTGAGTCCCACAGGAGGGTCTTTATACTGCGTCCCACAGTGTTACCAGAGTCCCACTGGCCTGCTCCAGAATCCCACTAAAGACTTCTTCTCCCTGAGTCCCACATGGTCTTCTCCTGGCTCCTCGAGTCACACGAGTAGCTCTTCTTCTCTTTATGATTCTTCAAGTATCTTCAGCAGTCTGGGATAAAGACTGCTGGCCTTGCTCTGTACCTCTGATCACTTGAGTTGATCAGGTCTTCTCGTCTTGCTCAGGATTTATCTCCTTCTTCTCAGGATGACCTGGCTTCTCTCCAACTACTGAATACTCAGACAATTGATGTATTTAACTTCAGTCTGGTCCAGTCTCATTTCAGCACAACTTCATGCACTGAATGCATGGCAACTCTGAATCCTCATGCACTGAATGCATGGAAACTCTGAATCCTCATGCACTAACTGCATGGCCTTCTCAATATTCTTCAAGATCTTCTGTCTTGGACAACTCAATTGCACACCACTGATCTAATCTTTGATTACGTGCGCATGTGCATGCATGTATGCATGCACTCTCTTGTTCTTCTTCTAGGTGCAGTAAACCCTCAAAGGGTGTAATTCTTTCATCACACACACCTTCTCTGAACTTCACACACTTTATTTCTTTTGATTACACACTTAAAAGTGTGTTATACTTTAGTGTGGATGTCCTCTTCCTTCAACTTCTAAATGCGTACACTTTGTACACACCTAGGTTCGGCCTTCTTTGTTATTTGTTCAAGTACACATAAATTGTTCTTTGTTTTCCACACACTTGACTTGGGCCTCTTCCCACTTCTTGTTGCACACCCTTAACCCGTAGGTTGTTCTTCAATTTTGCACACCCAAAATGTGTCTTCACTTGGTGCACACACAAGGCATGAAAGCCTCGGGTCCTCTTCTCCACTTGGCACACACATGGCCTCGGCTTACTTCCTTCACTTTAGCACACACACACAATGGTGTGGTCTCGGCCTTCTTTTGCTATTCCACCCGAACTCCAAAGGAGGCGCGCAAGGGGTGCAGCCAACTTATCACTTTAATCACCACGTTGGGTGTGGGTGTCACTGGCCGCGCAAGTGCACAAGGCCACAAGGGCGCGCAAGGTGTCAAGAACCTCAGCCACACAAGCTCCTCCTGTCGCGCAAGTTTGCGGGCAGTGAGGGCTCCTTCTACCGCGTGAGTACGCGGGTAGGGACCTCCTTCAGAACCTCGGGTGGCTCTGGAACTTCATCCACGCAAGTGTGCGCGGTGGCTTCAAAACTTCGCGAGGCACATATGGCACTCACGGGACTTCGAGTTTTCAACAGATCAGCAAGCACAATGAGATCCTCGAGCTCTCCTTATATAGGCAGAGGGATGCCTCTGTCCATCCGCGTGTTAAATCTTGAATCACCGAAGATTTTGGATCTTCAAAATCTTTCCAAATTTTGATTTCTTTCCTCTGTTTCAACGCAGGTTCTTTTATTTATTATTTTCTTCACGTGCATGCGACTTAGAACGCATGCATGACCTCTTCTCTTCTATTCCATGCAAAACACGAACCCATGAAGCCTCAGCAAGTTCGTTTGCCTTGGTATTCTTCGAAATCTCCCATTTCACGTATGCATGTATACTTTTATGCATGGATGGGTTCAGTAGAGCCAGACGATCTCCATGGAGGTCTCGGTTTGCTCGGAGGTGGCCGGGAACTCAAAAACCATGCTCGGGTGGCGCCTGGTTTGAAGGTGGCTGTGGGAATGCGCGGGGAGGCCTCAGCCGAGCTCGGGGAAGAAGATAAGCTCAGCACCGTTGGATCCGCTCTTTGGACGGCCTGGATCTGAACGGGAGCGGCTCAGATTAGATCGTGAGTGGCGTGATGAATCGGGCGGCCGAGATCAGCCGCGCGATCACTCGGACGGCCAGGATGCGCTCTTGGAGATTTTTCCGCGTCCCACATTGAAACGGGGCGCGGTTTTGCCGCGGCTTATCAACCTAGCGCTGCCCGCCTCTCAGCAATTGAACTTCCCCCTCCACGGTGCCGCCCCGCACCGTGTTCTCTCTGCGGGCGCGCTCTGCGCCCACTCTGCTCCCTACGAGCGCGCCACTGGTGCCCACTATGAACCTTCGGGCGCGCGCTCCTCGTGCTCACGCTGCGCGGGCTTCATCACCGCGTAGCTCGGGGCTTATACACGGCCCCGCCCTTCTGCCTCAGGGAGCGCCTTGGCCTTGAGGGTTCCCCATGGGCGTGGCGCCTTAGGCCCATATGTGCCTTGGGTGATCCCTCGGCTGGCCTCCTTGGTGGCCATATTTTTGGCTAAGTGTTGAATTAAAACACTATTAAAAACAAAGTTCTCCATATGAAACATGCCAAACCAAGTTCCCTTCTTTCTTCCTCCCATTTCTTCATTTCTTCTTCATAAGAATTCTTCCAATCTCCTCAACATATATTCATTACTTAGGAGGGAAATTCTTGAAGGTTCTTCATCAACCGAGGCTCCTGAATCAAATAATTCTTCAACATGCTTCTATGATCCAATAAGAGATCAAGTTGGATCTTCTTCAAATTCACATGCACTAAGTGATAGTGCATGGACTTCTTTAGCTCAATTCATCCACTTGGAAGTAGTGGATGGATCATCTTCATCTCCTCATGCATTGTCTTAACAATGCATGGTCTTCTAACATTGTTGTGACATTGTATCTACTTGATACAAGTTCTTTGAACTTAAAGAACAGTTCAACAATCGTCTGATGTAGTGATGATGCTCCATCATCATCCATTCTTCAAGTGGTGTAACTTAGTATCATCTTGATACAAGTATTGAAACATTAAGATCAGTTCTACAATCGTCTGATATGGTATGATAATGTTTCAACCACAACATCCTATGTCACTTAGTGAATCTCCTAAGTGACATGCACCTTTATGTTCCATGGCCATTCTCCATTCATCACCATCACCATCACATCATTTGACATTCACATCTTGACTGCTTGACATTCATCCATTCATTCCTTGACAACAACATACCTCATTGACAACAAATGCAACACAATGCACTTCAATCTCCCCCTTTGTATTTGTTGGAAATACACTAGAGCACATATGAATGGGTCAATATGTGTGCCAATATTTTCTCCCCCTTATTGGCAATCAAATGAAAAGGTGTGGTGTGGTTCTCTTTCAAAAATCTCTTCCTCCCTTTGAAAAGTATTTTCTTGAAAAACACTGAGAGAGGGATGATGTCACATGTTCTCTCTAGCAAAGAACCTTTAGTAAATCAACTCTAAGTCTACTTGGGCTAACCCGGTGTAGAAAAAAAGAGTGATGTAACCAAGGTACTCAATGCTGTCCAACATTCGCAATACATGTGAGATCATTCTTCAAGGGGCATGAAATTTTTCAGATATAACAATGAATTTGCTAAATCCTGCACAACTTCACAAAACTCATTAGAAAGTTCAGGTGCAAAGATAAAGCTCCCCCTTTCATCCATTTGAATTCAATCAATACTCCCCCTTAATTGTCATGATGAATACAATTAAGAAACAAGGGATGAAAGTATGATTGGAATACCTTCACTTTTCTCAAGATGGTATTAAATCTTAGAATCCCATCTTCTTCTGATTGGCTCCCCCTCAAGGGGTGCACTCCATTCTATCTAAACCACTCTCTAGATGAGAATGATCATCATCTTCAATTCCCTGAAATGTTAGCACATGTAAATAAAAGTGATTAGGGAATAAGATGGAACCTCCTTGGTTCATCAATGTGAACAACAAGGTTGAGAAGATTCTCTCAACCGAGATGTCCCATTTTCACCATTCTTCACACTTGCACATTTGATCTTCAATGATGATTGTGCTGGTGTGGATCTAAATACATCTTCATGTGAAATCTTCTTCTTCCCTTTTGCCTTAGCAATTGCCAGAACTTCATCTTCAGCTCTCTGCAGATCTTTGGCAAGTTGCAACTGATTTGGCCATATGACTAGTAAGTAACTTGTGAGTGTGGCCTCAGTTCTGGAAGTTCCACATGGTTCTTTTGATGCTGTCAAGCTACCTTTCTTAGGCAACTTGTTTTCAATCAATCCCTTCTGCTTCTTCTGGATTGATTGTCTGTTTGAGTCCAGTCTGCCTTTATTGAATTTCATGGCTTCTTTACAAAGATCCATGGTATGACCTTTCTTTCCACAGTAGAAGCATGTTTTCTTGGTGGTCCTTCTGGATGCATCACCCATCTTGGATTTAGATTCCAAGGACTTCTCTTCCTTTTTCATAATATTCTTGGGAGCATCTTCCACTTTCTTATGCTTGCTTCCCAAGGTTTCTTTCTGAGCCAGGTTCTGTGATCTTTTCTTCTTTCCAGCTTTGGATACAGTTGGAGATTGACATGTATCATTCTTTTGACCACTTTTGCAACCATCCCAGATGTTGTCAAGAAATCCAAATCTGTTAGCAGTAAACAGATGTCTCTGGACCTGTGGATGTTGCTGATTTCCTTCTGGCTTGCTCCCCCTTGACATGGGCTTCCTTTGTGCTTTCACATTTAGTGGATTGTACCAAAAATCCTTTGCACAGTGCCCATACTTATTAAAACACCAACATTGACCCACAAATCTTGACTTCTTCAGTCCTTCTGATTTTAGGGTACTTTTCTGGAGCTGCTGTGTTGTTTCAGGAGAGCTCTGCTTCTTCATTTTCTTCATCCAAACTTGTTTGGAATTGTTTTTCCATCCTGCACTTTTTGTGGAAACACAATTAGAAACATGAGTACAAGATGGGATGGATGGTACCTTCTTTTTAGAAGTTGTTTCCCTTTTATTAGAGGATGTCTTTCTCTTAGAATCATCCTTCTCAAAGCTTACTTGAGTAGCAACATTTCTTCTTTCAGCTGACTCGTAGGATTCAGCTTTGGGTGATTAGAGATTTTTCAATATCACCTCTAGTTTGAAGCATTTCATATTGAGGGAGTTCTTCTCATCCTCAATAGTTCTTAGCCTTCCTTCCCAATTTTCTTTCAGCTATTCTAACTGGTCTTCATGCACCTTCTTCAATTCTAGCAATGAGTTGTCAAGCTCCTTCACCCTTTTGACTTTTTCTTCAAGTTGAGCATCTCTGACATTCATTGAAACTTTGTGCCTCTTTTCCAGTGCATGGAAAACATCTTTGACCACTGTCTTAAAGAATTCTTTCTCAGAAAGGATTCTTTGCAATACTTCAGTAATGTCTTCATATCTTTCATTGCAAAGGGAAACGGTTTCATCTTTAGCCTTCACCGTCTTTCTGAGAGTGTTGGTTATGCCAACCCTTTTTTCCAATTGATCTTCCATTTCATTGGCTTCTTCTTCTAACTGTGATTTTTTTCTTGAAGATCAAGGATGCCTGTAGCTATACACATTGCCACTTCCTTGGGGACTGTCTTCTGAAGATATTCGATTGCATTTTGAAGATCATTCATTATTCCAACTTCATCACAGCTAGGACAGGCTTTCTTCATCTTCTTGGCCTGTTTCTTCTTTCTATTTTTCTGAGTCTTGGCAGATATCTCCATTTGAGGCTGGTCACTCATTTCCTCAAATCTGCACTCCATAAAGACTCCCTTGGATCTTTTAGAGGTAACCTTCCCTCTGATACCAATTGAAGTGCCCAGATCAGTGTGAATAACTGAGAGGGGGAGGGGTGAATCAGTGATCCCTTAAAACTTTTTACTAATTGATTCTTTATCAATTAAACCTCTATGGCTAGTTAAAGCCTCGATCCACTCTTCTTGTATCTCTCAGCATTTCCTCGAATGATGCAGTAAATGTAAAGGCACTGGACACAAGGATTTACAAGGTTCGGCACCAAAGGCCTACATCCTTTCCATGTTGGTTATACGCCCCAACATGGTTTCTTCCATTATAACTTGTTAGAATTACAATGGTCGATACAGAGTCCCACTGTATCTCTCCTGAGTCCCACAAGAGGGTCTTTATACTACGTCCCACAGTGTTACCAGAGTCCCACTGGCCTGCTCCAGAATCCCACTGAAGACTTCTTCTCCCTGAGTCCCACAGGGTCTTCTCCTGGCTCCTCGAGTCACACGAGTAGCTCTTCTTCTCTTTAAGCTTCTTCAAGTATCTTCAGCAGTCTGGGATAAAGACTGCTGGCCTTGCTCTATACCTCTGATCACTTGAGTTGATAAGGTCTTCTCGTCTTGCTCAGGATTTATCTCCTTCTTCTCAGGATGACCTGGCTTCTCTCCAACTACTGAATACTCAGACAATTGATGTCTTTAACTTCAGTCTGGTCCAGTCTCAGTTCAGCAAAACTTCATGCACTGAATGCATGGCAACTCTGAATCCTCATGCACTGACTGCATGGCCTTCTCAATATTCTTCAAGATCTTCTGTCTTGGACAACTCAATTGCACACCACTGATCTAATCTTTGATTACGTGCGCATGTGCATGCATGTATGCATGCACTCTCCTGTTCTTCTTCTAGGTGCAGTAAACCCTCAAAGGGTTTAATTCTTTCATCAAACACACCTTCTCTGAACTTCACACACTTTATTTCTTTTGATTACACACTTAAAAGTGTGTTATAATTTAGTGTGTATGTCCTCTTCCTTCAACTTCTAAATGCGTACACTTTGTACACACCTAGGTTTGGCCTTCTTTGTTATTTGTTCAAGTACACATAAATTGTTATTTGTTTTGCACACACTTGACTTGGGCCTCTTCCCACTTCTTGTTTCACACCCTTAACCCGTAGGTTGTTCTTCAATTTTGCACACCCAAAATGTGTCTTCACTTGGTGTACACACAAGGCATGAAAGCCTCAGGTCCTCTTCTCCACTTGGCACACACATGGCCTCGGCTTACTTCCTTCACTTTAGCACACACACACAATGGTGTGGTCTCGGCCTTCTTTTGCTATTCCACCCGAACTCCAAAGGAGGCGCGCAAGGGGTGCGGCCAACTTATCACTTTAATCACCATGTTGGGTGTGGGTGTCACTGGCCGCGCAAGTGCACAAGGCCACAAGGGCGCGCAAGATGTCAAGCACCTCGGCCACACAAGCTCCTCCTGCCGCGCAAGTTTGCGGGCAGTGAGGGCTCCTTCTACCGCGTGAGTACGCGGGCAGGGACCTCTTTCAGAGCCTCGGGTGGCTCTGGAACTTCAGCCGCGCAAGTGTGCGCGGTGGCTTCAAAACTTCGCGAGGCACATATGGCACTCACGGGACTTCGAGTTTTCAACAGATCAGCAAGCACAATGAGAGCCTCGAGCTCTCCTTATATAGGCAGAGGGATGCCTCTGTCCATCCGCGTGTTAAATCTTGAATCACCGAAGATTTCGGATCTTCAAAATCTTTCCAAATTTTGATTTCTTTCCTCTGTTTCAACGCGGGTTCTTTTATTTATTATTTTCTTCACGTGCATGCGACTTAAAACGCATGCACGACCTCTTCTCTTCTATTCCATGCAAAACACGAACCCATGAAGCCTCGGCAACTTCGTTTGCCTCGTCATTCTTCGAAATCTCCCATTTCACGTATGCATGTATACTTTTATGCATGGATGGGTTCAGTAGAGCCAGACGATCTCCATGGAGGTCTCGGTTTGCTCGGAGGTGGCCGGGAACTCAAAAACCATGCTCGGGTGGCGCCTGGTTTGAAGGTGGCTGCTGGAATGCGCGGGGAGGCCTCAGCCGAGCTCAGGGAAGAAGATAAGCTCAGCACCGTTGGATCCGCTCTTTGGACGGCCTGGATCTGAACGGGAGCGGCTCAGATTAGATCGCGAGCGGCGCGATGCATCGGGCGGCCGAGATCAGCCGCGCGATCACTCGGACGGCCAGGATGCGCTCCTGGAGATTTTTCCGCGTCCCACATCGAAACGGGGCGCGGTTTTGCCGCGGCTTATCAACCTAGCGCTGCCCGCCTCTCAGCAATTGAACTTCCCCCTCCACGGTGTCGCCCAGCACCGTGTTCTCTCTGCGGGCGCGCTCTGCGCCCACTCTGCTCCCTGCGGGCGCGCCACTGGTGCCCACTATGCACCTTCGGGCGCGCCCTCCTCGCGCTCACGCTGCACGGGCTTCATCACCGCGTAGCTCGGGGCTTATACACGGCCCCACCCTTCTGCCTCAGGGAGCGCCTTGGCCTTGAGGGTTCCCCATGGGCGTGGCGCCTTAGGCCCATATGTGCCTTGGGTGATCCCTCGGCTGGCCTCCTTGGTGGCCATATTTTTGGCTAAGTGTTGAATTAAAACACTATTAAAAACAAAGTTCTCCATATGAAACATGCCAAACCAAGTGCCCTTCTTTCTTCCTCCCATTTCTTCATTTCTTCTTCATAAGAATTCTTCCAATCTCCTCAACATATATTAATTACTTAGGAGGGAAATTCTTGAAGGTTCTTCATCAACCGAGGCTCCTGAATCAAATAATTCTTCAACATGCATCTATGATCCAATAAGAGATCAAGTTGGATCTTCTTCAAATTCACATGCACTAAGTGATAGTGCATGGAATTATTTAGCTCACTTCATCCACTTGGAAGTACTGGATGGATAATCTTCATCTCCTCATGCATTGTCTTAACAATGCATGGTCTTCTAACATTGTTGTGACATTGTATCCACTTGATACAAGTTCTTTGAACTTAATGAACAGTTCAACAATCGTCTGATGTAATGATGATGCTCCATCATCATCCATTATTCAAGTGGTGTAACTTAGTATCATCTTGATACAAGTATTGAAACATTAAGATCAGTTCTACAATCGTCTGATATGGTATGAGAATGTTTCAACCACAACATCCTATGTCACTTAGTGAATCTCCTAAGTGACATGCATCTTTATGTTCCATGGCCATTCTCCAGTCCTCACCATCACCATCACATCCTTTGACATTCACATCTTGACTGCTTGACATCCATCCATTCATTCCTTGACAACAACATACCTCATTGACAACAAATGCAACACAATTCACTTCACATATATAATCTACTTATTTTATATATGGATTCATTTTTTAGTATTGTTTCATCAATAATAAGGACATTTTGATTTAGGAAACTATTAGAATTGGATACTTCCCTTAGAATTTATATTATATTCTCTTCAAGTGCATAACTACAGAAATTTCAACATTTATATATATATGTTTGAATAAAGTTGGATTTATCTTTCCAAATATATTCGTATATTGAGAGAATCCTGAAATAAAACTCCAACCAATCTATATTTGATGAAAACTATGATTGTTATTTATTCAATATAATGAAACTTCAATGTTGGATAAGACTTCATTGACAATAACATTTTATAATACTTCAATAATAAAGATCATTAATTAGTTGAATTCATTTATTATTAAGTTAATGTACTTGAATTCGTTGGTTTCATGGGTATCTTTTCTGGATAATTCAATCTTCCCAACATGTGTTTGATTAAAAAAATTCTTTAGAGTGGGAGTATCTGATATTTTATCTTTAATTTGGAATAATCAAAACCTATCAACATTCAATATCTATAAAACTAACCTATATTTTTCATTGTAAATAATTATTTTATCCTCTTATTTTTTAAACACTTGACTGTATTATTTGGATAATAAATTATTTCATGAAATCTCTTTTTAAAAAATTAAGCATAAAGGGGAGTGTAATAATATATTTTTTGGTAAAACCACTATTATTTTGAATCCTCTATTTAGTGTTTGGATGAAAATAAAATATAATAGAGAAGCTAACATTAGTCTGGAATAATAATTGTATAGTTTGATGTTCAGCCACCATAAGGTGGGGGGGGGGTGTCATGCTTCTACAAATAGTGGGGACTAGAATATTTATATGAAGCTTAGATAGTGGGGTTTATCCTAATGATTCGAATTTCAATGTTCAACAAATTGAATATGATTTGATTGGATCTAATCTCAACCTTTATTATACCGGTTATCAAGATCACATTATCTCCCCATCATGGATACTGGTAGTGAGATGTGGGGACTAAATTGAATACCATATGAATATTAATATTTTGGTTTTTTTACTTATTCTTAGGAAAGCATGGTTTTTGAAATCATAGGAATTTTTTCTTAGGATTAGGTAGTTATTTTTGGACTTTTTATGGAAATATTTATGTGGTTATTTTCCTTTATATTTTTAAAACTTTTAATTTCAAAATATTATAATTCATTATCCCTTTGATATTTTCTTTAAGGTGAAAATTTTTTTGATTAACAATATTAATATTCATATTAATAATTTTTCAAAATAATTAATTTTTTAAAAAATAATCAATAATTAATTTAAATTAAATTATGAAATTATAAAATATAAATAATTATATATAAAAGAGTAAAACCATTTATAAATAGGAACTACTACAAAATAAATTAATAACACTAAAAAATATTATTAATAAAATTTTGATAAATTCCATTATTACTAATGTTTTGTAAGGGTTTTAAAAATTGTAATAAAAAGTGCACATAAATTTCATTTTATCTAATAGTATCAATAAAATGGAAGTATAAAATATCCATCAGAATATATATATATATATATATTATTGGGTAGTCTATAAGCTATCTTCCTCCATGACCCATCATATATGTTATCCCATATAACCTCTCCTTTCCTAGGGTTTTCCTTCAGTGATGGATTGAAGTGGGGAGGCTTTAAAGTTTTCTCCTCAACATTTTTAGTCCTAGTTATCCATATTATCCACCATTAATCATTCTCTAATATTGGTTTTCTCATCCTTATGATGGGTTTCTTCACTCCCTCCCCCAACAGACTCTCTTTATTCTAATGATTTACCCTACGTTGAACCCACCCTTTGGGTATTGAATTTTTTTCAGTATGTGTAATAGAAGTGTATTTCATGATGTAAATATGTAATGGAGGAGAAAAATACTGAATAATGAAGTATTAAATGACTGATTATAGTTCCCAAGTATGATGAGGAAGTGACATAAAGTTCTCAAGTATGGTATTATTATGTTTCATATGTTATAAAGATTATAGTGGTATCATAAAGCATAAAATTAATATAAGTGACTTTCTACCATCACTTTTTATATGGAAGAGAGAAATCATTCTTATTAGAGTTCATTTGGAGAACCAATTAAAGAACATTTACATAGATTTGATAAATTTAAAATAGGCTCCACGACTGTATTATTATGGATCAATTCATGTATTCGAAAATATGGATGGAGACCACCTAAAATCAACTAAAATATTTGTTAAGAACACTTGTATAAATATATAAAGTGATTGTGGAAGCATTAGGTTTAATTGAAGAGGATTAGAATCTATTTAATCTGGTTGGAGTTAATTTTTATAATATGAGTACCTTTGTAAAGGTAACTCCATGATTTTTCTGACTATGTAAAGGTAATTAATGTATATCTATTTAATGGTATTAGTGAAAAAGTTGCAAAAAATAATGTAAACTCACATTGAATAAAGGTGATGTCACATTTATCAAAGATATATAAAGAGGAAAACAAATATATGAAAGGGAAATTAATAAATTTTTTAAATGTACCTTAGCAATCAAGGGACCTATGTAAACATAAACATAACTACATAAGGCTAAGTGTTCTTGTCTGAATTACAATATTAATTTTTTTTAAAATTATGAGAAAACATGAAGGGATATTCTAAAGAAATATTCTAAATAAATAAGTGAAATAGGGAAATTATATGTTATACCTCATTGTTAAAACATTAACAAACCTTATTAAGCAACTCATGATTCATTCCATGGAATTTGGTGGTGATGATTAAAGTTAAAATATACAGCAGCCCAAGCTGGTACAATTTCTTTATGAGTTAAAACACTGAATGAGATTAGATTAATTTGTAGAGAAGATGGTGAAATTTTATTGATAGTGATGAAGAGATTGACCTGAATAATGACAAAGGGTGAGTCTATGTTTTAGTAATCCATGTGATGAGAGTCAGGAATTATGTTTCATGATTGTATGCCTTTGATAAAAATTATAATTCTCCATCATTCGTATTTAATCATATACCTTTGATAGTAATTCTTTGATTAGATGTTTCCATATCGTATTCCTTATCATTATAATACATTCAAAGACTTTTTATTACTACAATTGATAAATATTTTTCCTTGTAAAGAAATATGAAATATCACTATGCTTTTTTTATTCAAACAGTGTCACGAACCATAACAATGGGGCCCACACCAAGACCCCCCACTCCCACCTCCAATTGGATAGGGGCTAGTGACTGGCACCAAGTAGGCATATCACTAACATGGGAGGCATTTCCTAAGTACCTATACACACACACAGATATCTAAGACCACAAATTCTGAAATGTAAAAACCACTAATGAACAAAATGCACACGTACAACTAAACCGGACCAACAGAGTACAACGGATAGTAAAGTGCGGAAAGTAAATTGGGCCAGCATACTAGACCACCAAATAATAAGGGTTTTAAAACTATAATTTCAAACTGGTAAGCAATAAAATAGGTAATAGGACTACTTCTTGTGTCTGTAGGAACACATCAGCCTATAGGGAATCTCAAAAATCTTTATCTAGTCTTAATCCACCATGGACTCCGTCAAAAGGACACTCGTCTACACAATACATGAAACGTGCAGGAAAATACCTTGCAGGGGTGTGTATAACAATACTTAGTAGAATACCCTTAAAATGACAAAGAAATATACAAGTAAAGATACAGTCAGCTCTACACAATATATGTCTACAGAAAATATAACAAGAGAAACATATCATGATAGACTTGAAACCTAGACTTGTAGTCTAGAGGTAAGTCATTACAACCAAATAACCACACTAGAGATTCAGTTTGAAGATTCCACGAAGCACTCATTAGGGGTAACTCACTCCACGAGTCAGGTAGCTCTGATGATATCTCTCTGAGAATTATGTTCTTTGGGAAGTGTCACGAGAGACATATACACACTGATATATCTGAAGAGAGAACAGATACACTCATTATGGGAGAACTCACTCTTGAGTGGGGAAAAGTCCAAGATACACATATTACGATCACTAGAAGGGCCTTTCTATATACAACGAATCATCTAGATTCACCTGCTAATTAGAGGATCATCATTATTTAGGATTGGTCATGTCAATACCTGACTCTGCCTAGGGTCTATAATGGGTATATGATCTCACTTTTGGACCCTCAGAGGGGTTCCAACTCTCTCTAGAATGTCATGCTGAAGGGATCATACTCCTATGGGTGAAAACGATACCTGAACATTAGAAGAACATTAAAAGGAGGGAACTAACCCCCAATGAAACTTTTCCACGGAATGGTAGACAAGAAGACCAATCCATGTACACAAGGGTACACGACGTGTAGAAGGGTCACACGTCAGGTCCTCTAACCTCAGGTACAGCCCGTGTACAACAACTGGTGTCAAAGATAATTTCAGTTGGAAAGAGATATAAACGGAATGTAAAAAGGTGAAATGCCATTTCCTACTGTCTAGGGGACTCTTTGTGTATGCTGGTCATGTGATCGTACACGACTTCAACCTATGTCATCCAACCTGTATATCGGTACACAGGGTAACCCTGGTAATCGGCCTGGCATGGCTATGTTGTGGAGTACATTTTGTGTACTCCACCATGTGTCTTTATATCATCTGAGATATACACCAAGTCATGCAAGATGACCCACACACCAAGTGACAGTTTTCAAACGTCGTGGAATCACTAATTTCCATGAAAATCCCTATATGCGACTGAGCTGGCCCCACACACCATTTCCTCGGAGAACAATTCATGTTATTTGAGATTTTCTAGAACCAGTGATCCTTCTCTATGCACCTACTTTGATCCTTTGGTCTTTTTTTCCAGTGATCCATTCATCATGAAACTGAAGGTTCAAAATCATCATGCCATGACAAAGGTGATTCAATTGGTTTTGGGGCTCTAATTTTCCCCAAAAACATGTTTCGATCCACCCACATATAGAATTGAAGAAGGAAACTTTATCCTGAACCATGTCAATTCATTCACCATAATCGTCGTCGCTCCTCCTCTAGGTCCTCATGATATTAAAACCATAATTTGGGATCGCTGCATTTACAAATGGTCACACAACTATCCGTTGTTCATAACCCTAGGAAGAATGTGAAGAACACATGGTAAAAGGAGAGAGAATAAATCTACACAACAAAATGTGGAACGAACCTACGCCTTCATTCTCTACAGCGTTGATCCTCTCCCCTTAGAAGATCAATTGGATAAAATAAAAAATAAATAAAATAATTCATGTATTAATTACCTAAAATAAACCCGATTAAAATCGTCCCACAAGAATGAACGATCTACAGGTAAACATTTGTGTGGTTTTATCCAAGTACTCAGTTTAAATTCATGAATGGGCAAAAGAACATAAATAAAAACCCCTACCTAAATTATCGACATATAGGAATATCTTTCTCCATCGATTTAGATTTGATCTTACTACACAATAATTTTTGCATCGTCATTCATCACCATTCATCATGAATTATCCAATGGTGGATACTCACCAAATCTCCAGAGGATTTCAAGGAGTTTTATAGGGTTACGAGCCAAACCTTGGGTTCCTTATCATTTAAAACAAATTAACATTTCGCTGCGTCCTAGAATCATTTAAAATAAATTACATTATTAATTTATTTTATTTCCTTTAAAATGTTCAAAAACTAACTTCCATTTCCAACCCGCACTAGTTGATGTTTGGCCCTGTCTAAGGTAAAGTAGCAGCTCTGGCCACAATAGTGCCTGTGAATTTCTGATTCGTGCAGCCATTTAAAAGTTATTCCAAATTATTATTTAAACCACTCACACACACAATTTAATGGATTAAAATTATTTTAAACATCTATTTCGGGCACTCCGAGCCTCAAAATCATGCACTGTCAAAAATAATAATCTCAAAATAATTCAATATAATATTTAAAAATAATACAAAAAAAATCCAAAACATTAAATTATCCCCACCTTAGGGATTTTATGTCCCCTAAAATCCAAAACAAAAGGCTACTCAAACAAAGGTGGGTATTATGCACGAATCTCAGCCTCCCATACCGAAATTCTCTCCTAAAGGTTCTTGTGCTACCACCGGACACGCACTAAGGGAATCACTCACCTCCGAAGGATTCTCTATTAGTGATCTTAAATCTCTTATGGGTACTCTGTGAAGGTCTCCCTATCCATTATTTTCAGCTCACCCTAGTCGATGACATGTGATGGGTCATGCACGTACCTCCACGGTTGTGAACACAATAGTGCCCTTGAATTTCTGATTCATGCAGCCATTTAAAATTTATTCCAAATTATTATTTAAACCACTCGCACACACAATTTAATGGATTAAAATTATTTTAAACATCTATTCCAGGCACTCCGAGCGTCAAAATCACGCACTGTCAAAAAGCCTAGTCTCAGAATAAGTCAATATAATATTTAAAAATAATACAAAAAAATCCAAAACATTAAATTATCCCCACCTTAGGGATTTTATGTCCCCTAAAATCCAAAACAAAAGGCTACTCAAACCAAGGTGGGTATTATGCACGAATCTAAGAATCCCATACCGAAATTCTCTCCTAAAGGTTCTTGTGCTACCACCGGACACGCACCAAGGGAATCACTCACATGCGAAGGATTCTCTCTTAGCGATCTTCAATCTCATCTAGGTACTCTGTGAAGGTCTCTCTATCCTTGATTTTCAGCTCACCCTAGTCGATGGCATGCGATGGGTCATTCACGTACCTCCACGGTTGTGAAACATGGAAGACATCATGTACCCGGTATAACTTCGGGGGTAGAGCTAGGTGGTACGCCACCTCACCAAGTCTGTCTAGTATCGGAAAAGGGTCGATGAACCTCAGAGACAACTTGTCTCCCCTACCAATTATCGTCAATCCTCAAAGAGGTGAGACCCGAAGGAGGACATGGTCTCCCTCTTCGAACTCTAGAGGACTCTGCTATCTTTCCACATAACACTTCTGCCAGCTTTGTGCATTCTCTATCCACTCCTATATTATCTGCACCTTTTCGGTGGTAGCTCGTACCAACTCTAAACACATGACTGTTGACTCTCCATGGTTAGTCCCGCAAAGTAGTGACTGGTAGGGTCACCCCTTCAAAGACTTAAATGGTGCCATATCAATGGTGGATTGTTAGCTATTGTTGTGTGCAAACATGTGACAACTGGGTCCCGGTAACAGCACAGGAACCCCGTCTTAACATGGCCATCGGGTCCTGGCCCACCAGGTACTACCGGTTGCCCCGCAGACACGTGGGGCCCACCCCAGGGTCCACCCACATGCCTGAACTGGTCATCTAACTAATGATAATCCCCACAGGCCAACACATGTCCTTTCCAGTATGCTTTTTTCTCACTCACAGACACCCTGGGAGACTTCCCAGAAGGTCACACATCCTGATTACTACTCCAGGCCAAGCAAGATTACCTGTGGAGTTCTAATCATACATGCTCCCAAAAAGGAATGTGCACCTTGTTGACATGAGTCATATCATTTAGTAATTTAACCCTTTATCATTCTGGGATGTTACAATCACCCCCCCCCCCCCCCTTTAGAGCACAACGCCCTCGTTGTGGGCCCTACATCTCAACCCAGGTAGTGCACCGTACTTAAGGTTGGGTTCCTCCTTTGATACCAAATGTGACAACTGGGTCCCGGTAACAACACAGGAACCCCATCTTAACATGGCCATCAAGTCCTGGCCCACCCCAGGGTCCACCCACATGCCTGAACGGGTCATATGACTAATGATAGTCCCCACAGGCCAACACATGTCCTTTCTAGTAAGTTTTTTTCTCACTCACACACACCCTGGGAGACTTCCCAGAAGGTCACCCATCCTGATTACTACTACAGGCCAAGCATGCTTAACTGTGGAGTTCTAATCAGACAGGCTCCCAAAAAAGAATGTGCACCTTGTTGACATGAGTCATATCATTTAGTAATTTAACCCTTTATCATTCAGGGATGTTACAATCACCCCCCCCCCTTTAGAGCACAACGCCCTCATTGTGGGCCCTATATCTCAACCCAGGCAGTGCACCACACTTAAGGCTGGGTTCCTCCTTTGATACCAAATCTGACAACCGGGTCCCTGTAACAGCACAGACACCCCGCCTTAACATGGCCATTGGTTCCTCGCCCACCAGGTACCCCCAATTGCCCACAGACACGTGGGGCCCACCCCAGGGTCCACCCACATGATTGAACGGGTCATCTAACTAATGATAGTCCCCACATGCCATCACATGTCCTTTCCAGTACGCTTTTTCCTCAATCGCACACACCCTATGAGACTTCCCAGAAGGTCACCCATCCTGATTACTACTCCAGGCCAAACACGCTTTTCTGTGGAGTTCTAATCAAACAGGATCCTAAAAAATAAGGTGCACCTTGTTAACATTAGTCATATCATTTAGTCATTTAACCCTTTATACCAAATGTGACAACCGGGTCCCGGTAATAGCACATGCACCCCGCCTTAACATGGACAGCGGGTCCTAGCCCACCAGGTACCACCAGTTGCCCCGTAGACACGTGAGGCCCACACCAGGGTCTACCCACATGCCTGAACGTGTCATCTGACTAATGATAGTCCCCATAGGCCAACACATGTCCTTTCCAGTAAGCTTCTTCATCACTCACACACACCCTGGGAGACATCCCAGAAGGTCACCCATCCTGATTACTACTCCAGGCCAAGCACACATTACTGTGGAGTTCTAATCATACAGGCTCCCGAAAAGGAAGGTGAACCTTGTTGACATGAGTCATATCATTTAGTCATTTAACCCTTTATCATTTAGGGATGTTACAAAACTCCATCGATGGTAGGTGTCCCTCTCATCTATGAACAAATTCCAAGATACAATCCCACAACATATCCTCCAGAACCTAAGTGGTTCTCTTTTTATGACCATATGTCTGGGGGTGGAACATTATGCTCAAGCGCACCTAAGTCCCAAATGCATTATTCAATCCCTTCCACAACTGGGATGTGAAACAAGAATTGTGATCTGAGACTATCATCCAAACGACGCCATGAAGCTGAATTATCTCATGCACGTATAGGCGTCCCAAGATCTATATGGAACTTTGCTCCGTAATAGATAGTAAGTGGGACGACTTGGAGAGTCGAACAATGATCACTTAGATGAAATCGTGTCCACTTCACATTCATGGTAATACTGTCACGAATTACATCGATATTCCATCCCACTTCTAGTCCAGCACTTCTAGTGGTGAGATAACGTCGTTGCCACCTGGTGCACAACCGTCACCTACTGGCACATAAGGCATCGAGAAATGAACTATTCTACATCATTCATCATACCTATCCGCTAGAATTGACTCCAGAGGTCCCATTACCGTTTTTCCAAACCAGGGTGTACCACCAAGGGGGTGTATGAAACTCCATCAAAACCTCATCCAGCAATGCCATTGGCACAACTGTGCATCCTTTGAAAAGGATGGAATGATCCCCACATTGTGAATATGCATCCGGATCGTATCTTGTGGAAAACTGAGCACATAAAGTATCATAGTTGAAATCCCCAATCCATTCCTCCCTGACATGTTGTAATAGTGGATGGGTGACAACCATCAAATGAAGATAAGCTACATCATCTCCATTCATTGTGAATAACTATAGCGAGGACAACTGATTTGATGCTTCGCTCACCATTTGAGAACACGATCACCTACTAAGAGAATCTACCACATCATTTCCCTTTCTAGGGTTATAGATGACATCTAAGTCATAAACCTAGATGATCTCCAACCATCACCACTCCCTATGATTCAGATCATTCTATAATAATATACACTTGGGGCTCCTATGGTCAAAGTAGACAGTAAACTGTTTCACCATCTGGTAGTGTGGCCACATATTCAATGCAAAGAAAACTTCTATACACTCTATATCATGGTTCATGTAGTTTTACTCATGCATCCTTAGATGGCGTAAACAATTGGAAATCATCGTCTTCCACTACATCAGAAAAAATCCATGTCTTTTCTTAGATATGTCATAGAAGACTACATACTCGATGCCCTCCTCTGGTAATCTCAACATCAGAGTGCCCGTAAAACTTTTCCACAACTCATGGAATGACTACTATCACTTCTCTATCCTTACAAAAAGATGCCTCTTCTGGGTTAAGGGTTTCATCGGTGCTGATATTCAGGATTAATTGGGGATAAATCTCAAGTAGTATTCGTCCGACCCAAAGAATCTCTGCAACACTATCATACTCTCAGGTGGATCTCAGGCTAACACTAGATCAACCATGGATGGGTCCATTACTACTCCATTTACTGAGATAACATGTCCCAGAAAGTGGACCTCCTCTATCCAGAATTGGAACTTCAGGAGATTCTCATAAGACTTGTGCTCTTAGAGTACATCTAGATTCATCCATGGGTGTCCCTCATGCTCCTCCTCTGACTCTATGTACAAAAGGATGTTGTCGATGTAGACCACTATGAACCGGCCCGTGTATGGATGGAAGGTCTAGTTCATAAGTCCCATGAACACTGCAGGGATGTTCGTCGCGCTGAAATTCATCACAAACTACTCCCAGTGACTGCGGAGGCATCTTAAATACATACTCGGTATATAATCATCCCCTACATGTAAATGGTTGTAACTCGATTTAAGGTCAACTTTAGAGAACAACCATTCCCCTATTAGCTGATTGAAGAGGTCGTCGATCCATGGTAGTGGATACTTGTCCTTTACCATTAACTAGTTTAGGCATCGGTAATCCACACACAACCTCAAACTCATATATGCCTTCTTGGTAAAAAAATTGGGGCCACCCATGGTGAAACATTGGGTCTTACGAATCCATTCCATTACAAATCCTCAAATTGTACCCTCATCTCGTAAAGATCTCCAGGAGGTATCTGATATGCTGATGAGAATATCAGTGGCATATCGAGGTGTTTGTCGATGCATAAGTTGATCTCCTAATGGGGAGGTATTCCGGGAACATCTTCTGGAAATATGTCCTCATACTCCACCACTACTGCTAAGAATAGAATGCTCACAACATCATCTTCTCTAAGGTTAAATCTATCCAAATCATAACTAATCGGCATCACCCTCATAATAAATAACCCATTCTGTGTTGTATGGGTTTCTTTTTCACCAACAAAGGAGAACTTCATTCTATCATTGCGGGCACAACACACTCTTCTCTTAAAGTAGTGAATCTGGGCATGGACCGAAGATAACTAATCCATAACAATAATGAAATCATAAGATATTGACACATGAACAATATGGTTCCAACTGAAACTCTCACCTCCAAATGAAAGACCACACTTCCATCAAAGATTCATGATCATAGAGTCTCCTCCTGTATGTGTCTCCAACTGTAAGGGTAGAATCAACAGCTCCACTGGAATCTCATGGTTTTGCAGAAGACATGTGGTGAGGAAAGAAGGACTATGACATGTGTCTATAAGTACAAAAGCTATGGTAGAAAATACATATATCATACCTCAAATCATCCCTAGAGTCCTTGGGTCATACGCCTCAACCGCATATAAATGCCCCCACCAGTGTCTCCCATCTCCCTGAGCCTAGTGCGGACCTCCTGGGGGTGGTGGTGGAAGTAGGTCAATGAATTTTCCACCTCTTATAGATCTCTCTACTCCTTTTCCACATTCACTTCTTGGAGGGCCCACATGATCCACTCTCTCCCTCTACCTCGGTTTTTCATCCACCATGTACTTGTTAGTAGCTCAACGGGTTAGACAGTCTCTAGTGAGTTGACCCTTGTCATCACACGAGTAGTATCATCTGTACCAAGGATAACTATATAATTACTAAGGGATCTGGAAAAAATATCCCCTATCTTGGTTCCTCCTATGATGTCTATCAAATCCTGATCACTGTGTTTGATGTCGGTTCCCTACTGCTGAGGTCTCTGCACCTGTCTGCCTGCTGTTGATTGTCACTAGATGTCTCTACTCAGCCAAAACTCCCTAGACCACCAAAGCTCTCTAGAGCATTACTGGATAAGGAAAAATTCATAGATTCACAACACGAGTTTGAATATCCCATCATTGACCTCGCTTGATGGTTTGAGCTCTGATGTACTAATTCATGACCAAATATTTTGTGTACCTGGAGAGGCTGGTGGACCTCAATGAATAGACATCCATCATTAAAATATTTTTCTGAAGCTAAATAAGCTCCTAGATACAAATTTCTCTTATCGTAACAAGAGATAAATCCTCCCTAAATAGACTTTAAAACTCTGTCCATGATAGAGTCTCCTTGTCATGAGTCTGTGAGGTTAACCTCTACCATCGTCCCACCAAACCCTACTATAGGTTCGCTCCTTGGATCACAATATGGTCTACTGGTGTCCTCACTAGATAGAAAACTCTGGCCATTGACTCATTCCTATAGCAACCCAACCTTTTCTAATATTACTATTACATAATTTTAAAGATAAAAAGCATAATAGTATTACACATAGAGGATCCAACAGTTTAGTGTCTTGAGTAAACTAGGACCATACATAAAAATTACAACATCGAGTTTTTTGGTTCATTTCTTCTTCTATAACTTTTTATTTCCACTTGACCTATCCTTAGTGCATGTATCCACCTGAGGATATACATAAAAAGAGGTAATCTAGAAGCCCAGTAAGAGGATATATAAGAAAAATATAGCATGGGGTGATCATATTCATAACATAGGAAAATAATCATGAGACGAATCATTAATAAGATACTTGAAATGTGGAAATGCATGAAAATGAAACATCATGTCTTAGTGGTTAGCTACATCACATTCTTGTGAAAAAAGATAGAATCTTGTTCACACATCATTTCACATTTACTCATGAGATTAATCACTTTACCCAATGAATTTGAGAACTATATAATTCATGGCCTACCCATCACATTTAAACATTCATATTGTGCTATATAATTCCGGGCGCACCCGTCACATCATAACCTTATAATTTATCATTCAAGACACAATGAAAATATAAAATAAATGAACATAACTAAAACATGAAAAGTAATGGGTTTCATATCACATGAAAAAATTCATTAACTTTAGATTCCAAAAATAAATATGGAATAAAATACTTGATACAAGAACCATCAATCTTGAATGAGAAGTAAAAGGTGTGTTCTAGAAAGAAGAGTTCCTTTGGAAAACATTTGGTTAGTCATAAATTCTAGTGACAAACATTTATATCCCTGAAAAGGAAAGAAAATTATGATAAAAATATTTTTAAGGAGTAACCATATAAAAAAGGAGTGAAAGAGGGAGAACCAAAAGGATGAAAGTTGGGATCGAGAATTTCCCTTTACCCTGAATCTGAACGCTTCCTTCAATTTAATGTCTAATATAAAGACATTATATTCCTTAATTAGAAATTAAATAACCTTTTATACATTAATAATTATCATTTAGGTTTCATTATGTTATTTTATAGGTTTTCTGATGAGTTATAGAGTTTAAAAACATTGTTCAGGAATGTTCGTTTTTATGGATTTCATGAGAGTTTCACATGTATTAATGAATTGAAGTTTGTGTATAACATGGGTAAACATACATAGAATATATTACATGTTATTAAAGATATTATATGTGTTTAAATGATCTTAATATTAATTGCATTGTATACCATGTGGATGAATCATTATATAGGAATTTGATGATGATTGTTTGGGTTAATTTGGGCAGTTTTTCGACAACAACAAACTAGTTTTGTTTACTCTTCTAGTAATACATACATAAGTTAGTTCAAGAACTTAAAATAGGACATAATACATATATAATATACATTTTAAACCATAAAAATGGTTTCATTACCATATCTGTAGGTAGAAATGGAAAAATAAAACAAGTCATTATTGAAGGTGATAGATTAACACCTTTCGAACAACGTTTTCTTTTATAAAATAAAAGGAAGATGAGAATGGTTTGGACGGTATAACATCCCATTAGTATAATAAAATTATAGTATATGTATGAAACTGTAGGTAAAATAATATTTGGAAAAAGATAGGTTGGGAGAGAATAAGAAAAGGACTTGAAATTGAAAGGGAAATAAAGGAAAGAGGAAGGGAAATTACCTCTTGAATCCTCCTCTTGAGATCCTCCTTAAGGGACCTAGGCTTGGTCTTTTTATGAGACCAGAAGCTCTTGTACATAGGGGAGAGTATAGGTAAGATTATTGGGAATATTATAGACAATTTTTGAATCTTGAGAGGTGTGTTTTGGCAATGGTAGGGGGAGGGGTTATTTATACATGAGGAGGGAGGTGTTTTTAGAATAAAATATTAAATAAAATAATATATCAAAAGTTACACTTGTAATAGTAGTTTTTTAACATCCTAAATCATATATTAATATAATATAATTTTTTTTGGCTTTAAATAATCTTTATAATCCGAATTCATTCATTTATAAAAAGGAAAGTGAAAGAAAGAGAAAAAGACACTTTAAGAAATCACCTTTTGACTTTAGGCTTTGGAAAGTTCTTTTTAGGTTTGAAAATTGAGTTTATTGTATTGTAAGGAACCATTTATGAAATTTAATATAATTTGGCCGAACCTACAGTTCTAGAATTTTTTTTCTTCATTACATCATTAATGATTCAATTTAGGATACACAAGTTATGTGAAAAACTGAATTTTTACTATTCACCAGAAAATTGAAGTATTTCAGAAAAATCCAAAAAAATCACCCAAACCATTTTTTGACATGTAGAATCCAAAAATGAATTAAATTTTTCAAAAATAATTTTTTAAATATGATTAATTTAATATTTAATTTAAATCATAATTTACTTGAGAAATACAGTATTTAAAATTAAAACTGATTTTATAATGATTTCAATCATTAAGTAGGGTCTTATATAATTATCTGAAAACAAGAAGAAATATATTTAATAATTTATGAACACATTTTAAGAAAATATATTTTCTATCTAATTAATTATTTATATCTTACAGAAATACTAAAACGCTTACTATGGTCAAATTATAACTTTCTAAGATGACTAAATTTTATTTAATTATTCATGGGTAAGGTTAATATTATTTGGAAGATTTACTATTCATAAGGTTCATACTACTATTAATAATGGTATTTTATTATTCATATTGGTAGGTTACTATTCACCAAAAATTAATTTTTTCTTATTAGACCCCAAAAATCATCTTGAACACAACATTGTATGTCGGATTTTAAAAATTCCAAACACAGAAGTGACAAAATTATGTTTAAAGGTCACTTATAACTTAATATTTCATTATGTAGGGTTTTTATGTTATTTTTTGACATATTTTTTAAGAAGGGAATTTCCATTGAAAAACTTTGGGTCGTTACATTCTTCCCACCTTATGAAATTTCGCCCTTGAAATTTCACTTTACACAAATAGGTGAGGGTACTTCTCCTTCATCACCTCCTCTGGTTCCCATGTATTGTCTTCAAACTTGTGGTTCCTCCACAACACTTTGACAAGGTGGGTAGTCTTATTGCGTAAAAACTTATCTCTCCGGTCCAGAATCTCTATTGGCTACTCTTCATAAAAGAGATCATCTTCCAGTTGTACCACCTCTGAGTTTAGTACATGTGAGGGATCAGGTATGTACTTTTTCAAAAGTGATACATGAAAAAAAATCATGAAACTGAGCCATATTCGGTGGAAGTGCAAGTCAATAGGCCACCGCTCCTATATAGTCAAGGATTTCAAATGGGCCATTGTACCTTGGGCATAACTTTCCTTTCATCCCAAATCGCATGACTCTCTTCCATGGTGATATTCTAAGGAAGACTTTATCTCCAACATCAAACTCCAAATCCCTTCGACGGTTGTCAGCATAGCTATTTTTCCAACATTGAGCAGCTTTGATGTGTTTTCATATGACTTGAACCTTCTCTATATTCTCTTACACATGATCAGGTCCAAGAATCTTTCTTTCTCCAACATTATCCCAATAGGTTGGAGTTCTACATAGCTTTCCATACAAAGCTTCATATGGAGCCATCTGAAAAATTGAGTGGAAGATATTGTTGTATGAGAACTCAACCATTGGGAGATGATGATCTCATCCACCTTTGAATTCTATTTAGCACGCTTTTAACATATCTTTAAGCGTCTGAATAGTCCTTCCAAATTGGCTATCGGTTTAGTGGTGATAGGTTGTGCTAAAATTTAATTCAATAATTAAAGCATGATGAAAGATCCTTCAGAATTTAGATGTGAACCTTGATCACGGTCAGAGACAATTGAGAGTACAACACCATGTTGTCTCACCACTTCCTTCACATATATCCTTGAAAGTTGTTCAAGTGAGAGATCTTCCCGAATAGCGATAAAATGGGAAGTCTTGCTGAGTCGATCAACCATAATGCATATCGCATTATTTCCCTTCGACGTCTTCGGGAGACCCATGACAAAGTCCATAGTAACATTTTCCCATTTCCACATGGTTATAGGCAATGGATGCATCATCCCTTTGGACTTTTTTCGCTCTAATATAACTTTCTGACACACCAAGCACCTTGATATATATTCTGCAATATCCTTATTCATGTTATCCCACCAGAAGTGTTCTCGGAGATTACGGTACATCATGGTACTACCAGGATGGATTGAGAATGTTGAGCTATGTGCATTGTCCAATAGCTCCTTCTTTACCCCGGGTGATGAAGGCACACAAATCTTTGTTCCAAACCAAATCACACCAACATCGTCGATATGGAACTCTTGCAACTTCCCTTTATTTACTGCATTCACCCTCTTTTGTATCTTCACATCAACCCTTTGTGCTTCTTTAATCATTATTTGGATAAATGGTTGCACAATAATTTTTCAAGGTAGGATGCATCCCCTGCCCTTATGATTTTTAAATCCATGCTTTTCATATCCATAAATATACGGTATTTCTAAATCCGTAACATGGATAGATTAGTAGGTTATTTTCATCTTAGAGCATCAATGACCTTGTTCGCCTTTCCAGGATGGTAGTGAATAGAGAAATTGTAATACTTGATTAGCTATAACAATATCCTCTGATGCATGTTGATCTCCTTTTGTGTGAATATATACATTAGGCTCTTTTAGTCGGTGTATATGTCACACTTCTCACCATAAAGGTAGTACCGCCATATTTTTGAGGCAAAAATAACATCTTCTAGCTCTAGATCATGAGTCGGGTAGTTTTGGTAATGAATATTCAACTGTCATGAGGCATAGGCTATCACATTATCATTTTTCATGAGTACGCAACCCAATTATTTCTTTAAGGAATCACTATATATCACATAACGTTCTCCACTTTTTGGTAGTGTGAGTACAGGTGCAGTGATCAGCCTTCACTTTAGCTCCTTGAAGCTTCCCTCACATTCTTCTATCTGGACATACTTTAACCTTTTCCTTGTTAACTTAGTTTTCAGGCTTGACAATCGTGAGAAGTTTCTCAAAAAAACGTTGGTAGTAATGAGATAATCCCAGAAATCTATGGATTTCGGTGACACTAGAGGTCCTGATCCATTACTCAATTACCTTTGTTTTTGAAGGACCCACATAAATTCCCTCACTTGTGATCACATTTCCCAAGAATGTGACTTGATTCATCCAAAAGTAACACTTTCTGAACATGGCATACAACTTATCATTTCTCAATGTCACCAACACAAGTCTTAGATGTTCTTTATATTCCTCCTTGGTCTTAGAGTATATTAGAATATCATCGCTAAACACTACCACAAATTTGTCAAGGTAATGTCTAAAGACTCTATTCATCAAATCCGTGAAGATTGTAGGGGCATTAGTAAGAATAAAGGGAATCACTAGAAACTCATAGTGCCTATACCTTGTACGGAAGGAAGTGTTCTGAATATCCCCCTTATTCACCTTTAGCTAATGATATCCAGAACGAAGATCCACCTTTGAGAAGTATTTATCTCCTCATAACTGATCGAACAAGTTTTCAATCCTTGGAAGAGGATACTTGTTCCTTATGGTGATCTTGTTGAGTTCCCGATAGTTGATACAGACTCACATTGTTCCATCCTTCTTCGTCACAAATAGAACTGGCGCGCCCCAAGGTGATGCACTAGGGAATATGAACCCTTTGTCGAGACTCTATTGCTACTGCTTCTTTAACTCATCCAATTCGATATGATCCATCCTATAGGGACTCTTTGAGATAAGAGTAGCTCCAGGTATCAGTTCTGTTGAAAACTCTACCTCACGATCTGGGGAAATTCCTGGTAACTCTTCGGGAAATACATCACTGTATTCCCTCACGATGGGAATTTCCTCAAGGTTAGAAGTTTCCCATGACTCAAAAATTTGTGAGAGGTATTCTTCTTCATAGGGAATAAACACCCACACCATTGAAGGATTTTTCAAAAGATATTCTTGATCTTCCTTAAAATTGTAGCGGAGTATGGGATGGTTTGGAATATGAATAGATATTTCTTTTTCCTGACAGTTGATATGTGCTCTATATAATGGGAGCCAATCCATTCCCATTATAGTGTTTAATTCCACCAAGGGAAGTATTATGTGATTTTCTGGAAGAATCTTCCCAGAGAAGCCAAAAGGATAAGATTCAAACATGTGGGTTGCGATGATTTCACCACTTTGTGTTTTTACAGGTATTTCAACTTCAAGGTTTCGGGGCTTCGATTCAAAAGTTCTAGCAAACTTTCAACATATGGAGGACTGCGTAGAACCAGAATCAAATAAAACCTTTTCCATTCTTGATTGAATAGGAAGTTGTTGGTCGGAGTGGATACTCAAGAGGGGGGTGAATTGAGTTCCAATTAAAATTTCTATTAAAAATATTCTTATTAAAATCCCCCAAATTAAATAACAAGCTAAACTGTAGTGAATTTTTAATATAGTAAAGGGTCAGTTAGGTTCTCAAGAAATTGATTAGTTCTCAGTTAATCTAATCTGAAGATTGATTAACTTTTGAAGATAACCTAATGCTTTACAATAAATATAAACACATTCTAGTTTAACTATTAGAGTTACTCTAAAATAGATTTATATTTAAAAGTAATTAGAAGTAGAATAATCAATATAGTTTAAAACAAAATAAAATAATCACAACAGTTTAAAACAAGAGGTTCAGTCTCAAGCCGAGACTTAGTCCTCTCAAACAATTTATATAAATGTTGATCCACACCCTGGATCAGGGTAAAAAACAGTAGAGAGACTGTTCAGGTACTAAGACATCTACCCCAGTTCTTCGTGGGAACAAATAAACACAATATCACATAAGCTATCCAGGTCACACTTGACCTCTACCACTATCCACAGTGGAATAAAAGGGAGTTATAGAAGTTTTTTATGAGGATTTATAAATCCTACATTTCGTAAGCACATGAGACAATGTGTGTCTAAAAATATAGAGCACACACACTGCTCAAAATATAAAGAAAAGAATCACTGAGAGAGATTATATATGGGTTTATAAATACTCTAGTCATTTGAAATGCAGATCTGGACTCCTTTTGATTAAACACAAATGATTCTGAGTTCTTCTCTGGTTTTTCTATTTCAAATAGAGTGTTGTTTTTGTATTCAACTTCCAATATATTCAAATATTTCTCTAGGTTGTAATAGTCTTTGCAGCACAGAAATATCCCTCAGATTCTAGAAAAATTTCTTCTCTCCTTTATGCTATTGTGCATGTGTTCTTTTTTTATCAGATGAGTATCTTCGTATGTCACTACACCCAGCTGTTTTTTCACTTCTTTTCAGCACTTTTTATGCCCGACTTTTGTCTTTCCTTTTATAGATTTCAGCTCCAAAAATGGGAATGATTAACTTTTTACGGGTACGAGGTATGGTTCCTAAAATACCATCCACTATCAGTAATTAATAGTAAGATCATTAAATTAACCAAATATGACCATTAGAATTATATTAATAATATTGACAATGTATAGAGTTTGAGTAGCAGTGACTGGTTAACAGTCATCTTCCATCAGTAGATCTCTCTCAGTAGACTTGTAATGGTAGACTTTGTATTAGTGGATGCCTTGTATAGGTAGATATTTATCTGTGTAACAGTAGCTCTATGTACCGGTAACTCCTTCTATCGGTAGTGTTGTTCTATTGGTAACTTGATTGTATCAGACACTACTTGTATCGGTGGCTCTGTCTGTATTGGTGAACTTTGTATAAGTAGCTCTGTATCGGTGGACTTCATATCGGTAGTCGTTCTTCTGTCTGTTTATATCATAAGGTCTGCCCTTATCGCTGGACTTCATATCGGTAGACTTGGGTAGCGGTGACTTCCTTAGACCGATGGAGTTCATAACAGTAGACTTACACATATCGATAGACTTACTCTAACGGTAACCTTTCGGTGTACCGATAGACTTACATATTGGTAACTCTGTTCTGTATCAGTGTACATAGCCTTATCATAGCTTTGTATATGTTTGTATCAGTAGCTATGTGCATACCGGTAGGCTGGACACTTATATGTTCTATGCAAAACAACTCCAGATTGAGTTAGTATTATCTCAAAGTATGTATAAACATAGACAAACATTGATTGACATATTCCAAAGATTATTTGGATATTTTTATCAACATGATAATATAATATCATAGATTGAAAGAATTAATATATAGATAAATATTTTTTGGGATTATCAAAGCATGTGAAAGCATAATTGGGATTATCAAAATAGGTGAGGTCAACAATCAACCCCTTTTTGATAATCACAACTTATGGTATTGTAATCCAAAATAATCACTAATGTATCATTATAAAATAAAATGGTTTTTATTTCTCTCTGTGAGTAATGACATTTTCAAATGTGATATTTTAAAAGAATATCAGAGGATATAGTATTAAAAACAAGTGTATCAGAGGTAATAATAAAAACAATGTACTAGAAGTAAAACGTATTATTCTCATAAAATATAATGATTCTTCATATCAGTTCTCCCCCTTTGTATTATTTCTCCCCTATTATATTATGTCTCCCTTATTTCTCCCCCTTTGTGATTAGAAAAAAGTGAGACAGAAAAGAAATACAGGAAAAGATAAGTAACATAAGGTAAAATAGAGAATGAAAGCATTGATATATTCCTTGAGGAAAAAAACAATACATAGAAATATAGATTTGAACAAAAAAAGAATACAAGTGATTCCCATCAAAGGTCCTATCCACTAATAAATCCACCTCTTGAATGTAAAATTTGGATTTGGCTTTGAGTTCAGAGGTAGATTCAGGCAGTGTAGTTTCAGTAGAAGGTTTGGGAATTCTAGAAAGCATGACTGGTGGTTGAATAACAGATACTATTCATGTCTTGTATTGGGTAGCTCTATGTGTGATCATAGGTTTGAGACTTCAGATTTCTTTGACTGGAGTCATCTAAGGAATGGAGGCAGACTGAGCAGAGGCAGGTAGAGCTGGAGGTGCAATGATAGGAGTACTGTCCACATGCAAAAATGGCAGCAACAGATTCCTAAAGTCCATTATAATTCATCATCCTCTTTCCATAGAAGAAATGAAATCATCCTTGGTCTCCATGAATTTGTCTAGTGCAGGGGTCAACTCTCTGAGCTTGTTGACTTGTTAATTGAAGGTTTTATTGATTGGTGGTAGCTTCATGTTTTCTAACATAAACTTCAAATGATTGTTGAGATTATGCTTGGTATACACTTTCTGAAAATAATAATCAACTTTATCCTTTACTTCTTTTTGAGAGGAAGAAGATTCTCTCATATAATCTTGAAAACCTTTCATGATATCACTAGTGGTAGTCACAACCTGGGTCAGGGAAGCTGAGTCCATAGAGCCACTAGTTGATGATGAACCAATCTCTTCTCTCATCACTTCTTGATACTTATCAACATATATAGAAGTACTTAATGAAACAAGAGGTTTGATAGTGAATGAAACAGTCTCAATGAATGATTGGGTTAAGTTCCTTATCAGCTTCTAGAAAACCAAATCATGAGTGCTCATATGCTCTTTGACCGACTTCTTAAAAGCTTCAAAGACAACCACAAATTGCTTTACTACACCTATTAATGTAATTTATATCA
Organism: Viscum album; assembly: GCA_963277665.1. NCBI lineage: Eukaryota > Viridiplantae > Streptophyta > Magnoliopsida > Santalales > Viscaceae > Viscum > Viscum album. The sequence continues at coordinate 71,741,751 of OY728134.1, read as the reverse complement.
GCATTCATTTGAGCTTGATAACTACTCAATGAAGTTAAGGAAGCAACAGACTGCTTCAAGGCAATAACAGCTCCTGTCCAACTCTCAATCTGAGAATGACACACACTGATTTCATTCATCATCTCTGTCATAGTGGTTGACAAAATACAACCAAGAGAGAGTTTAAATGATTTTTTCATGTTGCTCAACTCCGAAAAAAAACAATTCTTTAAATCGGTAATAGATTCATTCAAAGACTCTGTCATCTCAGCCTTTAAATTCTCAATGTCTGCCCTGGTTGTCATATTAGTAGGCACAACAATAAGTTCTCTTTATGTCACAATACTAGACAAAGAGGCATTCATAACCGATTGGATGGATGATACTAATGACACTTCCATTTTTCTTATCTCTTCCACAAAAGAAGACTTAAGATCAGACTTCAATTTGTCTTGATTAGCTTTTCTTACTAAATCCTCAAGTAGAAACTTAGAACATATATTATAGTTAACTTGTGGTATGTTCATGGGTGTCTCATCTTTAGAATCAGGGTAGTCCAACCCATAAACCACAAAACTTGGGTCTTCATCCAAGTATTCAATTCCATCAGTTACGGAAACACTGCCAAGTCGAGTTGGATGCTCCCCCTCAACTGATACATTCTATTGTTTAGAAATAGCACCCTCATCAGCTCAGTCTTCCTCAAAAGAATCTTAAACAATCATCTCCATTTCTTCAACATCAGGAGGATCCTTAGGAATATGAGCGGGTCAATCTACTTCAACAAGAACAACCTCTAAAGGCACAACAAAACTTCCAATAAACTGACTCAAACTCAAGGTGGTAGAAGAAAATGGTTCAGTTTTGGATTCTCTTTATTCTTCCTCATTCTCTGGGGCAGTCTCTTCATGATCTTATCTCTGCTGGTCTTCCTCATCCACAGGTGCCTCTCCACTGCTTACTCCCAAAATAGTTTTTTTACTAGGTAGATTCAAAGAATCATTTTCCTTTTCTTGTGATACAATTTCAGGAGTCGGGCTAGGAGGCAAGTCCAGATCTCCTCCATCATCTGCAGAGGAATCCTCCTCATCTGAATCATCACTATATTGTGGATCCTCCTCATCAAGTCATAGACCTAGATCTCTCTTATCTTTTGGTCTATTGGGATGGTCAACTGGATTAAACTTTTCATATATCTTCTCATCATCAGTTACTACTACCTTCTCCATGGGTTCCTGATAATCTTCATGTTCTTATATACTATGCTTGTGATACAAAATTTTTTTCTTACCACCACTGTCTGATCTTGAGACTCAGCAACCCTATTTTCTTTAATCATAACCGAAATCAATTTGGGAAAGAATAATGAATTGGTTTTTGATTTGGGTATGGTCAAATCCTCTATTTAAATCATTAACAGCCTGTACAGATTCAACTTCACACAATGCCTTAAGAGATGCAACAAATAAATATCATGATATATCATATTTGCAAAGTCCCCTCTTCTTGGACTAAGAAAGTGTTGGATGAACATGAACAACAATATATTTTCCCCATCCATCTCAGCAGCCACCACCTTTCTCTGCTTGCCACTACCAGTTAGCTCCTCTAAGGTAGTCTCATAGTCAAATATGTCACTGGTAGGAGGTATTGTCTTTGATGAATACCCAAATACTCCTTCATGTGGTACCATCATGCATTCAACCCATTCAATGGATGAAAAATCTATTTCCTTTATATTTACAATTGAAACCATTCTATTCTCCTTATAGAATTTCTCAAAGCGCACAAAAGCATAGAAATATTTTATCAGCTTCATATAATAAAGACCATTGTTGTTTGTGAAACATTATAGCCATTTCTACTCCTCCATTATTCTTAGGGTCAATAATTTTCTAGGAAAAATCCATTCTACACAAAGATCCTTCTTGATTACAATTTTGCTATTTTGCAAGTGTGGGTTCATTGGATGCCTTCCTGACCTTGTTCGATTGACACTACTACTTAATTCAGGCCCTGTCTTCTGCTTCATTGAATTCGGATAATCAAAATAATCTCTGACAGTTGGAAGTCTGTTATTTTCCATCTCTAGATTGATGAAATTAGGGTTTTCGCGAGATTTGAGGATTCAAGGATTCGGGTTTGAGAGAGGAGAGTTTAGTGGATTGAGAAGTAACTAACCCTTAGTTTTTATCATTTAGGAATCCAAAATAAAACATAATAAGTATTATATAAACGATAAAAATTCCGGCAGCTAAAGATAGAGAAGTTTAAAAATAGCATAGCCTATCGGTAACACATACCGGTGAGGATTTCTAACGGTGAGGAATATCGGTGAGGTTCACTAACAGTGAGGTATAGCAGTGAGGTTCATACCGGTGAGATTTCTAACAGTGAGGTTTCTAACAGTGAGGTTTCTAATGGTGAGGTTTCTAACACACATAGTCTATCATTCCTAACTCATGTCTAATGTAACTTAAACTATCCTAACATAAAGGCTTGTTGAAAATGTCAGCTAATTGATGTTTAGTACCTATAAATTCAAGAGTAATATCACATTTTTGGTAATGATATCTCAACAAATGGTGCCATACATCAATGTTTTTGGTCCTAGAGAGAGACAAAATATTCTTAGAGATGTTAATTGCACTAGTGTTATCACGATTTATTGATACATGTTTAAAAATGTATCCATAGTCCATCAAAATATGTTTCATCCCTAGAATTTGTACACAGCAACTACCAGTAGTTATATACTATACTTCAGTAGTAGATAATGCAACTGAATTCTTCTTTTTAATACACCACGATACTAGGGACTTACCTAGAATATGACATCTTCCACATGTTCTCTTTCTATCTTACTTGAAACAACAAAGTCAGCATCTGAATAACATATTAAATCAAAATATTTTCCTTTTGAATAAAACAAACCTAAATTTGAAGTATGTTTAAGATATTTGAAAATTCATTTAACAGCAATAAGATGGGATTCTTTAGGATTATCTTTAAATCTTGCACACATACACACACTAAAAATAATATCTGGTCGACTAATAGTACGGTAAAGTAGACTTCCAATCATACCTCTGTAATTTGTTTGATCAACTGGTTTCCCAGATTTATCAATGTCCAACTTACAGGTGGAACTCATGGGTGTATCACTTTTTTTAATACTATCTAAACCAAAACGTTTTAAAAGATCCTTTGTATATTTACTCTTATTTAATATAATACCATTTTCATTTTTAAAAACTGGAAATCCAAGAAAATATTTGAGTTATCCCATTAAACTCATTTCAAATTTATTTTGCATACTCTTTGAGAAATCAATACACAAGGTATTTTTCTAAGATCCAAAAATAATATCATCAACATATATTTGAACTATTAAAACATCTTTATAAATTCTTTTAATAAAGAGAGTTGGATCAACAATACCTTTTGTAAAAACTTTTGAAATAATAAAATTACTAAGTCTATCATACCAAGCTCATGGAGCTTCTTTTAAACCATATAAAGTTTTAGAGAGCTTAAAAACTTAATTTGGAAAATGAGGATTAGTAAATCCTGGTGGTTGTTCAACAAAAACATCTTCAATTATAAAACCATTTAGAAAATTACTTTTAACATCCATTTGATAGAACTTGAAATTCAGATGAGTAGCATAGGCAAGTAGACTTCTAATAGATTCTAATCTGGCTACAGGAGAAAAGCTTTCCTCATAGTCTATTCATTCCTCTTGACTATACCCTTATGCAACTATCCTTGCTTTGTTCCTAACTATATTTCCAGAATTATCATCTTTATTTCTAAAAACCCATTTAGTGTATATGGTCAAAGTGTCCTTAAGTCTATCAAATAATTCCAAGACTTTGTTTGTTTCAAATTAAATTAATTCTTCTTTCATATCCACTACCCAAGATTCATCATTGATTGCATCATTGATATTTTTAGGTTCTAACAGTGAAATAAAGGTTTGATGTTCGACCTGGTTTCTTAGAAAAGCTCTAGTCTGGGTCCCTCTATCAAGATTACCAACAAAATCATCTAAATGGTGATTATTTATAATCCTAGTTGATCTATTAAAGGTGGGAATAGAAATTTCAAGTTCATCTCTAGATTCAGGTTCTACAAAAATAGGTTCTAGAAAGTTTCCAGAACTATATTTCTTTACAATAGGTTTATTGATTTTATCATTAATGTTCAAAACAGACAATTTTTCTTCAAACTTTCAATGTACAATTTGGATTCATGTGAATCATTTTATTCAAACTTGATGTGAATAAATTATTCCACACAATTGGTTATTTTATTAAAAACTATATAATCTTTACTACAGATTGAATATCCTAGGAAAATTTCTTTATCACTCTTGGATGGAAACTTTTCAAGATTATATTTTGTATTGAGAATAAAGACTTTACAACTAAAAAGTTTAAGTTAATTAACCTTGGGTTTCCTATGGTTCCACAACACATAATGGGTATTTTTGAGAACAGGTCTAATCAATAATATATTAATAATATAACAAGATGTATTTACTACTACAGGCTAAAAGTAAATTGGCATTTCATACTCATTAAGCATAGTTCTTGCAATTTCATGAAGGTTTCCATTCCATCTTTCTACTACACCATTCTGCTGAGGTGTCCTAGGGCCAGAGAAATTGTGACTATAGCCATTATGAGAGCAATAAGATTCAAATTCATGATTTTCAAACTCACAACCATGATCACATTTCAGGGTCTTAATCATAAGTCCACTATGGTTTTCTATAGACTTGGAGTATTTAATAATGTAAGAACAAGCTTCACTTTTGTGAGCTAAAATGTATACCCAAGTGTACCTAGAATAGTCATCTACTAAGACATAGACATAGTGCATACCATTTAAACTAGAAACTCTAGATGGTCCAAAAAACTCCTTGTGAACCAAACCGAGAGGTTGAGAAGTTGAAACTTATTTATTTTATTTAAACAAAACTTTATGTTGCTTTCCCTTTTGATAGGGATTACAATATTTTTCAGCTGGGAATTCATGTTTAGGTAGGTCTCTAACTAATTTTTTCCTAGTCAGTTTTCTAATTGAATGAATGTTGTAGTGTCCTAATCTTCTATGCCATAGCCAAGACTGTTTATGAAAATCATTTAAGCATGTAATGTTCTATTTAGCCGATTAATTCAAATCAATAGTATAAACATTTTCATTTATCAAATTAGAAAATACTAAAATATTTTTAGAATTAAAAACATTACAAGAATAATTTTCAAATTTAACATTGAAACCATCATCACACAGATGAGAAATACTTAACATGTTATATTTATGTCCACCAACAAATAAAACATTGGAAATTAAAACAGAATTAGTATTACCAATCTGGCTTAAGCTAATGATTTTTCCATTCAAATTATCACCAAAGGTGACATGGCCTCCATAAACATTGATTAAACTCTTGAAGCATGAGTAATATCGAGTCATATGCCTTGAACATCCACTGTCCAAGTACCATACCTTCTTATGGGAAGTAAAAGATACATTCTTGAAAAAAGAGTTCTTTTGAAAAACATTTGGTTTGTCATAAATGCTAGTAAAAACACGTATATACCAGAAAATAAAAGAAAATTATGGTCAAAATAAGGAGTAACCATATCAAAAAGGAGTGAAAGAGGGAGAACCTGAAGGATGAAAGTTGGGTTTGAGAATTTCCCCTTACCTTCTATCCGAACGGATCCTTCACATTACTATCATGTATAATGACATTATATTCATTAAATAGAAATTAAAAAAACTTTAATACATTAATAAGGGTATTTTTGGTTTCATTATGTTATTTTATTGGACTTTTGAGTAGTTATAGAGTTTAAAAACATTGTTCGGAAATGTTCGTTTTTATGGTTTTCATGAGAGTTTCACAAGTATTCATGAATTAAAGTTTCTGTAGAACATGGGTAAACATTGAGAATATAAATTAATTGTTTTTAATGATATTATAGAAGTTAAAATGATCTTAATAGGAATTAAATTTTATACCATGTGTATTAATCATTAGATAAGAATTTAATGATGATCATTTGGGTTAATTTAGGCGGTTTTTCGACCACAACAAACTTATTTTGTTTACTCATCTTATAATATGTACATAAATTAGTTACTGAACATAAAATAGGACATAATAAATATATAATATTTTGGTTCTACCATAAATATGGTTTCATGACCATATATTTAGGTAGAAATGGAAAAATAAAACATGTCATTATTGAAGGTGATTTATTAACACCTTACAAACAATTTTTTCTTTTATAAAATAAAAGGAAGAGGAGAAGTGGTGTGGATGGTATAATATCCCATTAGTATCATAATATTACAGTATATTCATGATACTATAGTTACCATACCATTTGAAAAAATATCTGTTGTAAGAGAAGAAGAAAAGGACTTGAAATTGAAGGAGAATTAAAGGAAAGAGGAAGGGAACTTACCTCTTGAATCTTCCTCTTGAGATCCTCCTTAAGAGACTTAGGATTGGTCTTTTGATGAGACCAGAAGCTCTTGGACGTGGGGGAGGGGATAGGGAAGATTATTGGGCAGATTTTAGGAAATTATTGAATCTTGAGAGGTATGTTTTGTCAAGGGTAAGGGGATGTGTTATTTATACATGAAGAGGGAGGTGTTTTTAGAACAAAACATTTAAAAAAAATATCAAAATATAGACTTGTAATAGTAGTTTCATGACATCCTAAATCATATATTAATATAATATAATTCTTTTCAGGATTTAAATCATATTTATAATTCGAATTCATTAATTTATTAAAAGGAAATTGAAGGTAAAAGAAAAATACACTTTAAGAAATCACTTTTTGACTTTAGGCTTTGGAAAGTTCTTTTTAGGTTTGAAAATTGAGTGTATTTTATTTTAAGGAACCATTTATGAAATTTAATAAAATTATGCCAAACCTAAAGTTCTAGAATGTTTATGTTATCATTACATCATTAATGATGCAATTTAGGCTACACCGGTTATGTGGAAAATTATATTTTTACTATTCTCTCGAAAAATGAAGTATTTCGGAAAAATCCCAAAAATTCACCCGAGACATTTTTCAATGTTTAGAATCCCAAAATGAAGTCCATTTTTCAAAAATAATTTTCTAATTATAATGATTTCAAAAATTATGTAGGATCTTATAAAATTATCTAAGACCTAGAAGACATAGATTTGATATTATATGAACAAATTTTAAGAAAATAAATTTTCATTATAATTAATTATTTATAACTTACAAAAATACCAGAACGTTTACTTTATTCAAATTATTACTTTCTAAACTGCCTAAATTTTATTTAATTATTCATGGGTAAGGTTAATCTTATTTGGATGATTTCATATTCATAAGGCTCAATCTAATATTCATAAGGGTCGGAATTTATTTATAGTGCTAGGTTACTATTCACCAAAAATTATGTTTTTCTTATTGGACCCCAAAAATATTCTTGAACAAAACCGTGTATGTTGGATTTTCAAAATTCCAAACAGAGATGTGACAAAATTATATTTAAAGGTCATGAAGAAATTTTCAGTTCATTATCTTGTGTTTTCATATGATTTTATGAAATATTTTTTTTAAGAAGGGAATTTCCATTGAAAAACTTTGGGTCGTTACAATTCCAGTCCTCATCCGCCTAAGGGTCGGGCTCACCTCGGAACCTGAGAGGTCTTTGTATCAAAAACTCTTGGAGCGTGCTCAGCCTGCGCTCCTCATCTATTAGTATTGTATGTATCCTAGGCTTCTCTACTCGTGGTGGTATAGTAGGTGCACCACCTGGAGGTAACATCTAGGGATCTGGTCCTTGAATCGAAGCCTCATCCCTGAGGGGTTCATCCTCGTGATCGAGTCTCTAAATCCTAGATGGTATGCGTCCCTGAGGAATCCTTTATGGAAATAGTATGTACCATGTTCAAAGAGTATATCTAGATAACCGACACAAAAGGACATGAAAAACACAACACATTACTATATGATGCATTTACCAATTCTTTATTTCCCTGCAACTATTGTTCACATATACCTAGTAAAAATGTAGGTTATCAGAGTCCTGGTGTATGGATATGTTGGCCGCCCGCACAAACACTAGAGTCCCTGACCTGAAGTTTGATCTTGAAAGAATTAAAATTATTTCCCCAAACCAATCTCATAAAATATTTGTATTAATGTAGAACTGAATATATTTAATACCACTCTTTCACAACCAGTCCCAATGGGACCCACGTCGTGACTCTCCATACACAACTCCAATAATCCTTGGTCTAGTGACTAGCACCGAGTAGTAATATCACTAACATGGGAGGAATTTCCTAAGTACCTGTACACATGAACACATCTCTAATCCCACAAATGCTGAAATGTAAAAACCACTAAGGGAAAAAAATCATGCATACAACTAAACCCAACATACATAGTACAATATAAATTAATGTACATAATGTAAATTGGTCTATAATACAAGACCGCTAAAATAGAAGAGTCTATAAACTACAAAGTCCAACCTATAAGAAATAAACTTAGTACTGGGACTGCCACTCATAGTAGTAGAAAAACCTCAGCCAGTAGGGAAGCTCGCGAAGCTCAGTCTGGTCCTGGTCTTCCCTATACCCCTTCAAAAGGTCACTCGTATGCACAAGACATGAAACATGTGGGAAAATCCCATGTAGGGGTGAGTATAACAATACTAAGTAGAGGACACAAAACCCCACAAGTAAATACACAAGTTAAAGGTACAACTATCTCTATATAACATATTTCTACAAAACAAATAATAAGAGAAACATATCCAGATATAATTAAAACCCAAACCCGTAGTCTAGAGATAATTAATATTGACAGAATGCCCATTCTATGGATTTAGTTCAAAGATTCCATGAAGCACTCATTTGGGAGAACTTACTCCATGAGTCTGGTAGCTCCAATGATGCATGTTCGATATGTACGTTCATCGGGAAGTGTTGTAAGAGAGATGGATGCACTAATAGATATGAAGAGGGAAGAGGTACACTCATTATAGGAGAACTCACTCTTGCTTGGGGAAGGGATCATGATACACAGATGAGTATCACTTCCAGGGCCATGGCGTATAGCATGACTCATCTGGATTCACCTGCTAAGTAGAGGATTAGCGTTTGGTGCGATTGGTCACGTCGATACCTGCCTCTACCTAAGGTTGATAATGGGTAAAGGATCTTACTCTAGGCCTCTCTATGGGATTATAACTCTACCTATAAAGTCTTTCTATGTGGTTTATACTCATGTGGATGGAAACAGTACCTGGCCATCAGTGGAACGAGCAAAGGGGTCACTAACCCAAACGAAACATGTCCATGGAATAGTGGACAAGAAGATCATGGAATGTACATAAGGATACATTACGTGTTGAAGGGTCACATGTCGTTTCCTCTAACCCTATGTACTACTCGTGTACAATGGTTGGTGTCGAATAACATGTCTTGTAGAAAGAGATATACAAGATGTGTAAGAGAAAGACATTTCATGTCCTATTATCTGGGGGTGGCTCCATGTACACTGCTTGTGTGCCTATACAAGGATTCAACCCTTGTTTTCCAACCCGTATATTGATACATGGGGTAAACTATGTAACCGATCTCATTTGGCCGTTTGGTAGAGTACATGTTGTTTTCTCCACCCGATGACCATGTATCATATGAGATACATATTAATTCATCTGTAAGGACCCACACCTTGTTTGAAAATTTTCACACAGCATGCCATCGCTTCCTGCATCACGAAATCCTAGACGTAGTTGATTTAGCCCTATACGCAGTGTCCTTCGAAGAACATGTCGTGTTCTTCAAGATTTTCTAGGACCGATGCTTCTTCTTGACGCACCTCCATCGATCCTTCAGTTTTTATTCTGGTGATCCATTCATCATGAAAGATAAAGTTCATTTTCGTATCTCCATGGAAACGCCAATTCTATTGTATTCTAGCCTTTAATCATCCCCAAAAACACATTTTGATCCCCCAACATGAAGAATATTGGAAGAAATATTTCTCCAAAACTATGTTTTTTCATTCTACACCATCATTGTTGCACATCCACTATGTCTTCATGATGTAGGATCCCTGATTTGGTATCGTTGCATTGTGAAATGCACGTGCTATGATCTTATGTTCATAACCTCATGAATAATTCCTTCTAAAAAAGGGGAGAAGAAATCCGTATAAAGAATTGGGGAAGGAACCTACACCTTCATTTTTCATGGCATAGATCATCTCCTATTAGAAGGATCAAACAGAGAAAATAAATAATTAACCAAATCATGCATGGATTAATTCCCCAGTATAAACCTGATAGAATCCCTAATGCAAGAACAATTTATCTTCATGTAAACTTGTTCGGGGTTTGATCAGTTGTCACCATTTAAATACAATAACTTGGAAAGGAATATAAATAAGAACCCCTACCTAGATTTCCAACAAAGAGGAAAAGCGGTCTCCATCCATTGTGATTTGAACTCTCTACGCAATGATCCATGTGTTGTCGTTTTTCAGGATTTGTCAAGAATTCTACAAGGGTGGATCCTCTCTAATGATCCTAAGGATTTCATGGTGTTTTCCATGGTTATGAGCGTAACCTTGGGATCCTTCTAATTTAAAACTAATTAATATTTCGCTGAGTTATGGAAACGTCTAGAAAACAATAATTTATTAATTGTCTTATTTCTTTTAAAATATTCAAAAACTAACATATATTGTCGACATGCCCCATTAAATGTTTGGATCTGCCTAATGTAATGTCTCTACTATAAACGCAATGGTCCCCTTAGATTTCGGATCTGGGCACCCGTTTAAATGTTATTCAACTTTTTCAAAAAAAATACTTGTGTGGACTCTTTAAAGGATTAAAATCATTTCAAACATTTATTCTAAGCACTCTAGGTCTCAAAATCGCACACCATCAAAAATATTTGTCTCATAATAATTCCATATAATATTTTAAAATAATAAATGAAAAAAACAAGGAATTAAAAATATAAGTTTTTGGATGGATGGGTACCCTGATTGGTTTTTTCACGATGTTCTCTGGAAGATGTTGTGGTGCATCAGGTTGATGGTGAAATGAGTCTCTCATTTGCACCAATGGGGTGGGGGTTGGATCGAAAGAGAGATAGGTTTGCTGCCACCTATCATCTAGTCCTCCTCTCATATTGTATTATTAGTTGGAGGAGTGCTCTGCCTTGGCTGTGTTTCCAACACGACACATTTCATTGCAGAGGGGGTGACGCGTCATCTTGCCTGACTTCACTGTTGCATTTTCGACTAGGGGGAAATGAGACTTTCTGGATTGATCCTGCTATGATTTTTGATTCCTTTTAACTTTTGGATCTCTGTATGGATGTGTTCCCTATTTTGTTATATTTTCTACATCGGTCCCTGTAATGGGTTCTTCCTTCTTCCCTTAAAAAGAGTTTCTTTATTTATTTTAATAAATGGGGCCTTTCCCCCTTTACCTTTCAAAAAATTTAAAATAGAAGTTAACGAAATAATATACACAGGGAATCTATGAAACATAAATCAAGGAGTTTCCAAATATCATGAGGTTTCCATGATTCTATCATGGGATTAATAAATAAATCCCATACCCACATTGAATTTGAATATTATGGTTTTGTGGAAGGAGAAAATGAGGAATGTGATAATTCCAAGTTTATAATATATTTTTATTCTAAATATACATCAAAATTAAAAAGGAATTAAAATAAAAAGAGTTTCAAAGAAGATGAGTTTAAATTTTTAGATTTCAATAACATTAATTTCAAAGATCAGGGAAATTAAAAGGGTTATCTTTTCAATGATATGTGAATATAAAAGGTTATATGAAGAAAATGATAAAATAGATTAAGATCACAACTGTATTTTTTTACAACATATTATATTAGTAAAAATAAAGAAATAAATTAGCGATAGGATATAATACATGTTAAAAAATTTATGTATTGAAGAATATGGGAGATACATAACTAGTTGTGTATGTATAGATTTTACTTACTCATTAAATAAGAATAAGTTTTCTAGTGACACATTTAGAGTTTCCACTATATATATTGATGAAAAAGTAGAGAATGAAGTGAGTATGGTTGGTCTATATTAGACCACACCCAATCCAAGAATGTGAGAAGTCTAGAATATGGAAGTTATATGTTGTATTAGTGTGAATAATACTAAGGTGGCCCATTTTATTAATGAAACAGAAGAGAAAATCACTTCCATACATTTAATGAGGGACAGAAGCTTTCATTGTTGATCTGATTCAAAATATGAATGATGAATCTTGTATTTTTTACGGAATTATAGACACACGGGTTTTTACTTTCATTATACATGGTCACTTCTATGATAATGAGTTTAAGGTCAAACCCTTTCTCAATATTACATTGATAATAGGAATGAATTTGTATATGTGAGATACTAACCATGATTTTCTAGGGACAGAATCATCCTTATGTAGGTGAACCTCATTTACAATACCTAGTTTTCAGTTTTGATACTTTATTTTTAAATATCTATATACATATAAAAAATATAAATAGAAAGAGAAATATTCTCCCCAAATATCAACATACGTGATAAATAGATAATAAAATTTATAATTGATTCATACCAATATATATTCACCTCTCTATTGTTGAAAAAATCACTATGTATTTCTAAAAAATTATAATCACAATGGGTCACACCTTTATTACGTTATCAAGTATGGTTTGTTATGTGCTTAATTTCTCATTAAAAGATTTTATGTGGTGAATATTATAAAAATCATAAAACTGTCCATCCATGTAACTACATTATAATTGTCTCCAAATATAATAAGAAATAATAAGAAATGGGTGAAAAGTGGTTAATAAAGTCCTCTTATAAGAATGATATAATGATGACTATATACTAATTTTTGGTACTAAAAGTAATGTTTATTCTTTGATTTAATCTAATATTATGTCCATTAATAAAATTATTAATGTGAAGTCATACCTCTTATGTAAATAGGATTAAAGATTATTTTCTCTAAGAAACAACCCTGATAATGAAAAATAAAGACTGTAAGATTATTTTTGGGATCTTTAATTCACCACTATAAATGATTTAAATAGTTATACCTCACACAGACCATCATATCTACAAGAAAAGGAAGTATCAATAATTTATTGTTCAAAATATTTTCAAAATATGAAAATAATTAGTGGGGAAGATCATAATTAAAAAGATTCAGAAGATAAAATTAGTTGCTTATTTGAAATAAATCATATATAAATAACCTAAATTAAAACCCTAATACGTTTGTGGATTATTAAGAAATATGAAGGAGGATATATCCCACAATTAATATGAAGCTAAATTAATAGATAATTCTTTGATATAAGTGATAAAAACATATATATTTATCTCTCTAAATAGGTGGGATCATTAAACACAATGAATGAGGATCTTGAAGAAATATCTTATATTATTTTAAATTTAATGTGTTTATATAATTTATATGAGAGATAAAGATAAGAAAAAACTAAATAAATAATCAATTTATCATGAAATATTTGTTTGCTAAAAGTACTCAATAGGAGGTCCAAACATTGAGTATTAAAGTGATTGTCCATATTGTGAAAGAATTTGACAAAATTCATGAAAAGTTTATTAAATATATGAATAAAAAATGTGAATAAAAACTGAAATTGGTCAAGGAGGATAAAATTATTCTCAATAATTTTTTTTGAAGATTTAGATTTAAATTAATGAATTTGGAAATATAATAAGTTGGATCTTCACAACAATATGATACGAATATTACTATCACAAAAACTATTATTCTGGGCTCCAATGTTGAAATACCTATAGTATGTGGAACGAACACAATAAAATATTCTATTAATCATCATATAAAATCTATAAAGGAGGAACCATCCAATTGTAAAAATATTATATGTGATAAATAACATTATATGAGAAATATAGGTTTGAATCGCAAATCTGTATAAGTTGAAGATAAAAATCTAATAACCCCATCATAATATATTAGGTTTATGGTATCAATTATATAATGATTTATTACCCAAATAAATAATAACCATTTGATTTAAATTCAAAAAAACCTAATGCTACTAGTTTCGGAAAATATATAAAATATGTAGATCAATGTAGAAAACCAAGGATTGTTGGTTATTATTTATTAGGTAACATATTTGGGAGTGGGGAATTATTTTTTTTATATAATCCCTAAATTCCATAGGGACACATGAATATAATTTTTAGAGGAAGAAAAGAGAATATGTACCAAAGAGCATCAATGGATAAGAAAAAACTCTATATTTTAATTCAATTTAAAATTATTGATGATATTTGTGGTATTTGTGATTAAAATAGTCGCAATAAATAGGCACGATGGTATAAATCATTCATGATTTCAACTATAAAAATAAAAATATAATATAAAAATACTCAAGAATGGAAATAATCCTACCTTAGTAAATAATCCTCATAGAAACACTAAAAATAACATTCCCAAAAAGATTATACAGAAATTCAGTGAGTTGTCAATAAGTAATAAAGTGAATAAAAATATACAATAAAACACAAGAAATAAGATCAAGATTAATTATTCATTGAAAAGGAATATATATTTCTTTGGTGGAGGAAGTGGTAATATGATAGAAAATTTTAAATAATAAATGATAATGGGATATATATATATATATATATATATATATGAAAAAATATGGAATAGAATATAAGAATAGTCTAGATGAAAAAATAAATATATTAACTTGGTTAAGACCTCTAATGAAAACCCATGTGAAAAATCTAAGAAGGGTGAACACAAACTCAGGGAATGTTCAATCATTTGGACACATATTTTTAATAAAGTAAAAGAAATAAAATCAAACACGAAGGAAATATAACAAGGGAAAAATAAGATTACATATATAGAAGAAATCAATCCACAAGAGAGGTTTTCAATATATGAAAGAATTATATCTTAGGAGGTATTATGTAGGAGGTTCAAGGATTATGGAAAAAACTCGAATGATTATGTAATCATTATTCCAACCCCAGTAAAAATATTAAAGAATATGAAAATCGAACCATGATATGCATGTTATTTTACATATCTTGTTGAAAAAAAATATCAGAGTTAGAGAGAAGAAAATAATCCATGCTTCCAAAGAAATATCATATAAAAATTTGTAGTGCAACCTTAAAGAGTCCACTTAGAGTTGTTGTTAAATTTAAGAGAGAAAATTTCCTAAGAAGAAACACTAAATACAACTTATCATATTAATAAGAAAATGAGGTTCCACCTTATTTCCTTAATATTTTTTTGTATTCTTTTTTTATCCATATAGTTTATTAAAGGTTATACTAGTTATAAAATTAACAACTAATTAAGATAAGTAAGATTAAAATACTATAAAAAATTTGAAGAACTCAAAAATAGTTATGATTTATAAAATGGAATTATTAATTACAACTAAATGAAATATATACCTAGATGAAGAGAATAAGGAGATAATCCCTATAGAGGGGGTAGCTTGAGAGCTTCTATGCTCATATAATACATAAAAATTTAGAATTTTTGAAAGTTGGTTGACATTTGGTCATTTGAAATGTGTGAATGGTTATTATCCTATACCTAGATTTTAATAATTTATCCTAAAACTATGATCTATAAATCAATTTAAAATAATGATAAAAAATATGGAAATTTTATCTGAATTCAAAACTAATTTATGAAATTAAATCCTTCCATTTATACCATAATTCTTTTAACCTACTTGATGAGTTGAGTGTACGAAATATTTTTCATTTAAATAATTGATTTTATATTTGGTATCAGATTTCCCTTACATTGACAAATTTTTTAACATCATTTAAATGATTGATGATAATGAGTTAGAGTTGTTATTATACTTTGTTGATAAATGAATGACTTTGATGTATAAATACAACACTCTTTTTTTATATACCAATAAATTATATTGTGTGCATATAGTGCAATGATTGATGAAACATTACTTAAGAATTATTTTACATCATCCTCCCTATAGAATTATTAATATTTTTATCAAAAAAATTGAGATTAAAATGAAAGTGGTTACGAAGGGTAGAGTAAAATGAAAAAAGTTCTCATATTAATTATCCATTTTCTAGAATTAGTATTAAAAAAATTTAAAGTGGTGATTGATGAACAAATTATGTGTAGGTGTTCATTTTTTGTTAATATATCAAAAGAAAGAAGTAGATTTCATGTTTTTAATATGAGACAGTGGAAAATTTCTTGGAATGAAGATGCCTTAGAATACTGATTCAAGTTCCCAAGCATGTTGAGATGTAATATAAATTACCTAAGAAAGGTATTATTATGTTGTATGGGTTCTAAAGATTAAAGTACCACCATAAATCATGGAATTGAAGTAAGTTAGTTTTTTCCTTCCCTATTGACATGGAAAAAGGGATTACAAATTCATTCATGTAGTGGAAAATACGGATAAAGAACACATTAAAGGTTATGAAATAAATACTAAGAACACTTGGGTGAATTACTGTAGTGACTGAAGAAAACTCCAGTTTTATTTTTGAGCTTTTTAATATATTGTTTGTGAATGGTGTTTATTTGTGGAAGATGAGTACCTTTGTAAAGGACACTCTTGAATTATGCATAATACACAATGGTAACATAAGAAGACTTGTCCAAAGGTATCAGTAAAAAATAGAGTTTTCTAATGGTCAACACACATTGTATAAGGGTCATGATACATTTATAAAAGCATAAAAATGGTTCCAACTGAGTTATATAAGGTAAATTCAAGAGATATGTAAGGGTACCTCAGTAATCAAGAAACAAGAATAAATGCAAACTCATCTATATAATGGTAACAAATATTTTGATAAATTAAAAATTATTATCCATTGAATATTATGATAAAACTCAAAGGAGTGATGACCAAAGATTCAGAATAAATATTCTGAATAACCATGTGAAATTCGACAATTCTATTTTATTCCTCATTGTTCAAACATCATGATGTTTTTATCATTTAGATACAATTCATGCAAATGATTTTTTTGGTGACAAATAAAGATGAGATATATATTAGATAAATATGGTATTGTTACCTAGGTGGATATCATTCTAAAGGAGAGGATACTATATCGTAATGTGAATTGTGAATCGAGGTTGAAAATAAAGAATATGATAAATGAGAATAATTAAAAAGGTTGAATATAATGTTGAACTGATTATTTTATGAAAGTATTACATTGAGTTTCAAAATCATACAAACTTGATCAAGATATCAAGTCTCCATCATATATTATTGATCATATATCTTTGACTATAATCCTTAAAATCATATGAATTCTATTCATTTTTCTCTAAAGGACTAGTAATAGATAAAAGTTAACATGATCTAGCTACACTGTCAATGTTCCATAATTATATTTTGTGTTCATTTAATTAAAATGTATATACTAAATTTAGATCTTTAGGGAATATATTCACTCTAAATAATGGATTCTCCATATATCATGAGGTTTCTACACTATGAAAACTTGACAGAGAAGGATATATCATAATCACTTATAATTTGAATATGTGGAATATATAGAATTAATAAATGAGTAATTTTATCATTATAATATTTTAATAGAGTTAAAGGGTGAGTCTACAAATGAATTAAATAGGAATTAAAAAAAGTGTAAAAAATTAGCTATGTTGATATTTTCGATTTTAGGAACCCAGATTTCCAAAATCACAAGAATTAAAAGGACTATATTAATAAGGAGAAGTGAATATATTATATGAGAATAAGAAATGATAAAAGAGATGAGGATATATACTTCAAGTTTTATACTTCATAATCTGCAAGTTAGAAAAATAAATAAATGAGAGATTACAATATCTATATAATAATTGACGTGTCATGTAAGTATTGAGATATTGAACTACTATTACATGAAATGATTCTATTGAAAAAAATTTGGTTTGATTTTTTAAATATGACTTTATTTGTTTTCAACCTATTGGTCTATGAATATTTTTTTTATTATAGTAAATCACGGAGTTTTTTATAGAAAAACATTTTTTAGAATAAAGATAGTGATAATGAAATTTTGGAAGAAGAAAAATGAGAAGAGATTAAATGTAGGGTCTTTGATATTTTAAGAACCTAATAAAGTTAAACAATATTATATTATAAAACCATCATAAGAATAATGAGTTGAAATAAGTGACCAAATCATAAGAAGATTAGAAGATTATTCAATTTACAATTCATGATACCATAAAAATATATTTCATTAGAATAACTATAAATCTATATGATTTTTTATTTTTTTGAATTAAATTTTAAATTTTGGGGATTCCTTACTGATATAAAGGGCTAAAATATCAATATTATGAATGTTTTTCATAGTTCAAAATTACATTTTTCAAAGAAAGAATGATGAGATAAATGAGGCTACCAGACTGAGGTTATTTGAATGAGTGCTTCAATACATAGTTTAAACAAAATTAGTTTTTTAAAAATAGAAAATAATGAATTAACTAGATCAAGTGATAAATAAAAAAATTTAGAGTTCTTAAGTCATGGAGTGGTAAATTTATTATATTTTGACTGTTTGAAGACATTTTAATTCCAGCTTCAGGATGCTTGTAGAATAAGTTCATAGATGTTCTAGATGGAGGAAAATATAAAGTTTATGGATTGATGATTTATGATA
Organism: Viscum album; assembly: GCA_963277665.1. Classification (NCBI taxonomy): domain Eukaryota; kingdom Viridiplantae; phylum Streptophyta; class Magnoliopsida; order Santalales; family Viscaceae; genus Viscum; species Viscum album. Next base: position 71,722,978 of record OY728134.1, on the reverse strand, counting down.
TTTTAATGTAAAATGTTTTTTTTTCTATAATAACTTCTTTCAGTTCTCCAAAAAACATTCTTTAAAGTTTATATGTGTGTTTTTTTAAAAATTGATAATAAGAAGAATTTTTTCAGTTCAACATAAGAATATTCATGAAGAAAACTCTGAAAGAACATTAGTGAATTTATCAAGAGAACATTTTGGAATAATATTATTTAAAATAATTTCATTAAAGATAAAAAAATTGAAGGATTAATTGAATATGTAGTGTTCTTGAAGGAAAATTCTAAAAAGGGACTTCCAAAATGAGATTTTGGTAAGGGTTTCACCTAAGCACTAGGAGTACAAATTTATTTGTGATGATGTTTAGTAGAAATATCAATGATCAGTATTCATGAATATAGTTCATGTTTGTTATTGTTAGTATTTTTTTATAGATGAGTTTACATTGTATTTTAAAGATATTTGAGTTGAGTTTGAAATTTTAGGAGGTATTGAAGGAACTCAACCTAATTTGTGAACATGAAAATTGTGAGCAATTCACATCCCATATATGTCTTATTTGATTAGTATGTGAATGAAATATGAATATTTTGGTGTTAAATTTAATTGTATCTACTATTTTTGTAGGATTGTAATTAGTATTTTAAGAGGTGAGTTTCAAAGAGACATGGTACTAAGTTTCAATGATTATTGAGTTGAGAAACACTGATGGTGTGGCTGACCAACATTTAAATGACAATCCAAAAGGTAAAATAAAATTTTTCATTAATGAATTCCTTATGTTGAATAAGATAATTCCTAATACTATTGTGGGGAAAATTTGAGAATTCTGAAATATAACTTATGGTAAATGATGTTTCAAAATAATCATTCTTGATATAGTTTTTTGTGAGAAACATACACATTTATAATATTGGGTTGGCATAGAAGATGGAAAAAAATCTTGTAACATGGTGGAACAAGTAATTTTCCCTATCAGAAGATAAACATATCTATATGAGATTTTTCTTTTTTTAATTCACTTATTTTATATAGTATATATCCATATATTAATGATATTTGATAGGGAAATTAATATGTAACCAAATTGAGAAACAATTTTATAAAAAATTTCATTCCTTATTTTAATTTATTTTTCATTGCATGTGAGTGAGGTCAAATTACGGATTTTAGATAATCAAAACATTGAAAATTTATAGATGATTATTTCATAATAAAATTTTAAATTCTCATCATTGATTCAACCCACCCTCTATGGGATCCACACATTCCTATGAACATGGTTTGGTATCCAAGGGTTCTCCTTATAGTATAATTATATTCTTTTTCATGAAAAAATTTAACATTTTCAAAATAATAGGTATTTAAACATTTAAGGAAACAAATATCGTTCATTTAAAAATAGAATGATATTGTACCTTCTTTCACATTCCATAGAGGTTATTGATTCAGCTATTATATGGAATCCCCCAATGGGGAAATATTCTCCTATTAAATTTGTATACAATTAAAATCTCCGGGTTGATGGAAAATCCCATAATGTAATATAAATGTCCATATATGATAATGTTTATATAATGTTCATGGGTCTCAAAATAGTGAAGAAAAAGTATCATAAAACTAAATTAATATTCAATGTTATTATAAAATTAAGATAATTTATTCTTAAAATTTGGAGAATATTGTTCAAATATATTTGTAAGATTGAAGACGAACCCATTAATGATTACATCATAGTAGTAAAACAAATTTCAACAACATTAGAGGATTTATAAATATCATGGTAGATTAAATTATTGTAAAACAATTATGAGGATGATTCCTGAAATATTTGATCTTAATGCATATTTACTAGAAGATAAAGGTTATTTATCTCTAGATGAACTATATATAATTCATTTTTCATATGAAACAATGATTGATATAGAATAAAATAATAATATTAATGAATATATGGATTTTAAATCCATGACAAAGCTAAAAATTAAATAGTCGGAAAATTTTATAATGGGTCGTATTGAATCCTAAGATAAGGAAGCTTATGATGAAGACAATATGAGTATTATATCTCTCATCTATAAGAAATTTATATAAAGTAATAGGCAATTACAAAGGAAAAATCTCACGCAATATTTTTGTCTATTAGGGAATCATAGATTTTATAGTAAACTTCCTAAAGAAGAAGAAAGTTAAAGAATATTATAATAATGATTTGAGAGAAAATTACTAATGAAATAAGATGGAGAACTTATATGGAAGAGAAACAGTCCACTAAATGTGGAAAATGGTTCACCATAAAGAAATAAATAAAAAATTCATGTAAATTTTAAGACTATAACTCTACTAATAATATTTCTTCATAAATTGATGTTACTGAGAAAGGCATAACCTTCATGGGTTATGTTAAAATAAAAGATAATAATTTAATAAGTGATGAAAAATAAGGAAAATAATGTTATACATAACATTTTAACATATCATAACTTGATGTATGTCTTGAACACAACATTAAACTCAAGAAAAAAGAGAAGGAATTGATGAAAGAAAGTGAAAATGAGAATGTTAGAAAATAATAATTACTCAGAATTAAAAATTTATACACTTAGAAAACCAAATTCCTCATTATAAAAGTTGTGGAAGATGGAAAATTTTCAAATTCCTTGATGATTAACAAACTTCCAAGGAAGAAGATATATGTATGAATTAATCAATATGTCTTGAGATAAAAAATAATTAAAAAAAGAAAAATGCTTTTAAAAATGATTATGGGTTGAAGAGTGAAAATCACATATTAATAAAATAAATCATCCAAAAAACTGGGTAAAATTTATAACTGCTAAATTTAATACTTCATTTTATTTAACTAACCATGAAAATTTAAGAACATAAATTAAGAAAGCTAAATTTATTAAAGGATATGAGAAATATTTCAAATCAATGAAAGTTAAAAATAAATTCAGTGAGAAATATTCCAAACACTAAGTAGAAAAAAATATTATAACATTCATTGAATCCAAAAAAACCCTTCCCATTTAAAAAATACATTAATAGAATATCAAGACTTAATGGATAATTTTTTTGGGATATTGTAAACCCAAATAATATAACTTTTGGCATGATATCTCTCTCATTAGGAGTAAGAAATATTTGAGGGTGAAAAATATAGGAATAAAATTAAGAAAATTTATAAAGTTAATGGTAAAAATAAAATTAATATGATGTTAAAAATCACTCATGTAAAAAATAAATATTACATATTATTGGATGTTATGAAAGGTGTGACCAACTTAATTATTATACTGATATTTGTATGATAACACTTTGTGTCAAGTTTCTTGTACCTGAGAATAAAATTAATCTAGGAAAAAAATTATAAAAAATGATTTTTTTAAATTTATAATATATTTATAAAATAGAATAAATATAGAATTTTTTAATATTTTCATTCTTCACATATGATGGTGGATGTAAAAAATCTTCCAAAACATTGTATAATATATTGTAGGAGAACTCAAAGTTGGAAATTATATTTCCATAAAAAATAAGGAAATATAATGGGATATATTGAATCTTAGAAGTTAAATTAAATCAATTTTATATTTATATATGGTCCTAAAAACAACTTATTTCATGTTATCTAGATTTTTTTATAATATTAAAGAAATTTATCTTCCAAAATGATTCATGCCCCATATGTTGTATGAATGATTGTAATGTTTTTACCAAGGTAGAAAGATGCAATGATAATCTATTCTATATTAGAGATCCTAGTAATCGTTTAAATTTAAGCACCATGGAAGAAAACAATTTCCAGAACCAAAGTCATAGGAATATTGTCTATAAAATTATGAGCATAATTTCATAAGAAAAGTTTGTAAGATATTTATCAAAACTAAAGAGTATAGTAGATTTTATTTTCACAACTTTCTAGAAAGTAGAAAAAGTTATTATAAGTTTTAAGAAGTTTGAGATTCAATTTACTATACCTCTTAAGCTCATACCTTCTTCCTTTTGTGGGATAATGATCCTTGAAGCAACAAATGTTTATTTTTTTGTTTATTACTTTCATTGATGATTTCAATCATATGATCTATTAAATGTTCATGAAATATAAGTCTAATGTTTCGTAATTTTTCAAAATTTTCAGAAGGGATGTTGAAAATGAGATTGGTGATTATATTTCAAAGTATAAAAATTATAATTTTAAGGGGAAAAAAGCAATTCTTTTCAGTCTTAACAAAATAAACATGAAATTAAAAACTAGTGCATTACTCTCTAATCTCCTAAAAACTAAAATAAAGGAAAAGAAAAAACTAAAGTATTTTTAATTTGGGAAAAATAAAGATTATTTACTATATACTTTAAAACTTATTCTAGGTAGATTCTATAAATATTGATGTATATTATTATATGTAACTTTTTATTTCATCAGAAGAAAAAATGAATCCCCAAGGGAGGCTATATAAGAAGAAAGCTACAATGAAATTCATTTAATCTTTTGGGAGTATTTTCTCATGTAAAATAATATATATATATATATATATGAATGTTTAATGAAAAGGTATAGTATGGTATTTTAATAGTATATTCACCCAATGGAAAATGTTACAAATATTGGTTTAAATGAATACGTAATATTTTATGTTCTTTAGAAATTAAATTCATTGAAAATCTGTCAACCTTAACAAAAGTTTTTCAAGATGATCTATATGACTTAATGGAAGACGGAATGGTAACATTAAGAAAAGTAAATATAAATGAATACTAAAATGAGGTTAATATTTTTCGTATTGAATATAATCAGTCCAATGATGAAGCATGAGCAGAAGAAAAACATAAAAATTTTAGACTTAAAAAAAGTTGAAACTGATAATATCATTATAATTTATGAAGCTCCAATGAGGATAATGAGGAGAATGAGGTTTTAAAATCACATTTCACTTATCCGATAAGTTTAACCATAATCTATGTTGTATGTATGTGAGTTAAAAATTAGATAAATATGGTGGCGAAGAGTTGGATAAAATAGAGAAAAATTAGACCTAGAATCTCCTTCCATGAAAAAATGGAATGAGTTTCATAGGTAAAATGTGGTTTCTAAGAAATGAAATAAATAATAATGGATAAATATTGTTGAATAAATCTTAATTAGTTTTTAAATGTCTTTCATAGGTAGAAGGTCATGGATTTTAATAAGCTATTTCACCTATAGCAAGACATGAAACTATCAATACATTTTTGAAATTGTTTCTCATAAAAATTATAAAGTCTATCATATGTATATAACATAATCATTCAATAATAGATAAATTTAAGAATATGTTTATATTAATAAATTATATGGGTTCATACTACATAATTATGGAACCATGGGGTCTAAAATGAAGAAATATTTATACGGGTTAAAATATTCCCCTCATGTCTAGTATTCAAAAGTTTATAACTGCATAAAGTAGTTAAACTTTTCTAAAGGTAATTTTATAGTAACTTATATATGAATGAAATTAGTATAGTTACATTTATAATCCATGTTTAGTTTAATGATATAATTTTTACTAATGATAGTGATAAATTTTGTAAATAATTACACAAAAATAGGAAACAGAACATTGTAATGTCCATGCTCAGAGACATGAATTTATCTCATGGATAATAGGTTCAAAAAAATTAATATATGTCTTCCTATAAAAAGAAAATTATGATAATGAATAATTGAATAAATTTTTATTGGAATTCAATGTTTTTTCCACACACAATTTTTTTGTGTATGAAGCTAGTAAAGATGAATCTGGAAAATGTGTTAATCAAAAGGAAATTAAATAGTTGATTAGAAATTTACACTATATTGTAGAATACTGTATTGATATATTTTATGTAACAACATTATGTTCTTGGTACTAACATGATCCAAAATAATCACACATTATTGTATCAAAGATAATTTTTTTTAATTTCCAAGGAACTCTGAATTATGGTTTTTTTACAATAAAAATAAAAGATAAAACTAAATTAAGCTCATGGATTTTGATTGAGATGGTGATTATACTGATTGAAAATAAACATCTAGAGGAAAAAAATTCAGATAGACTATTTTTTGGAATATTTATAAACAAACATGGTAATAATAAGTATTGATGAATTATAATAATTCATTTCTACCAATTCATCTATTAAAATGATGTGTGTGAAATTTTATCTAAGATATTTGAGATTAAATGTTGAGAAACCCCTAAATATTGTTTATTATAATCAATGTGTAATTGATCATACATAAAATTTTCTTCAACATTCTATATCATGGTACATTGATATTAAATATCATTTATTCATGGAAATATTTTCCAGTAGAGATATAAATATGTTATATAATTAAAAAAATGAAAAATTGTTTAATTATTCACCAATTAATTTTTAATGGATTTATTTGAGGAATTGATGTTGAAAATACAAATTCAACCTCCACTGTTGACTTAATAAATTTATTGAGTACCCCCATGTTACCTTTTATTTTCTTTTCAAAGGTAAAGAAGAAGTATAAATCTCTACTTTTACTTTGTTTATTCTGAATATTGTTTTTTCACAAAAACGGGGATTGGATGTTCTAAAATATAAAAGTTTTGAAAATGAAATGAATTAGGGTAAGATAAATCAGGAGTGTATCAAAATCATGACCACAAATTACTCTTTACTGAGGGATGGAATTACTTCAAAAAATTAATTAACCCGGTGTTTTGATGTTATGAAACATATCTATGTGAAAGGTTATATATTTATTTAGATGTGAGATAATATTTTTTGTAGTGCTTCCAATAAATCAAAATGTGGGAGATTCATGAAATATTTTCTATTTTGTAAAGATGATTTTATTTTTCTTTAACCAATTTTTCTTTGAATTTTTTTATATTATTGTAAAAAGACATGTTTTTTTAAAAAAATAATATTTTGGAAGAAGGATTGTATATATGATACTTAGAAATAAGAAAAGTGATATGAGATTACATTCAGGGTCCCTAGTTTTGGAAGATCCCTGGAATATTCAACCATACTAGAATAAAAAATAATTATGAGAATAATAAGTTGAAATTAGAGATGAAACAAGAAGAAGTGTAAAATAAAATTTATTCCATAATTCTTAATCCCATTTGAAGGTCATTGAACGAGCCTAAATCTAACTTAACAGTACACTTTTGTATAGTCAATTTTCAATTATTATGATTCTTTTATTATCCTAAAGGTTTATAACATAATAGTTACTAATTTTTTGTATGGTTCAAGATGATTTTGTTGAATGGAATACTGTTGAGATAACTATGGAGACTATATTTAAGTTATTTGAAAGAGTTCTTATAGTTATAGTTTAACTAGATTCAGTTTTCCAAAGGAATAATATAAAAACATCACTGAGTGAATTTTAAACTATAAAAATTTCAATTTATTAATTCATACAGTTTCATATATAAAAACTTATAATTAGATGTATAAATTGTAATTCTTGCTGAATGAAGTTTTTAGAATATGTTTATAAAATTAAAAGATAGAAAAAAATTTGATCATTCATGAATAAGATCTTATGATCAATGTGATTAGAATATTAACATCTCAATGAACTTATTTGAGTTCATTTGAAAGAGATTTTTTGAAGTTGATAAGTGGTTTTCCAGAAGATGAAAATAGAAAGAAAATTTTGTGATTTTATTAGAAGGACATTCTGGAAGAACATCCAAAAATAATATTATTGAGTGTCACAAAAGATATTTTTAATGAAAATTTTAAAAAATATTTATAAATGAAAAAAAAATTGTTTGTTAAATTAAATATATAGAGTTCAAGAAGAAATTTCCAAGAAAGATATTTAGAGAATTATTTTTCCAAAAGGTCATAAAAATTAAGAAAACATATTTAATTGTGTTGATATTGAGGTGAAAAAATAATTTTCAATATTTTTGAAATCTAGTTCTTGTTTCTAGAAAATATTTTAGGATGTTTTGATAGATGATATGATGTAGTTTTTTGTAGATATTTAAGTTGGATTCAAATTGTTTGTAATCATTGATTTAAATAAACATGATTTTTTAATTTGTGAATTGTAAGTAATTGACATCACATGTATATTCTATTTTTTCAAGATGTTAACGCTATCTAAATTATGTGAAGTTAAAATCCAATGAATCTATTATTTTTTTAGGATGAGAAATAATATATAAAAACAAGAATTCCTATGAGACATTATATAGTGATTTTAATATTACTGAGTTGAACAACACAAAAGGTGATACTGACAAACATTATACTGAAAGTTGAAAAGGTAAAAGAAATGATGTAATTATAGATATATTTGTGCTAAAGAAGACATTACCAACACTCCAAAGGTGTTAGAGTTATGAAATCAGAAGTATAACTTCCAGTAAATGATATTTTGGAAAAAATATTCGAGACAGAGTTCATTGTGAGAATCTTATATGTAACGACCCAAAATTTTGAATAAATCTTGTTTCTTAATTTTATGTGTTATTTTATTTTATTTTTATACTAAAGAAAATGTTTCATTTGATAACATGAGTATAATTAAAATGAGACCGTTGGGTTTTGACTATTATATAACCATTGGTCAATATGACTGCTGTAAACTAAACGTTTTGATTATTGTCTCTAAATACAAGTAATCTTGGTTAATTATTATAGAAAGAAGATTTGATGGCCTCACCCAGTAGTCTTGGACCGATCGAAACCCATCTAACAGAACTTGGGAAGGAGGTAGCACCACTGGGCTTTGCTCTGGACCAAACCCAAGCCGAACATCATCGGGTGAATCTAGAACGGAATCTCCTTTGCGATAAGTTCAAACTAATAGAAATTACTACTCGTGCGATGTTGGCCGAGCCTCCCTTAGATTCTCTAACCTTAGCACACCTTACACTTAGGTCTTATGCTGGTGTGATAAGGGGATGTGTAAGGAGACCGTAACTGCCTTGTGTAATCCTTTGTTTTAAATAAAATTTGGGATTTCTTCTTATGAAGTTTAGGAATTTTCAAATGTCCGGATAAATATAGTATGCATATTTTTGGTGAATTTTAGAGAAAGGATATTTTAAAAAAATGTTTTTGTAAACCGTAAATAATTAAAAATGTTTAATGATTTTCAAAAAATGGTCTTCTACAATTATGTTCAGTATGAAATTTAGATTCTAATAAGATCAACTTTATTTTTCATGAATAGTAAATTATGAATACTGATTTTATGATTAGGATTAGTAATGTGTCCAAATGGATTAGTAATCTCACTTAAAGAAGGTATTAATATAATCTAGGAACCTTGATTAAATAATGTGACTCAATAAAAATGTTAAATAATGGTTTCATAAATTATTATTCAAGTATTAGTTTTTTCGAGTGAATAGTGTTTTTTAATTAAAAATTTAAATTAAAAAAAATTAAAAATATTGTTTTTATAAAATGGATTTCCTTTTGAACTTAGAGCAATGATATTATGTTATGGTAATTTTTGGGGTTTTTTTATGAAAAAATGAATTTTCAGTGAATAGTGTATTTATTTAAAAAATAAATTAAAAATGTTTAGAATTTTTTTTATAAAATGGAGTTCATTTTTGAAATCAGAGCATTGATATTTGATTAAGGTGAAATTTTGGGATCTTTCTGAGAAAGTTGAATTTTCAGTGAATAGTAAAAATACAGTTTTAGGGTTTTGGTATGTTTAGTGACATCATAACTGTGTCATGGTGATGTCATTAGATATTTTAAGGGTTGGCAGACCAAAGGTGATGGATATTTGTATTGGGGGCCCCATGTGGCCAAACTTAATGGTAAATATCATGGGAGAGCACATGGTTTTGAGAAAAGCACATGTGAGGTGTCCCTTGGCCATTAATGCCTTGTCCCCTCACTTTCCCTATAAATACCAAGCCCTCCTCTCATCCTTTCGACTCCAAAACCATCCTAAAAAACGTTCTGGTCTCCTTACCTCCAAAGGAGTCCTCCCAAGGTGCCCCCAAGCCCTCAAGGTCCAAATAATTGAGTTTTAAGAGTTACGTTTTAAGGTAAGGGGTCTGATTTCTCTCTTTCTTTTCAAGAAATCTCTTTTATGTAATTTCTTTTATTCTCCATGTTCTTATGTTAAAGGGAATTCTTTTACACTCCTATTACTGCCCTTTTAATTTTCTCATAATGAGAGATCCCCTCTTACTCTCATTATTTCGTTTTATGAAGTTTTAAGTGGCGCCGTTAGGCTGCCGAATTTTTTTAACGGAATCTTTCTCCCTTCTCATTTTTCAAGATCTATTTTCATGTAAAGTATCTCAAGTTCTTTTTTATTATGTTGGGGTATGATCTCTAAATTTATCATACTGATCTTTTATTATCATATGATAAGAGACCCTATTTTATCTCTTCAATTCAGTATTTTGATGTTTTAAGTGGCGTCGTTAGGCTGCCGAATTTTTAAGTGGTTCTCCACCCTTCTTGTTTTGAAGTTCTACTTTCATGTCAATTCATTCAAGTTACTTTTTGTTATGTTGGGGTATGATCTCTATATCTATCATACTGATCATTATTTTCATATTATGAGAGACCCCATTTGATCTCTTCAATTCAATATTTTTATGTTTTAAGTGGCGTCGTTAGGCTGCCGAATTTTTAAGGGATTCTTTCTCCCTTATCATTTTCATGTTCTATTTTCTTGTCAAGTATTTCAAGTTACTTTATGTTGGGGTATGATATCTAAATATATCATACTGATATTTTATGTTCATATGATTATAGACCCTATTTGATCTCTCCAATTCAGTATTTTGACATTTTAAGTGACGTCATTAGGCTGCTGAATGTTTAAGGGATTCCTTCACCTTTCTAATTTTTTAAAGTTCTAATTCCATGTCATGTCTTGAAAGTTCATTTTTATTATATTATGGTATGATCTTTATATCTATCATACTGATCTTTCATGTTCACATGATGAGAGACCCTATTTGATCCCATCAATTCATTTTTGGTTGAAGTTTATGTGACGCCGTTAGGCTACCGAATTTTCAAATGAGAAATCTTATTTTTGTCTTCCTTTCATGTTCTTCATTTCATATGGTATATTTTCAAATTTCATTACCATGTTCTTATATCCCTTATATTGTGTCCCTATACTGTTTTATGGGTCATTTATGAATGTTTTACCCATGTCCCCTCTTTTTTCAACGTTTTCTAAAACCCTGTAATGTAGTCGTAATGCTGCAGAATTTTCGTCTAAAATGCCTATCTCTTTTTCTCAAAATTATTTTATGTTATTAATTGAATACTCAAAGCTCTTATTTATATAGGGGTATTCAAATATATATCAAAATGTTCTATTTTATATTCTGGGATTTACATACATGAAACCCTCTTCCCCTTTCCGTGGGTTTAAAGTGACATAAAGATCATGTCTTTAAAGAAGTTTTTAAAACGTTATGATGATGAAATGAAACCCATTTATTTTATGCTATATGGGTTGTTTATGAAATGATTGATGATGATATATGTGGCTCACATGATAATAAAGACATGTCAAGGGTGCTCCCAGATAGTGCTCCAATGCATTGGGTAAAGACTTAATCTCTAGAGATGACTTCTTAGACTGATACCTTGGTGAATAACCCTGGTAATTTTCTAATGACCCCTTGGGGATGGACCTTGGTGAAACGAAATGATTTTCAATATTAAATGTTGTATCCACATCTTAAAGTTATGAAAAGTGTTATTTTTATTATGATATATATCATTATTTCATTCTCATGACTTAAAGTTCTTTTCATGACCTTATTGAAGTATCTCAAGTTCACATGTAAAATGTTTCTCTTGTTTCCCTTACTGAGCCTTCTGCTCACCCTTTCTTTTGATGTGTGTCCCCAGGTTATGAGATGTAGTAATGAACCTTGGATGAACATTAGGAGAATCCTTTCAAGTGTTTAAGAATAATGTTTTATGTTTTCATGTTTTAAGTTCCTGGTTTCCAAGACACTAAACCTTAAAGATCCTCGGTTTTGTAAAATGTAATGGATGTTTATGTGATAAAAGGCGGGATGTTATAGTTGGTATCAAAGGATGGTTTAGTTATTTGTGGAAATTAGGATATGAAAACTTTAGGAAAAAGCCTATATAAAAGTTTGTATATAGGAAATCTTCCTGGTATTATGGTGAGTATTGAGTAATGGGTTTCCAAGAAAATACCTCTCTGTCTGGATACGAGCAGGTAGAGGTGGCTTTGTCACAAATGTACATAGGGGTAAAACCCAAAGACACCGTTTTGAGCTAGACTCCAACGGGAACTGGTACACAACAACGGGCCTTGCTTCACTCTTGGTTATGACACTCCCGGGGGATATGCTTTGGTAAATTCAAAAGCTTAGTATGAACCATTGATTAAGGAACACAGATAAAAACAAATAAAGACTCACAAAAGAATATATGATCATGGATAACCTAGATGGGAACCTAGGGGATCACAAGTTAGGGTATACTTTTCTTCTACAAGTTATCCTTATATGATTTAACTTCCTTTTCATGATTATTAGCTAAGTATTTAAGCCCCTAATTATAGTTTCTTTTCTTAGTTAATGGCCCGAAATGGAAGAACATGTACCAACAACCAATGTGATAGGAAATTCTACGATTTCCGTATTAATACGACATAGATGATTAGGGGATTAAAAGATGATTATTATCTTGGAAGACGTTCACTATTTTGGGGACCCTATATGATCGAGGAAAATAGATTACTATGGTATTTTCATTGAGGAGTAAGGTTGACTTATATTTTGAATAATCGATGAATTTATGGTGGACTTATAGTAATTTAGGTTACTTATGGGAATGATTAACCTATAATGGGTAAAATGTGTTTAGGTTAGCTACTTTTTTTTATAAGATGTTAGGCTTGGTTAATGTTGTTTGGAGAAAAACAATGAAGTTTATTTTGGAGGACTATGTTGCCAAATTCTTGTTGTATTTGGGTATCAATCTTAGTTTGGTTTATATTGAGGAATTTTAAGGACGGTTATTTATGAAATGGACTATGATGAACTTTGGGTATTACCATGGAACTTTGAAGATTTAAAAGTAGTTTCCATTCCTATGGGATTCTTCCTTTTTGAAGAGTTGTTTAACCTTACCCTTTCTGTTTTTGGGATAATGTTTAAAGATAGAAGAAATAAATAGTTAATCTTTTGTGGATTACGTGATTCTCTAGAAGATGACTCTTGTGTTTTGATGAGACCAAGTAGTTTTGAATGCTCATCGTTTGTAGAAAAGATTAGGTTTGGTAGAAACTTATTAAAGTATGAAACTCTACATGAATACAAGTATATTTTCTTATGTTTCTATTCTATGTAGTAAATTAATTCCTCAAAATTATGAAAAGGAACGTAAAACAAAAATGTTGTTTGTTTACGTTTCCTACTAGGTAATCAAAGACCATTTACACACATCCTAAGTTTGGGATTTTCTTATTGTTAACTTTCTCCTAATCATGTTTTCTATCACTCTCCCCCAGAACTTGACCCTTTGTTTTTTCTTCCATGTTCATGTTTTCCTACCTGGAATCCTAGTATGGGTTAACTCGGGCGACCTTTTTACTACCCTTTATTTCTTTTAAAGTAATAGTTTTATTGAATTATTTTTTCTGATCTGGGACATTCAATGAAATTTAAAAACCCAATTTTAAAAATTGCGAGAACGCAATTTCATAAGGGGGGAAGATTGTAACGACCCAAAATTTTGAATAAATCATGTTTCATAATTTTATGTGTTATTTTATTTTATTTTTATACTCAACAAAAATGTTTCATTTGATAACATGAGTAAAATTAAAATGAGACCGTTGGGTTTTGACTGTCATATGACCATTGGTCAATATGACCACTGTAAACTAAACATTTTGATTATTGTCTCTAAATACAAGTAATCTTGGTTAATTATTATAGAAAGAAGATTTGATGGCCTCACCCAGTATTCTTGGACCGATCGAAGCCCATCTAACAGAACTTGGGAAAGAGGAAGCACCACTGGGCTTTGCTCTAGACCGAACCCATGCCGAACTTCATCGTGTGAAGCTAGAACGGAATCGCCTTTGCGATAAGTCCAAACTAATAGAAATTACTACTCGTGCGATGTTGGCCGAGCCTCCCTCAGATTCTCTCACCTTATCACACCTTACACTTAGGTCCTATGCTGGTGTGATAAGGGGCTATGTAAGGAGACCGTAACTACCTTGTGTAATCCTTTGTTTTAAGTAAAAATTGGGATTTCTTCTTATGAAGTTTATGAATTTTCAAATGTCCAGATAAATATAGTATGCATATTTTTGGTGAATTTTAGAGAAAGGATATTTTTAAAAAATGTTTATGTAAACCTTAAATAATTAAAAATGTGTAATGATTTTCAAAAAATGGTCTTCTACAATTATGTTCAGTACGAAACATAGAGTCTAATAAGATCAACTTGATTTTTGATGAATAGTAAATTATGAATAGTGATTTTATGATTAGGATTATTAATGTGTCTAAATGGATTAGTAATCTCACTTAAAAAAAGTATTAATATAATCTAGGAACCTTGATTAAATAACGTGATTCAATAAAATGGTTAAATAATGGTTTCATAAACTATTAATCAAGTATTAGTTTTTTCGAGTAAATAGTGTTTTTTAATTAAAAAATTAAAATAAAAATATTTAAAAAATTATTTTTATAAAATGGATTTCATTTTGAACTTAGAGAACATATATTATGTTATGGTAATTTTTGGGGTTTTTTAAGAAAAAATGAATTTTTGGTGAATAGTGTATTTATTTAAAAAATAAATTAAAAATATCAAGAAAATTATTTTTATAAAATGGATTTCCTTTTTGAAATCAGAGCATTGATATTTGATTAAGGTGAAATTTTGGGATCTTTCTGAGAAAGTTGAATTTTCAGTGAATAGTAAAAATACAGTTTTAGGGTTTCGGTATGTTTAGTGACATCATAATTGTGTCATGGTGATGTCATGAGATATTTAAGGGTTGGACAACCTAAGTTGATGGATATTTGTATTTGGGGGCCCATGTGTCCAAACTTAATGGGAAATATCATGGGAGAGCACATGGTTTTGAGAAAAGCACATGCGAGGTGTCCCTTGGCCATTAATGCCTTGTCCCCTCACATTCCCTATAAATACCAAGCCATCCTCTCATCCTTTCAACTCCAAAACCATAATCAACGAATTTCTGGTCACCGTACCTCCCAAGGAGTCCTCCCAAGGTGCCCCCAAGCCCTCAGGGTCCAAATCTTTGAGTTTTAAGAGTTACATTTTAAGGTAAGGGATCTGATCTCTCTCTTTCTTTTCAAGAAATCTCTTTTATGTAATTTCTTTTATGCTCCATGTTCTTATGATAAAGGGTGTTCTTTTATACTCCTATTACTTCCCTTTTCATGTTCACATAATGAGAGATCCCCTCTTACTCTCATTATTTCGTTTTATGAAGTTTTAAGTGGCGCCGTTAGGCTGCCGAAATGTTTGTAACAGATTCATTCACCCTTCTCATTTTTTAAGATCTATTTTCATGTAAAGTATTTCATGTTCCTTTTTATTTTGTTGGGGTACGATATCTAAATTTATCATACTGATCTTTTATTATCATATGATGAGAGACCCCATTTTATCTCTTCAATTCAGTATTTTGAAGTTTTATGTGGCGCCGTTAGGCTGCCGAATTTTTGAAGTGGTTCTTCACCCTTCTCGTTTTGAAGTTCTACTTTCATGTCAATTCCTTCAAGTTCCTTTTTTTATGTTGGGTTTGATCTCTATATCTATCATACTGATCATTGTGTTCATATGATTAGAGACCCCATTTGATATCTTCAATTCAGTATTTTGATGTTTTAAGTGGCGCTATTAGGCTGCCGAATTTTTAAGGGATTCTTTCACCCTTATCATTTTCAAGTTCTATTTATTGTCAAGTCTTTCAAGTTACATAATGTTGGGGTATGGTCCCTAAATATATCATACGGATATTTTATGTTCATATGATGAGAGACCCTATTTGATATCTCTAATTCAGTATTGTGACATTTTAAGTGACGTCGTTAGGCTGCTGAATGTTTAAGGGATTCTTTCACCTTTCTCCTTTTTTAAAGTTCTAATTCCATGTCAAGTATTGAGAGTTACTTTTTATTATATTGTGGTATGATCTCTATATCTATCATACTGATCTTTCATGTTCACTTGATGAGAGACCCTATTTGATCCCATCAATTCATTTTTGGTTGAAGTTTATGTGACGCCGTTAGGCTACCGAATTTTCATATGAGAAATATTATTTTTGTCTTCCTTTCATGTTCATCATTTCATATGGTATATTTTCAAATTTCATTAACATGTTCTTAAATCCCTTATATTCTGTCCCTATACTGTTTTATGGGTCATTTATTAATGTTTGACCCATGTCCCCTCTCTTTTCAACGTTTTCTAAAACCATGTAACGTAGCCGTAATGCTGTAGAATTTTCGTCTCAAAATGCCTCTCTCTTTTTCTCAAAATTATTTTCTGTTATTAAGTGAATAATCAAAGCTCTTATTTCTATAGGGGTATTCACATATATATCAAAATGTTCTATTTTATATTCTGGGATTTACATACATGAAACCCGCTTCCCCTTTCCGTGGGATTAAAGTGACATAAAGATCATGTCTTTAAAGCAGTTTTTAAAACGTTATGATTATGAAATGAAACCCATTTATTTTATGCTATATGGGTTGTTTATGAAATAAATTATGATGATATATGTGGCTCACATGATAATAAAGACATGTCAAGGGTGCGCCCAGATAGCGCTTCAATGCATTGGGTAAAGACTTAATCTCTAGAGATGACTTTTTAGGCTGATACCTTGGTGAATAACCTTGGTAATTTTTAATGACACCTTGGGGATGGACCTTGGTGAAACGAAATGATTGTCAATATTAAATTTTGTATCCACATATTAATGTTATGAAAAGTTTTATTTTTATTATGATATATCTCACTATTTCTTTATCATGACTTAAAGTTCTTTTCATGACCTTATTGAAGTATCTCAAGTTCACATGTAAAATGTTTCTCTTGTTTCCCTTACTGGGCCTTCTGCTCACCCTTTCTTTTGATGTATGTCCCCAGGTTATGAGATGCAGTAATGAGCATAGGATGAACATGAGGAGACACCTTCCAAGTGTTTAAGAAGAATGTTTTATGTTTTCATGTTTTAAGTTCCTGGTTTCCAAGACACTAAACCTTGAAGATCCTCAGTTTTGTAAAATGTAATGGAAATTTATGTGATAAAAAGGCGGGATATTATATTATAATTCTCTAATATTATATTATATTTAAAGAATAAGAAAAACAAGAAACTACTTGGATTGGGTAGTATTTAAAATTAAAAGAAAAATGATATTTAAGGGAGTTGGTTCATTTATATCCACTTGTTTTATATAGTGTATATTCAATGATTTATGGGATTAAATACTCAAATACTAAGTTTAGATTGAAACTTCTGAAATTTTATATTTATTTATTTAGTTTCTTTATAATTTATTATCCATAAGGATACGTTATAATTTTGGGTGCATATAAACATTAAAAAGTTATACAGTTTAATTTCACGAGGAATGAAATTATAAAAACATTCACCACAAATTCAACCCCTCCATATTAGTGGTCTATATATTCTTAGGAACTTCAGTTTCCTTATGCATTGATGAAAAATAAGTGATTCTACAATATCTATAGAATAGTATTATCGTACACTTAAAAAGGAGATAATTATGTGATTTAAGTCATTTTATATCTGAGCACACCCAATCAATGAATGAGTGAATTATATACTATAATATAAATATGTTGTACATTAAGAATTCTGAGACATCCCATTGGATTGCTAAAAAATAAGAAGACTATCACATCTATAATATCTAACAGTGACATCAGAATTCCATTTTTATTTTGTTCAATAGGTGTGATATTAATCCTATATTCTATATATAGTTACAGACCATAAATTTGTTAGTTTAAATTTACATGGTTGGTCCCATTATAATGAGTTTAATGTCATTCTCTTTTTAATGATTTCATTTATATCAATAATCAAAATTTTCAATTGAGATAATAAGCACGATGTACCAAGGACGTAGTCATTCATTGTGAGGTAAACCCTGTTAACAATCCCTAGTGTTTTTCTTGAGTTACTTTATGTATTTATAGATACATACTGAGTGATGGAGAGAATGTTAAATAGAGAGCATACCACCGAATAAGTAAAGAGAATTAAAAAATACAATTGGAATTGGAATATAATTATACCAACACTGATTCACCCCCCCCCATATACTCATTGATGGACACATCCCCTTATGACCCTAATACCCTCTTTCCTTTTGACATCTCATTCCTGTAACACTATTGAGATTTATATTTTTTGAGCCTCTCCTAACATGTTATCCTCCTAATCTAGTGGTTTTTTATTATGTTTTTATTTAGAAATTATTATGGTTTATATTTTTTTCATTATAGTTGTGTCACTATTATTTTTCTTATTGGTCAGGATTTCTCATCTTGGGTAAGTTCTCAATCACTTAATTGGATTTTACTCTAATCAAGATATATGAACATAGATTCTAAACTTCATTCTTGGTTAGGTGTGGAGGTTTCTCATAGAGGTTTTTTGTATGTTGGTTGAGGTATCCTAGGAGTCATAACTGATATTATATCATGTATTTCCATTTTCTCATATTTCCTCAAAGGTTGTGGATCACTCTTGAGTCCATATTTTTGATCAATATATATGAAATATACCTGACCAATTGTATAAGTTCCAATATTTATATGTTTATATATGTTTCATGGAGGTTTTTTTTGGATAATAATTTGATAGTATTCTTGGAGTTATGATCAACATAAAATTCATTTTCTTACTTGGAATTACATTGGTCCTCTTTGGTTGTGTTATAAGGTTTCTATTGGTGGAGGTTACCCTTGTATAACCTTTTAATAAATGTATTGTGATAGAGGCTATAGTTTTTCACCCTCAATGATGATAATGATGAATTAGTGAACATATGTTTTTATATGTGTTCATTCCTATTAGTGTGGTTTTTATGGTGTTGATGGATGAAAATGAGTGTCCGAATGTTCTATTTTATGTGGTTTGTGTTTTTATTTGTTTTTGGGGTATTTCTAGCACTAGGATATGTAGTGAGGATAATTATCACTACAAATAATGAGTAGTATGATGTTGATGGGAGTTTTAATGGGGTTCAAAGTATCCCAAAACTCTATAGAACATGAATTATGAGTCTCAAACCTCTCTGGTCAGTCCCCATGGAATGATGTTTCATTATTATAAGGTCAGAATATCATTCATATTTCCTATCAAGGTTTTGATTTTTTTAATCCAATAGGTTATTAGTTTTGTTCACTTTGTATTTTAATGTTTTCTCCTGCTGAGTTTTATAATGTTCTTAGTTCCCACTGAAACTCAATGTGACTTTTAAAAAAATGCATTAAAGGACAAGGTATTTTCCAAAATCCTCATGCACACAATAATAAGTTACATCTAATGAAAATCAAAATCAGAAGACAATTCATGAAAATTAGTTCATCCAACACAAAAATTACCAAATGATTCTATTCTTATATAACCTATCTGAAGGAAAAGAAGCATTCCAGATTAACAAACACATCACATGCTATATTCTCTTCATCAATGTATCTTCATCTGGATCACTAAGACAAATGCATTGCAATATTTATAAATTACCAAGTTCAATAACCTAACTACACAATAAATAACTGTGATCATACCACTTTTATCTCATATCCCTTAACCATGGTGGAGTAATTCAAAGATAAATATTAAAATTTTGAAAAATAAAAGGAATGTGAGAGAAATAGTCCCAAATAATACCGGAAGCCTCAACCTCAAAGAAGCCTAGAATTTTAGTTAGGAATGTCTAACTATAATATATATTATAATTGGGACAAGGAATAGTAATGTGTAAAATAAGGGAACCAACTCAAAGAAAAAATACATCAATTAATTTGAACTCATATCAATATAATACCCTCATGTAAGTATTTCAGGCTCAATACCCAAGACAATGATACTATATTGTATGTCATCTTAGGTAATTTAACCGTATCACATTCTAAAACATAGATATCTCCTAGAATTGTTTTTCACATTATTACAATAGTAATGATATAAACTGTACTCAGATAACATAATGTGATTTGATAGTGATGGGGTATCAAACTCTATAGAGAAGTCACAAATGGGATCTCCATGTGTCTCCAAATTGAAAATACAACATGGGATGCAGTTTGTTCAAGAGAATTTTCCTATTCCAATAATATATTTAATAGAAACACTAAATGGGAGTAACCTATATATTTCATCCATTTTTTGGGATAAAAAGGAATCTCCACTTTTGAGATAAATTTTTAGTTCCATTCGAAATAATTATTATGGGTAAAAATTGAAGAAATTCTCATTGTTCATTTTGTATTATTTGATTTTATTTAATGAAGATTATAAAGTTATTATTGATTAAAACGTTTTGAATTTTAATTACTACTTCTCTAGAATATTTTTTAAAAGTTCACACACATGCCAAGAAAGAGTCTATGAGTGTGATGTGCTCTTCAGATGCCCTTATTTTTACCACTACCATTTATATCAAATTTTCCACCCATATGCGTCATTCTAATTATCACACCTTAATTCCTCACATCCAATATAACTCTTTGAAATATCATGTGTAAATGGTTCATGCCCTACTGTTATGTTCTTAAATTAAATTCATGATGCACTATTTCTAAATTTCTAGTCAATTTCATATGTCCACCCAATCAATGTTTTATGCATGCCTTAATCTATAATTTCTTTCATGAGTGATTAAGATGTAGTTTAAGTATTATAAAACATTCTTAAATTGGTGTTTCCTATAAAAGGACCCCATCCGCATTTTCGAATAGAAGTGACACATGAAGCACCTTATAACATGGATTATAAACATGTATTCCACACACACTATGGAATATTATAGGTTATTTTTTGAATCAAAATATAATTTATTCAATAAGGATCCACACCCAGGCTTTATATAAATGATTTTATAGTCAATCTATCTTTATTTAATGTTTTTTCAAATCCTTCTTTGATGGCATTTTTCCTTGAAATTAACTCTTTAACTGGTATTTAGATTCATGAGTAAACTATCCCAATGTAAATCTATGAAAATGTATTATTAACTCTATCCACTCCCTATAATATTATCCATATCCATTCCTTGTATTATTTTTTATTCCATTGACCTAATATTATCTCTCAAGGAGAAACCTTGGAATCCCATTTTCCTTGTCCATAATTGGGAACCCATTCACCCAACTCACTCACTTGGGAACCCGTAATCCTAGGTCACCAAACTATGTTCCAAAATAAATTAATATAGAATATAACATGAGTACAGGACTTCCATATCCCTTAGTTTCAATCAATATTATCCTCATGGTATCTTAAAAATTACTTCAATCTGTATCATCTTCATGCTTTCCTAAATTAAATAACTTGATATACTATTATTGGTTTCCTCATTTTCAATTGGTCAACATACTCCTATTGGTTTACATAGATTCCGTGAATTGAGATAATACTCATTGTTTCATCAAAAGTCATTATTTTTAGATACTCCATCTAGATTTTGAAAATTTTAAAAAGTTGAAATACTTATCTTGGTTTCTATAAATTCGTTAAGATAAGATACTCCTCATGGTTTCCTCAAACTCCTTTAGTCGAGATCCCCCTCCGGGTTTCTTGAAACCCCATGAGTTGAGATACTCTTATTTTTTGCACAAAATACCTTAACCTAACATATATATCTAGTTAAAATAGAAATGAACCAATAAATATATATCCCATACTAAACCATTTCTAGGTCCTTTTCATGTATTAGTCTACTCAATATGACTTTAACAAAAATTCAAGTCATCGTGGATTCATTATTTTAAAAGAAACCACTATGGTCTATGACATATTACTATAAAAGTTATAATTTTTTATATTAAATTTCATTTAACTGCATGGTTTATGGTCTATTAAAAATATATACATTAGAATCCCTTCTAACATTCTTCATCCTTGATAACCAAAACCTCTCACCTACTTTCATTATAGTCAAATTACTCTCTACATGGTGATAAATTATATAGTGCCTTAATATGTGAATTTAAAATATAGATTGAAAAACATTAATGAAATTTGAAACTCTATAATAAATGTCTATAATTCCCTCTAACATACATATTATAGGTCAATCACTTTCCCTAAAAATATAAACCATTATTATTACATGTAATGATTTTGTAAACATGTGTTAAATTTTTAAGAGATTCTCAGAAAATTAAAAAAACTCATAGAATGATTTGACCACTAATCCTCTTGACCAAATTGTCACTGTAACATGATTTTTCCACCATTGGGAAATTTCAAGATATGTGTGAGACAAAAAATAACCAAAATGTTCAAATGAAATAAAAATTGTTTTATAAAAAACTCATATATATGGGTAATTATCCTAATTAACCATTCATAAATGTTAAGGTTTTGGCAAACCAACAATTTAATATCTATAATGTTATCATTGTTAAGAGGTTCACACCATATCAAGGGTAAAATCATCCCATCCCATTACTTTTGACCCTATTAGTACATCAACAATGATGAAAACTCATTACCATTGATTATTTATTTTTCATTGACTTGTAATTAATTCATGTCATAAATTGTAATGAGGTATTTACACTTCAAACCAAAACCTCAAACGGAGGTTACATTTCTATTAATACATTTGAATATACATGATGGTAAAATAATGAATATAAAACAATAATAGTTACATTTAATCCAAACAATCCAATCATTAAATTTTCTAATGATCCAAAATTTTATAATAAAATAAGAAAACCATTAAATACTTTTTAAAAACTTGTATAGAATTATATTAATTAATGAAAAAGTAAAAATATACTTTAAGATCTAGTAAATTAATTTAATTAAAGTATTACCAATAAAAATTCAATTTAATGAAGATAATTATTCATGAAAACCATCCATTTATATTTCCAAAATTAATGTTAAAATCTTATAAAGGATTTAGAAATAAATTGGACGAAAAATCCAGGAAAACACAATTTAAACAATAAAACATGTTAATACCACCTATAATAATAACAAAATGTTGATCAAATCACCATGTAGTAACCCCCAAGTGTATCCATTCATCAAAAATAAACTTTCATGGAGTGAATCAATTCTTCTTCACCATTGTTATCTATGGAATATGCAATCCCTTTAAATCAGAGTGATTTCACTATACCCTAATGAAATCACATAATGAAACATCCAATTCAGTAAACTAAAATAAAAAAACAACACAGATAAATGAAATGGGAAATGTTCAAGATCGTAGTAACCCTTATCTATTTTTGGGGAATCAAATAATCCTAAACCAAGTTAATAGATATAGGAAGAAATGAAGTTAGCAGAAAAATGAAACAATGATTTTCCTTCCCAAAAAGTTGTTTTGGCCTGAGAATCCATGGGGGTTATTTTAAAATTAGAATCTCAAAAACCCATTTTTACACGTTTAAAAAATATTTTTGGTATCATTGGGTAACCAGTGGTTCCCAATCAACTACCAAATAGTACATTGGATACGTGATGGAAGCTCTCTATCTATCTAGAGTCATATCAAGGGTAAATACCTACAGGTAAAATTTTTAGGCACTCGATAGCATCATACTAGGTACCTAGTGGAAACATTTTTAGTACCCAGTGGCGACCATCATCCACCTTCAATTTTTATTAATTTTTTTCAACTCGCTATGGACCATTATAAAGTTTTTGATAAACTATTTATGAACGATGATATTTATATTAGGGTGAAAATTTTGATGGAGAGTGTGGGATTTTAGTGTATCTGAGATATCATCCATATCGATGGGGGAAACATTAATGATTGTCTTTGAACGATATTTGTGGTTTATGAAACAGTTTATGAGAGGCCTATATGAGGAATTTGAGACTCAATAGAGGGAGAGTACAACATTTCACCCTAGATGGATGGGCATTTTGAATATAATATCTAGGTGTTGGTGGATACGCTAAGACATTCTATTTTATAATTTTTCCTAGGCTATAAGTATCACCTTTCATTGGTATATATTTTTTATAATAAAATATATGAATCTATTATGGGTGTGGAACCTTACGAAGCCTTGTACAAGAGACCATAAAGTTTACCCTTATGATAGATTTCTATTGGCAACAAGTTTCATGTTTTACTAGAGATGTTGTTGGTGATGAAAGAGAAATTTTCGGTGATCCACAAGAATATTTGGTCATCATAGATTTCATATAAATATTATATGGATCTATGTTGTAGTACCATAGATTTTGGGAAAGGAGACAATGGTTTCTTAAGAGTCTTGCAATTTTTTTTATTTTGTAGGTTTATTCTAGGAGGAAAGCTATAGCATCCCGTCTTTTTATAACATAACTTTTCATTCCATTACATGGAACTGAGGATCATTAAGGTTTAGTGTCTTGGAAACAAGGAACATAAAACATGAACAAAAAAAGCATTCTTCTTAAACACTTGAAAGGCTTCTCCTCATGTTCACCCTAGGCTCATTACTGCATCTCATAACCTGGGGACATACATCAAAAGGAAGGGTGAGCATAAGGCCCAGCAAGGGAAACAAGTGAAACATTTTACATATGAACTTGAGATACACCAATAAAGTCATGAAAAGAACTTTAATGCATGAAAATGAAATCATGAGGCATATCATAATAAAAATAAAACTTTTTCATAACATGAAGATGTGGCTGCAACATTTAATATTGACAATCGTTTCGTTTCACCAAGGTCCATCCCCAAGGTGTCGTTAAAAATTACCAAGGTTATTCACCAAGGCGTCGTTAAAATGGTCATCTCTAGAGATTAAGTCTTTACCCAATGCATTGGAGCGCTATCAGGGCGCACCCTTAAATTTGCCTTTATTATCATGTGAGCCACATATATCATCATCAAACATTTCATAAATAACCCATATAGCATAAAATAAATGGGTTTCATTTCATAATCATAACGTTTTAAAAACCGCTTTAAAGACATGATCTTTACTTCACTTTAAAACCCACAGAAAAGGAAGGTGGGTCTCATGTATGTAAATCCCAGAATTTAAAATAGAACATTTTGGTATATATATGAATACCCCTTTAGAAGAAAGAGCTTTTAGTATTCACTTAATAAAATAAAAGGACTTTAGAAAAAGAGATAGACATTTTGAGACAGAAATTCTGCAGCATAACGGCAATGTTCCGAGGTTTTAGAAGACATTAAAAGAGAGGTAAAATGGGTCAAACATTCCTAAATGACCCATAAAATAGTACATGGACAGAATAAGAAGGATACATGATCATGGTAATGATATTTCAAGGACATTCCATTTGAAATGAAAAACATGGAAGGAAGAAAAAAATAGACTTCTCTTATGAAAGTTCGGCAGCCTAACGGCGTTACTTAAACCTCAACAAAAAATGATTTGAAAAGATCAAATAGGATCTCTAATCATGTGAACATAAGAGTTCATTATGATAGATATAGAGATAATTCCCCAACATAACAAAAAGGAACTTGAAAGAATTGACATGAAAGTAGAACTTCAAAACGAGAAGGGTGAAGAACCACTTAAAAATTCAGCAGCCTAACGGCGCCACTTAAAACATAAAAATACTAAATTGAAGAGATCAAATGGGCTCTCTCATAATATTAACATAAGAGTCCAGTATGATATATATAGAGATCATACCCCAATATAACAAAAAGGAACTTGAAATAATTGACATGAAAGTAGAACTTCAAAACGAGAAGGGTGAAGAACCACTTAAAAATTTGGCAGCCTAACGGCGCCACTTAAAAAATCAAAATACTGAATTGAAGAGATCAAATGGGGTCTCTCATCATATGAACATAAGAGTCCAGTATTATATATATAGAGATCATACCCCAATATAACAAAAAGGAACATGAAATACTTGAATGAAAATAGAACTTGAAAATGAGGAAGGTGAAAGAATCCCTAAAAAATTCGGCAGCCTAACGGCGCCAATTAAAAATTCTTAAAACGAATTGATGAGATCAAGGGGGGTATCTCATCATATGAACATGAAATAGGCAGTAGGATGAATATAAAAGAACATCCTCCAACATAAGAACATGGAGTATAAAAGAAAAGACATAAAAGAGATTACTTGAAAAGAAAGAGAGAGGTCGGATCCCTTACCTTAAAATGTAACTCTTAAACCTCAAAGGGTGGGACCTTGAGGGCTTGGGGGCACCTTGGGAGGACTCCTTGGGAGGTAATGAGACCAGAAATTCGTTGGTAATGAGTGGGGAGTCGAATGGATGAGAGGAGGGCTTGGTATTTATAGGGAAAGTGAGGGGACAAGGCATTAATGGCCAAGGGACACCTCACATGTGCTTTTCTCAAACCCATGTGCTCTCCCTTGTCATTTATCATGGAGTTAGGCCACATGGGGCCCCCAAAACAATAATTCATCACCCTTGGCCGGACAAAACTCAAAAGATCTCATGACATCATCATGACACCGTTATGATGTCATTAAACATACCGAAACCCTAAAACTGTATTTTTACTATTCACTGAAAATTCAACTTTCTCAGAAAAATCCCAAAATTTAACATTAACCAAATATCAATGCTCTGATTTCAAAAATGAAATCCATTTTATAAAAATAATTTTCTAAATATTTTTAATTTAATTTTTAAATAAAAACACTATTCATAGAAAATTCATTTTTTTCAGAAAAAACCCCAAAAATTACCATAACATATTATCGATGCTCTGAGTTCAAAAATAAAGTCATTTTGATAAAAAAAATTCTAATTATTTTTAATTGAATTTTTAATTAAAAAACACTATTCACCCAAAAAAACTAATACTTGAATAAAAATTAATGAAACCGTTATTTAACTATTTTATTGAATCACATTACTTAATCAAGGTGCCTAGATTATTTTAAAACTTTATTTAAGTGAGATTACTAATCCATTTGGTCATATTACAAATCCTAATCATAAAATCACTATTCATAATTTTCTATTCATCAAAAATCAAGTTGATCTTATTAGACTATAAATTTAGTACTGAACATAATTGCAGAAGACCATTTTTTGAAAATCATTACACATTTTTAATTATTTAGGGTTTACATAAACATATTTAAAATATCTTTTTTCTAAAATTAATCAAAAATATGCATACTATATTTATCCGGTCATTTCAAAATTCATAAACTTCATCATAAGAAGAAATCCCAATTTTTATTTAAAACAAGGATTACACAAGGTAGTTATGGTCTCGTTATATAACCCCTTATAATACCAGCATAGGACCTAAGAGTAAGGTGTGCTAGGGTGATAGAAGCTTGGGGCGGCTCAGTCAACATTGCCCGAGTAGTAATTTCTATCAGTTTGAACTTCTCACGAAGGCGATTTCGTTCCAACTTCACATGATGAAGTTCGGCTTGGATTTGATCCAGAGCAAAGTCCAGTGGTGCTACCTCCTTCCCAAGCTCTGTTAGATGGGCTTCGATCGGTCCAAGACTACTAGGTGAGGCCATCGAATCTTCTTTCTATAATAATTAACCAAGATTACTTATATTTAGAGACAATAATCAAAACATTTTTTTCACAGCGGTCATGTTGACCGATGGTTATATAATAGTCAAAACCCACTGATCTCATTTTAATTATAATCATGTTTATCAAATAAAACATTTTTGCTGAGTATAACAATAACACATAAAATTAGGAAACAAAATTTATTTAAAAATTTCGGGTCGTTACAATCTTCCCCCCTTAAGAAATTGCGTCCTCACAATTTTAAAACTGGGTTTTGAAATATCATTGAAAGTCCCACATCGGAAAAGGAGTCAGTAAAACTATTACTTTAAAATAAAGAAAGGGAAGTACAATGGTCACCCGAGTTAACCCACACTACGGTTCCATGTAGGAAAACATGGACATGGAGGAAAAAACAAAGGGTCAAGTTCTGAGGGAGAGTGATAGAGAACATGATTAGGAGAAAGTTAACCATGAGAAAATCCCAAACTTATGATGTGTGTAAACGGTATTTAATTACCTAGTAGGAAACGTAAACCAACAACATTTTTTTTACGTTTCATTTCATAATTTTGAGGATTTCATTTACTACATAGAACAAAAACATAATAAAATATACCTACCTTCAAGTAGATTTTCATCCTTTAACAAGTCCCTACCAACACTAATCTTTTCTCCAAATGATGAGAATTCAAAAACACTTGGTCTCATAAAAGCACAAGAATCATCTTCTATAGAATCACATAATCAACAAAAGATTAACTATCTATTTCTTATATCTTTAAACATTATCCCAAAAACAGAAAGGTTAAGGTAAAACAACTCTTCAAAAAGAAAGAATCCCATAGGAATGGAAACTACTTTTAAATCATCAAAGTTCCATGGTACTACCCAAAGTTCATCGTAGACCATTCCATAAATAACGGTCCTTAAAATTCTTCAAAACAAACCAAACTAAGATTGAAACCCAAATAAAATAAGGATTTGATAACATAGTCTTCCAAAACAACTTCATTGTTCATCTCCAGACAACATCAACCACTCCTAACATCTTATAAAAAAGTAGCTAACCTAAACATATTTTACCCAAGATAGGTTAGTCATTCCCATAAGTAACCTAAATTACTATAAGTTCACCTTAAATTCATCGATTCTTCAAAATATAAGTCAACCTTACTCCTCAATGAAAATACCGTAGTAATCTATTTACCTCGATCAAATATGGTTCCCAAAATAATGAACGTCTTCCAAAATAATAATCATATTTTAATCCCCTAATCATCCCTGTCATATTAATACGAAAATCGTCGCATTTCCTATCACATTGGTTGTCGGAACATGTTCTTCCATTTCACACCATTAACTAAGAAGAGAAATCATAATTAGGGGCTTAAGTACTTAGCTAATAATCATGAAAAGGAACTCAAAGCATATAAGGATAAATTGTATATGGAAGGTATACCCTAAGTTGTGATCTCCTAGGTTCCCATCTAGGTTATGAATGATCATATATTATTATGTGAAACTTTATTTTATTTTATCTTTGTTCCTTTAACAATGGTTCATACCAAGCTTATGAATTTACCAAAGCATATCCCCCAGGAGTGTCGTAACCAAGAGTGCAGCAAGGCCCGTTGTCGTGTACCAGTTCCCGTTCGAGTATAGCTCAAAGCAGTGTTTTCGGGTTTTACCCCTTTGTACATCTGTGCCAGAGCCACCTCTACCTTCTCGTATCCAGACAGGGATGTATTTTCTTGGCAACCCCTTACTCAATACTCACCAAAATACCAGGAAGATTTCCTATATTAAACTTTTCTATAGGGTTCCTCCTAGAGTTTTCATATCCTAATTTCCATAAATAACTAAACCATCCTTTGATACCAACTATAGCATCCCGTATTTTTATAACATAACTTTTCATTCCATTACATGGAACTGAGGATATTTAAGGTTTAGTGTCTTGGAAACAAGGAACATAAAACATGAACAAAAAAAAACATTCTTCTTAAACACTTGAAAGGATTATCCTCATGTTCACCCTAGGCTCATTACTGCATCTCATAACCTGGGGACATACATCAAAAGGAATGGTGAGCATAAGGCCCAGCAAGGGAAACAAGTGAAACATTTTACATATGAACTTGAGATACATCAATAAAGTCATGAAAAGAACTTTAATGCATGAAAATGAAATCATGAGGCATATCATAATAAAAATAAAACTTTTTCATAACATGAAGATGTGGCTGCAACATTTAATATTGACAATCGTTTCGTTTCACCAAGGTCCATCCCCAAGGTGTCGTTAAAAATTACCAAGGTAATTCACCAAGGCGTCGTTAAAATGGGCATCTCTAGAGATTAAGTCGTTACCCAATGCATTGGAGCGCTATCATGGCGCACCCTTAAATTTGCCTTTATTATCATGTGAGCCACATATATCATCATCAAACATTTCATAAATAACACATATAGCATAAAATAAATGGGTTTCATTTCATAATCATAACGTTTTAAAAACTACTTTAAAGATATGATCTTTACGTCACTTTAAAACCCACAGAAAAGGAAGGTGGGTCTCATGTATGTAAATCCCATAATTTAAAATATAACATTTTGGTATATATATGAATACCCCTTTAGAAGAAAGAGCTTTGAGTAATCACTTAATAAAATAAAAGGACTTTAGAAAAAGAGATAGACATTTTGAGACAGAAATTCTGCATCATAACGGCAATGTTCCGAGGTTTTAGAAGACATTAAAAGATAGGTAAAATGGGTCAAACATTCATAAATGACCCATAAAATAGTACATGGACAGAATAAGAAGGATACATGATCATGGTAATGAGATTTCAAGGACATGCCATTTGAAATGAAAAACATGGAAGGAAGAAAAAAAAATAGACTTCTCTTATGAAAGTTCGGCAGCCTAACGGCGTTACTTAAACCTCAACAAAAAATGATTTGAAAAGATCAAATAGGATCTCTCATCATGTGAACATAAGAGTTCAGTATGATAGATATAGAGATAATTCCCCAACATAACAAAAAGGAACTTGAAAGAATTGACATGAAAGTAGAACTTCAAAACGAGAAGGGTGAAGAACCACTTAAAAATTCGGCAGCCTAACGGCGCCACTTAAAACATCAAAATACTGAATTGAAGAGATCAAATGGGGTCTCTCATCATATGAACATAAGAGTCCAGTATGATATATATAGAGATCATACCCCAATATAACAAAAATGATCTTGAAATAATTGACATGAAAGTAGAACTTCAAAACGAGAAGGGTGAAGAACCACTTAAAAATTCGGCAGCCTATAGGCGCCACTTAAAACATCAAAATACTGAATTGAAGAGATCAAATGGGGTCTCTCATCATATGAACATAAGATTCCAGTATGATATATATAGATATCATACCCCAATATAACAAAAAGGAACATGAAAGACTTGAATGAAAATAGAACTTGAAAACGAGGAAGGTGAAAGAATCCCTTAAAAATTCGGCAGCCTAACGGCGCCACTTAAACATTCTTAAAACGAATTGATGAGAGCAAGGGGGGTCTCTCATCATATGAACATGATATAGGAAGTAGGATGAATATAAAATAACATCATCCAACATAAGAACATGGAGTATAAAAGAAAAGACATAAAAGAGATTACTTGAAAAGAAAGAGAGAGGTCGGATCCCTTACCTTAAAATGTAACTCTTAAACCTCAAAGGGTGGGACCATGAGGGATTGGGGGCACCTTAGGAGGACTCCTTGGGAGGTAATGAGACCAGAAATTCGTTGGGAATGAGTGGGGAGTCGAATGGATGAGAGGAGGGCTTGGTATTTATAGGGAAAGTGAGGGGACAAGGCATTAATGGCCAAGGGACACCTCACATGTGCTTTTCTCAAACCCATGTGCTCTCCCTTGTCATCTATCATGGAGTTAGGCCACATGGGGCCCCCAAAACAATAATTCATCACCCTTGGCCGGCCAACCCTCAAAATATCTCATGACATCATCATGACACCGTTATGATGTCATTAAACATACCGAAACCCTAAAACTGTATTTTTACTATTCACTGAAAATTCAACTTTCTCAGAAAAATCCCAAAATTTAACATTAACCAAATATCAATACTCTGATTTCAAAAATGAAATCCATTTTATAAAAATAATTTTCTAAATATTTTTAATTTAATTTTTAAATAAAAACACTATTCATAGAAAATTCATTTTTTTCAGAAAAAACCCCAAAAATTACCATAACATATTATCGATGCTCTGAGTTCAAAAATAAAGTCATTTTGATAAAAATAATTTTCTAATTATTTTTAATTAAATTTTTAATTAAAAAACACTATTCACCCAAAAAAACTAATACTTGAATAATAATTAATGAAACCGTTATTTAACTATTTTATTGAATCACATTACTTAATCAAGGTGCCTAGATTATTTTAAAACTTTCTTTAAGTGAGATTACTAATCCATTTGGTCATATTACTAATCCTAATCATAAAATCACTATTCATAATTTACTATTCATCAAAAATCAAGTTGATCTTATTAGACTCTAAATTTAGTACTGAACATAATTGCAGAAGACCATTTTTTGAAAATCATTACACATTTTTAATTATTTAGGGTTTACATAAACATATTTAAAATATCCTTTTTCTAAAATTCATCAAAAATATGCATACTATATTTATCCGGTCATTTCAAAATTCATAAACTTCATCATAAGAAGAAATCCCAATTTTTATTTAAAACAAGGATTACACAAGGTAGTTATGGTCTCGTTACATAACCCCTTATAATACCAGCATAGGACCTATGAGTAAGGTGTGCTAGGGTGATAGAAGCTTGGGGCGGCTCAGTCAACATTGCCCGAGTAGTAATTTCTATCAGTTTGAACTTCTCACGAAGGAAATTTCGTTCCAGCTTCACATGATGAAGTTCGGCTTGGATTTGATCCAGAGCAAAGCCCAGTGGCGCTACCTCCTTCCCAAGCTCTGTTAGATGGGCTTCGATCGGTCCAAGACTACTAGGTGAGGCCATCGAATCTTCTTTCTATAATAATTAACCAAGATTACTTATATTTAGAGACAATAATCAAAACATTTTGTTCACAGCGGTCATGTTGACCGATGGTTATATAATAGTCAAAACCCACTGATCTCATTTTAATTATAATCATGTTTATCAAATAAAACATTTTTGTTGAGTATAACAATAACACATAAAATTAGGAAACAAAATTTATTTAAAAATTTCGGGTCGTTACAAAAGCTATCCATTAGATTCATCAAAGAACATTTAAGATCCAATAAAGGTTTGGATAGGTTGATTACCACCAACCCTTTCCCCCACAACTGGAGTGGGTTCATAGTGTCTTCCATGAGTCGCATATATGGAGAAACATGCATGATCATGTGCATATAATTGACTAGGTTGAGCTAGACATTGAAGATTAAAAAACCTTTATGGAGTACCCATTGAAAATTGAAGCTCGACAATATAGGATCTTGTGATGATTGAGTATTCTCTTGGTTTGTGTGTTGTGGAACCATGGGATCATGTAGGGGTATCCATATATATATAGAGAAAGATATGGGCTCAATATCCTCACATTATTTGATTAGATTTGGTTTTATACGATAAGAAATCCATGTAGGGGGAATAATATATTGACCATATTTTTTCCTTTTAAGGCATTAAAATGTTTTAAGTGATATTTTAAGAGTTAGGTGCTAAGACAGAATGTGGTTCTATCACCCAGTGAGCCAAGAATTGATATTATTGAAATAATAAATATATTTTTATCACGTACATGTATTATTTCAGGAGTAATAATATAACACCAAAAAAAATTTCCAAAAATAATAAATATTAGACAATGGTTGAGTCTAGAATATGTGGATTACCCTAGCTATGACCTAGGGTTGTTCGGAGCCAGAAATATGGGTGAGGCAGTTGTTGGAAGTTCATTGAATTAAAATACATGATTGGATTTATTAATATTATTTTAAAATAATGATGACCTGAAATAATAAATAAATAAATCATTATTAAATTTCTATAAGTGTAGCTTATTATTCCTTGGAATAATTTATAGGATCCTTGAAATCCTTCATTGGAGGATCATGATCA
Source organism: Viscum album (assembly GCA_963277665.1). Lineage (NCBI taxonomy): Eukaryota > Viridiplantae > Streptophyta > Magnoliopsida > Santalales > Viscaceae > Viscum > Viscum album. The sequence continues at coordinate 71,689,070 of OY728134.1, read as the reverse complement.
GAGTAAAATAGTTGATCAGATCAAGTCGGATCGGTAGGAAGTGAATGTAGTGAGAACCCCACATCACTAGAGAACACATTATTTACCAATAATTAATCTAAAATTGAGGTAGTTGTCATCAATATTTTTTATATCATTTTATTTAAAATAATTATCATGGATTTTTTCTACCTTTGATCAGAGATAATTATTCTATGCATAATCCCTACAATTTATCGATCTAATTGATCTACTATAATTATTCCACTTTTTCACATGTAATCAACCCTAGTAATTAAAGACATATGATGATTTTACATTAATTCTTTTCTAGTGATATATTAAATTTATTATGCAATTAGTCCCTCCCTTTTGTTCATGATATTCTCCATTTTCCTATGGGGTTGTGGTTTTACTTTTCATGGGTAGTTTCCAGCATGATCAAACCCCTCGATTCATGGAAATTTCATGTTTGAAAAATGTATCAGAAAATAAATAAGGCATTAGGATGCATCATAGGTTCTAGGTTATGCTCTGTGGATCCATGATCTATACCAATGATTAGATCGAGTGGTATGTTGTATGAATGCTTCATGATAACGAGTGGTTCTGGATTTCCACGCATCGGAGGGCTAGAATCGATGGCCTAAGGTATATATAACTTTTTTTGGGTTGTCTTTGGGTTTGATTTAAGGTTTTGATGATGAATCAAGAAAATTCATGATGAATCTATATTTTCAATGTAAAAGAACATTTAACACCATGTAGTTCATAAGAATACATGTTGTGTACCTTATTTTCTATGGAAATTAGGGTTTTCAGCCAAGTTAAGGATCACATGTTGTGTGGATGAGCCCACATTCCATGTGACACCCCCTATGTGGAAGAAATATTTGAAACCTTGTATGAACCTAGGACCACATGTGGCGTAACATGTCATGTACTCTGTAAGTACATGACCATGGCTGTGTACCCTAGAACAAGCTGAAGATTAGGGGTATGGTCAGTAGCACACTGGTAGGCCTCAGTAGGCTTGGAAATGTCGTGTGGACCACATACACACCATGTAATATGACATGGCCTTTATGCCGCATCCGTAGGAGAACACATCCAGGTATCAGATTGGGTCCACATGTCGTGTGGTTTCCCTTACACTCCATGTATCCCTATATGAAATTTTTTTCCTCACATATATTAGTCATTTTGAGTTGGATTTTGGATTATTAGTAGCATATCGTGAGTTTTTTTCTACGTAGAACATGCTTGTTTCCATTGTAGTGGATTTTGAGATACAATGTCAGATGTTTTGTGCATGAATCTTATTAAGGAGACACATGATTATGGATGTGATCTAGTAGTATCATCAGAGAGATTTTGGGCTTAGTACTCCCCTATGACACTGGGATACATGTTCTCCAATCTATCAGAGACATGTTGGTGTTAGTAGTCAATTGTCATTTAAGGGAATGAGTTTCCCATTATTTCAGAGAAATGATTGGGATATTACACTCCTATCACACCATGGTGTGGGATCCTTATGTAATTAGAGAGATATTGGGGTAAGTACTCCCCAGTCACAAAATGGTATGGGTTCCCCGTTTGTTCATATAGGTAGGGTCATTACTTCTTTTATAAAATGGTGTGGGTTCTCTACCTATAGATTAGTTATCCCTACTCTTAAAGATCTGGTGTAGTGCTGGTCATCCATAAGAGATGTTTTCTACCACACCTATGGAGTAAAATTACTTTTTGTGGAACCCTCCCCTCCTTTTATGGTACTGTTTCATTTAATGATGGGAATCCGTTTAAAAATTATTAATCATTATTATGGCGTTTCATTTGATGTTTTATATGTGTTATACTTCTTAAGATGTAGGATTACTAATCGACTTCATCTCGTATATGATATGGATATCCCCTATCTCTCTCATTTAGTTTTATTTATGAGCATATATATGGATATATATTTGGTTTCGTTTCCCCTATTTATTTGGACTGAGATGAATATTGTTTTATCTATCTACCACTCCCTTTTGTTTTTCTTGGATACTACTATGTATTTATATAATCAACCCAAAATTAGATTTTTCCCACACATGTCGTGTCTTATGTGAACAAGGAACAGATCAATGATGATTATAGAAGAGCATAGTGATACCATGGTGAATTAACTATGTTTGGTGGTGAAGATTTGAGATCATGAGAAGGAATCCTAGGATTGGTTTATTTCAAGTTTGTTTCAGGTTGGTTCTTCATTTCTGGATGGGAATGTATTTTTCCCCTCTACACATTGGTTGTATTCTATTGTACTCTAATGTATTCCCTAGAGATTATTACATTCATAGTTTATCTCTAAATTTTGCAGTCCTTACTATATATTCTTATACACTATTTCATAGATATAGTTGGGTATGTTCATTCTTGTTAATTATAAAATGGATTTCCATTATAGTTATATCTTCTTGATGATTATCATCATCCCCTAGTCTATTAGATATGGGATAAGGGTTCTAGAAGCTCAACATTTCACCAGCTATGAGGGCCCTAGTTGGGTGGGTCATTATATATAAATTCTAGATAATATATCACACTAATAATCTTTTTCTTGATCTTGAATAACAACATATTTTTTTCTTTTAACATTTACATCACATCACATGCATCATTAAAATCTAATTCCATGATTTGATTAATCTAGAATTTCCACATTTTAGACTCATTCCATATTTAGAAACTCATACGAATTTGATCTTATTATTCTCATCTTGAAAATTATTTTCTAAAATCTATCATATAAAATCACACTAAATTTTGGGATATTTAATAAAACGATGTTAATTTCATGCATCATCTGATTTTTTCCATCATTTCTTCCATTTTGATCACCAATGATGATTTTTAGATATTCATATTTGAAAATCATGAATAAATAATGTATCCATATTATCCCTAAACAATTATTGATGATGAATTGAATAATAGATACACATAACATCTTAATTTTTTTTCATGTAAGAATTGTTGAAGCAAAATTAATTATAATTCGATTCATTAGAATATATTTCTTGAAACAGAAAATTTTTATTATATAGAAGTTTAGATATTTCACTATGTCTAAATATACTTTTTAATAAATCTTAAAATATTCATATAAATTTATTACATATATTAGAAAAAATTATTCCACTCCAAAGTAAAAATTCATACATTCCTATATAGAAATCATACTGTAGAAAAAACCTTATAGAATTCTAAAAGTTGGATAAATCAAATGTATGAATCACGAAGAAATTTTTTTTTTAACATAATATCTAATTTTGGCATCAAACTCTAATATAGAGAATTTCACACAACCCCCGGAAGTCTTAGAAACTTTATAGATATCCATTTTGCAGATCCGTCTATTAATTTAATATGAACTACATGGTGTTTTACTAAAATCCATTGTAATTATTATGAACAAATAATTAACCATTTTTTCATATAAAAAATAATAATATTTATAATTACTCCAAATCTATGACAATTCAATAAATGAATTCTAAAATACGTCAAAATGTTTTATTACATCTTGAAATTATTCAAATAATTATCATAATAATTCCAATGTTTTTTTCATCTTACCAAGGTATCTTGTGTGTTGTTAAATAATTAAGTAGAGTGTCCCACATAGCTCACTAACATATCATTTCATCTTTCAAATCATCCTTTATAAAAATTCATCAAAGTGTATTTTCTCATTGATTATATTAAAATTCATTTCAGGTAATATAAGAATGGTTTCCTCACAATTTTGGTAGTTTTTCACTCAAATAATCTTAAGTATTTACTATATGAATTATGTAAAATCTAGTATTTCATAAAACTATTATAGAGATTACATCCCTTATAATTATAGAATATCTTTTAAAATATTATTTTCTACCCAATAATATAATGTTTATGGATAATCATGTTCAATAATGATCTTCCAAAATCTATCATCAACATTTGACACTTTCTTCCTTTGAATGTTAAAATAAAGCCTGTTGTTGATTTCATGGATCCTTTCTCCATAATAAAAATCCATAACACATTGAATTTCAATTATAAAACACTATTAAAAACAAATAAAACCTTCATATTTTCCATCCATTTGGTAAATTTAATATCCATATTTAGATTTCATATTAATAATAATTTATCATCTAATTTCAATAAAACTCATATCTTCCTTATTGAAACTAACTATAGAGGAGGAAAATATATTCTTCCCTATATTAACAATATTGGTAATAGAAGTTATTACAAGGTAAATGTTTTCTCCCCTTACTGTCTCCGATTTTAAGAGATAACTTCTCCAATTTATTAAATCCCACTTTATTTTTTATCATATAATTGCATGAGAGAAGAGTGATACAACATTTTTATTTGAAATATTTCATCAACTAATAGACTCTATGAATACATGAGATAATATAGAGTACAAAACTAGATTGATTAATTTAGACTGAAAAATTATCCATTAAAAATCATAATATTATATCGATTCAAAATATAATTCCTCAAGGGATATACACATTAATTTTAAATAATTTATATTCAACAAAACATAATTTTCCAAAACACATTAATATCCTTCATGATTAATTATAGAACTCCTCCTTTTGGTTTAGTACTCACTAACCATTAAAAATTATACTATATATGAAAAAAAATTAAGTAGCCTGAGAATAATAACATGAATTCAACTATAAAAATTGTTTTTAGGATTTACATATATAAAATAAATTCATAAATATCTTAACGGTTTACTTATTTAATATATATATATATCTATCTGTATCTCAAGTGATACTCTCCATACACTACCATGGTTGGTTCTCCTTCATGTAATATGTGTTGAGAAAAATTTTTAATAGTTGAAACATTATAATAATTGGGATATACCTGGTGATGTGTTGCATGGTGTCAAATATAATCCAATTGAAATATTCGATGACGGGTTTACATTTCTTTTAGGGTATATATATCACAATATTCACTATTTAGCTTTTTCATTCTATACCATTAATTCCCTCATACAAAAAGAACAACCCCAAAGATATTTGAATAAGGTAGATCTTCATTATATCCTTAATGTGGAAAATGGTGAATAAATCTGTCTCTCAACCTAGAGAATCCTTTTTACAAATTATTATGTGTTTTTTACACTTAATTCTTGGACTCTTATTAACTTTCCATAACTACTCTTCTTTGGGTATCATGGTTTGACTTTTCTCTCCAAGTTTGTTCTTCACTATAATGTGCTTCTTGACTTTAGTTATAAAAGAACATGTAATTTTTAAAAATGTATTCAAATTATTATCCATTTGTAACTAATATATACATATAATTGAACAATATTTTCGAATATGAGTTGTCTTCTTATTAATTTTGGAATCCGGGTTTGTAGTAGGTTTCGTGGTACTATGATTGATTGTATCTTTACATTTTACATTGAAAAACTCTTCTTATTATGAAATAAATTTAATACACATTGTGGAAGTGTGTTTATCCAAATTTGAAATTTCAGAAACAACTTCTGTAGCCTTTAGGTTACCTTCCTTCAACAACCTCTCTTGAAATTGGAGTTACTCATTATCAATTTCTTTTATCAAATTAGTCATGTTATTTATTTCATGGATTATTTTTTTTTGTATAGATTCCTTATTACTCCATTTATACATGATGATTATAGGAATTTTACAATACTAAAATATCTGGCCTCTCCAAAAATAATAGATGGGCATTCTCTTCTATATTTTAAAATCCTTTTGAGTCTTTGGCATTATCTTCTTTAGTGTTTTTTTCATTATCCTCCATAACTAATTTATTTTCCAAGGATGAACTGAATTCCTTTAATTATTTCATATATTGTTATATCCATATTATTTCATCATAAACAGAGTTGTTTTGGTCTATCTCAAATAAAAAATCCCTATAATATTGTCCAATGCTATTTCAAAACTCACAGATGTTACTCAAATATTCATTTTTTCAATGATATATTTCATCACTTTTGTGAAAATATCATCCAATATATAGGGTTTTACTTAACTTTATCTCTAATAATACTTAATTTATGCCTTATCTAATTTTCATATGATGAAATATTATTCCAAAAATCAATGGAAAATTTTTTAAACTACTAAGAGTTCCAATAGTTGTCCAAATATTCGATTTTGGCTTATAAATATTGTATGTATATAATTTATTGGGTGGTATTTTGGATCAAAACCACACTCATTGGGAGTTACTTGTGGAATAGTTTTTAAAAACATTATTACATACACACTTGACTCATTGTATTATTTATCAACATTTTTATCCCTCCATATATGTCTTTTTTTACATTACTTCTACAATAATGGTTTAAAAAGACTAAATGAAAACATATTTATTAGGATAGTGGCATGAGGTTTTCCCTGATATGATTATGGTTCGTTCAATATATAGTTGAAAACTAATATTTCAACAAATAAGAGTCATATTATAAGTAAAAATCCCTGTTAATATTTTAGTGATATCATTTATCTTCACATATTCTTATGAAGATTCTACATGACATAAATTTAGATTCACATCTCACTCTAGAAATTTCATATTATGTTTATAGTTTTAATATTCATGTTATTTAAGACATTCATCTTAGTATTTATTTGGATTTTGAATTTTAACCTTGTGGATTTCACTTATCTCCTACAATGGTTCATTAATCTCCCTTATTGTATTTATTTGGACTTCCATCTCCCCACATTTGTCAAATATAGACTATGAGTAATTTTTTAAATGCATGGATCAATTTAGATAAAAAAATTGAGAACCTATTTCTAAAAAATAACTCTTTTCATTTATTCAATATCTATATATAATATTTCATCATAATGTGTGATGGATTCTTCCTTATGTGCAACTAGCTTTTTCAGAGTGTTCCATCTAATTAACTTTCTGACCAATGTAACTTAAAATTGCATCATATATTTGTTCTTATTGTGATTTTTCATCCTATATTCCATTGATATGTGAAATTATATATTTTAAAACATCGATGGGGTCCATTTAGGGATATACCTTTACTTTGGTATGAAATTGAAAAACTAATTTATTATTTCCATACTCTTCATATTCCTCATAGTATGAACTTCATTCAGCTTGCGAATTTTTAAAATAGATTCATTACCACAAATAAATCACTTATTTCCTTCAAATATTTATAGATAATCAATATTTTTGATAATTTTTTGTTCTTTTTTCCTTTTCCAATTTTACATGATCTTATATGAAGCCTCTAAGAATGTTGTAGCGGGAATAGAAGAATATTCTTCCATTTGAGGATCTTCCATTTTAAATATTCACATCATTATATTTATATAAAAAGAATAATGTAATAAAAAAATTAGATCCAGTCATAGAGAACCAAGGGATTTTATACCAATTAAAATTTCCCTAAGGATCTATCCAGACACATGAGATGGGGTGAATCAGTTGTTGCTAAATTATTTTTATAAAATTAAAAAACAAACATAAAATCTATATACACACATTTTGTATTTGATCTTCTTACACCCATTAGAACATAAATTGATCTATTTATATTCACCATGTCACATACACCACATTTAATGAAAGAAGGCAGAAAAGTACGGAACATCTATTTTTAAAAAGTTCATCTGAGATGTCAAAAACCATGCCCTTCATGTGATTAGGTTTTCACTAAGGAAAATATTCCCAACTAATTTATTTCATCAACTACATGTTTTTGTATATTCTAAATCCAATAAAATATCCTTATATTACATACGGGTATTAACTGTATTACATAAGTGAATGAATGTCACTCTCATGGGTTATTTATACTGGCATCCCACCAGTTATTCATAGCGTACATCCTTCTTGAAGTAGCTCTCCATTGTGCATATAATGTCACAAAATCCATAAAATCTGATATACTTTCTATCAATAGATTCCACAAATTCCTTCTAATTATTTTAGAATAATGAATGAAACTCAATCTAAAAAAAACAAGATATCATTTAGATCTATTTTATAATATCATTTCTATGAACTCTAAACTAAATATCCATTAGTGGTGACTACCAATAAATATTTATAAGATCATTCTAGGTATTTTCCTCTCTAATATATTATTATATCTACACTCAAACATCTATAACAGTGGTTTTTGTACAAACTAATTATGAAACTCTGTTTTCTAGTTCTTCTTCTTTATCTTTTTTATTCTTCGACACCCTGATGTTATATATTCAGCTAAACATGATTAGACTCTTCTTGTTTCTCCTCTTTAGTTCTTAAATATCATATCACTCCTCTACCACCATATATCTCTCTCTCAGGTTTTATCCATTTTTCTTAATTTTTCTCTTGATTGTCATTCCCCTTTATATAGTGGTTCAATATCTTCTGTATGAGTATAGAAACCCTATTTTTAGTGTCTTTTTCTATACTCATTTAGGGAAACTTCTTATATTTTACGTTAAAAAAATCACCCCATGATAATCTATATTCTTTTCTAAACGACTATATCTAGAAAAATACCACAAACACTCTTATTTTATTTTTATTTTTCATTTTCATTTTGAAATGAAAAACTCTACATTGATATCTTCATATTCTAGGAAAAATATAATTCACAAAATGATTCTCAAGAATCTGTATCTAAAAATTATTTCTTTTATTTATAAAAAATATGACATGTAAAATATAGGGTAATAGTATTATTCCTATATTGTGAGAGCTGCTATTAAACAATCACAAACAATAAGATGAACTTTTAAACACTAGATAACATCTAAGCACCAATAATATTTTTTTTAGCTTAAAAAACAAATTTTTTATTGATTTTGTTTACCAATTAAGAATAACACATGCATCTTAAGACTCTAATTCAAAAATTTAATTAGTCAACAATTTCCCCATTTTAGACCCATTGTTTTCATAGAAATTAATCTCATATTTAATATTCTATTTCTCAACTTGAATATTAAATTCTCAAATCATACTCCTTTAATCATACATAATTTTGTAATACATAAGGTAATTAAGGAAATTGTATTTCATAATCTATGTTTTTTTAACAAATTAATCCATTTTTACAATTAATAATGATTTTTTCAAATATTTACATTTTGTAAATAAAGAATTAATTGAGTAGTGATCTTATAGATAAATATTATTAAAAAAAACCTTCAATCATGGCATCATATAACATCATGATATTTTTATCATGTATGAATAGCTCAGGAATCACAAAGTATATTTCACTTCTTCAAAATTTAATTCTTGAAACACATTTTTAACATTAAAAAAATATAACAATATTTTACTAAGTCCAAATTCATACATATTTATTGAATACTATACTTCATAAGACACTGTGATGAGACTTATAAAGATAAAATACATATCTTATGTGACTAATAAAAAATTCTTATGTGATCAGGAATAAATTCATTTGGAACCATATAAGACTCATATGAATGATATAAGTCTTATAAACTTCTCAAATGTTTCTAACTCAAAATACTAATATAAAAAGGTATTCTTGTATATTTTACTCAAAACCCTATATCGACATCAATTTAATACACTAGGACCCTAATTCCCATATATTGTGCTAAGACTATAAACATTAAATTTTATTCTTTGATACTGATAAATGTGACCCAATTTCTTCCATCCAAACCTTATAACATCAAATTGATGTATTAGATCACTTATATACCCTAATAACTTTTATGTTGATAGTTTTAGTGAAATAATTAAAAAACATACAGAAAAAACTATTGAATTAGAGAGAGTATTCTTCCCTCTATACAAATATTTTCTTATTCCATATTCAGACTTAAACATTCCTCAAACATTTATTCACATATGAAACCTTTATCGACTCAAATCATTTATTGTCATTATTCATAACCTGGGGAAAAAGAAATATAAGAAAGGTGATATCAAATATCATTAATGGTAAAAAATCATTTATAATTGGATTTTAGAAATGAGAGTAATATTATCATAAGTGTACAATGACATACTTATAGTGTATGAGAATATCATAAAGAAATTCATAGCCATCAATACCTAGATCACTAATCATGAAACATGAAATAAATATTTAGTAAATGGAAGAGTCCTTTGAATAATTAATCATAATCCATGTTATTTCCATTATTATCAAAGGAATCATTAAAACCTTAAATATTTTTACCCATAAGAAGAATAAAATACTCTTCTTCAATCATAAATTTGTTAAATTACCTTGTGAAATCATATTATTTCAATAAAAACCCAAAGAAATCATATGTAAATCATGTATATAAATGGGAAAAAATTTACATACCACTATTTCAAATAGAATAACCATTACTATAATACATAGAATAAGAATTATGATTACACATAAAATAACAATCACGAATAAAATTGGAAAAACTATCATAATATATTCCAATAATCTCTTAGGTGAAACCTAATAGGTGAAATCTTTCCCATTAACCAATGCATTGGAGGGATAAAATCATCTCGACCACCTTGTTTTATAATAGAACCAACAATCATAATTAAAATTCCTAAGAACTATAACATAATCATAACACATAAATGTGTTGTTTAAAAATAATATTTCACCTATAAGAATGCATTTCTAGATATTGAAATATACTTTCCTTTTAAAACACATTTTTAATCATAAATCACACAAAACAAGTTAATGAATGTTTTTCTTTAAATATTTCATTACATAATATAATTGAATCATATCATCAAATAAATGTTAAGGAGACATGAAAATCATTGTTGACTTACATTTTTAAATTTATCATTCCATTCGTAACATGATTAATCTGTGGAAAAGAAACAGGTTCTATAAAAATATATTTAAAAATAATAACAATCCATTTTAGAAAGAATTTAGATTTTATTAATTTCAAAATATCAATATTGGAGCATAATTAACATCAAGGTTAGTTTCCATTTATTAATGAATATACCATTATGAAAACATGATAAAATTCTTGTGGAAAATATACTATTCACATTGAAAACACTTTTAAAAACTAAAAATTAATAAAATAATAAGAAAAATGTTTTATTAGAAAATAAAATTTGAATCATATAATGTAAACATCAAACCCAATAATGATCATGAACATAGAAATATTCATTCATGTTGTAGAAGTTAAAAATAAACATTCTTTTGAAACATTTATTAATGGGAGTCAAATGTGATGCATTTGGAGAACTTTAATATATTTACTTCCTAAAACATTTTAAATAAGGATAATAGATCATGTAAAATTGTTTTTAATAAATTTTTTATCTTTATAAAATCACTTTTTTGAATAAAATTCAAAATCATGGATATAGAAAAGAAATTTTCTCTATCTAAAGAAAGATACAAGATCATAATAACTTAAAAAATAATTTCATGTTGTTTATTCAATAAATAATTAAGGATATAGAAATTAAACATATAAAAAAATTATAAACAAAAAGGAATAAAATATAAGTGGTCTAAGAACATAGGGGAAAATTATTTCCCCTCAAGGAATCTCAAACATAAATAATAATAAAATAAAATGAGATCATAACATAATGCATTTTCCCCTTTGGTAATTTTTTAATAATAATCCACATGAAAGAAAAAAATAAGATGAATCATTAAATATAATTTACATAGGGATATTAATGATATATTATGTTAAAGTGTCAGTATATGCACCTAATAAAAGAATATAGGGGAATCTCATAAATATATGTCCCAAGGTAAGGGAATTCTTGATGAATAACCCTTACAAAGATAATATCATTGAATTAATAATTAATCAATAAATATATTATGTATACCAAATAACCCCCCCCCCCAACCATAAAAAATTTTAAATATTGATTAAAAGAATTTAGAGACTAATTCAACACTTAATCATGGAATAATAAAGTCAATAAAGGATAGCTATAACCCAATTAATGGAAATAGAGTTAAAAAACTTTTACCACATGGTAACATTCATGTAAAATAATTTTTTATTAAATAAATAAAATAGTTACATAAGATATCATGATTTATGTGGTATAATTATATAAAACATAACATGTTTATTACATACACCATATAAACTTAATTAGGTAAATAATAATAAAATGTTATTTAATGAATGTAAATTAAAAGGAAATCCTTTATCATGGGTCCTTACTTTCTATATATGTACCTTAACAACAATATAATAAAATAATATAAATTATTTTAATTTATTTGGATAGTTTTATAGAGGTAATACATTACTATTAAGAAGTTTATTACATTTATCTTAATTATATTATTAATTACATAATTAGTTAAGATTAGATCAGGTATTTTGAGGATGTTCAGTTCATAATTTTAAAACTTTTTTGTCGTGTCGATCATGTTCAAAGGGCTAATTTTTAAATTTTATATATAAAAAAACTAAATTAAATAATTATCTTTTTTATAAATCAATTATAATTTTAAAACAAGTCATTAAATATGGTTGTGAGAAAATAATTATGTTATAGTCATCGAGATGGATGACCATACATATGTAGGAGTAAGATTTCCATTTTTCAATTGTCATTTTGGAAAGAAGGTAAGAATTATTTTAGTATTTAATAATTATAATAACATTATAAGGAAAATTTTATTTCTTTAAATATACTTATATATATCATCCATGTAATGTGGTGAGGAAAAATGAATCACATTTCTTAGTGGAGGTGGTAGTCCATATGTATAGATGAACGAAATTATCATTATTCAGTGAATTGAATGTTAGTAAAATATATTATATAATAATTATATATGATTATTAATATTTAATTAATATTATATATATATATTAAATATATCATTATATCTAGTCATGATATGTGGTGATGGAAAATTAATTACATCAGTTCGTGATGTAGTAGGTTGTCGTATAAACGAACGATGAATTCCATTCCCATTAAATGGAAGTAAGAGGTGTATATAGGTTATGATGATGAAATAATCACTGATCATTATATGTAATATGTTATTTTAATTATTTAAAATTTTATAATATGATTATAATGTATTTAAAAAAACAGTTGGTTAAATGATATACTTCTTCTTCGAGAAATATTCTTTTCTTTACAACTTAAGATCTAAAAAATTGGGAGTTTTTTCAAAACTAAGGCATCTATAACGTGAGTAGGTATTTAAGTAAGGCATTAGGGAAGATATTTTAAAGAAAAAAATGAATTTTAAGTGTGAATAAAAGAGAAGATTATGTTCCCTTATATAAGCGGGGGGATGGGCAATTTTAAAATTTCAACAAAAATATTTAATTAATATAAATTAATTTTGATGTCCAAAAGGATAAAAATTGGTAATATAAGATTATAGGACATATATGGGAATAAATAATATCATAAAATAAATTTTATAATTTTATGATATGTTTTTACACTTATTGTTTTATTTTAACCCTTATTGACCCTTTTTGACTATTACTGTGAAATGAGGTTTTTTAATCGTTAAGGTAAATATAGTCACTAAAAAAGGGAAACAAATCCCAAAAATTTTATATGGATGAATAAATAAACCCTTCATAATTAAATTGGCTGAATATATGATTTTTAGGAATTTTAAATCATTAAATGAAATATTTTTTATTATAAAATAACATTATTGTGAGTATTGGAACTAATCATTTAATTTAACTCTTAAAATTGTCAAAAAACATATTAATATGATAAGAATCAATACAAATTATTATATATTTTTTATATATATAATAATTTAAAATAATTAATCACTCAAATTATAATTTTTTAGATTTTTCAAAATCATTTTATTGGTTTTGTTTAGTGCTTGCACAAGAACTTTGTTAGTGTCACATAAGAATTTAAAGAAATTATTTATTCACTAAAAATTAAAAATAAATTACATTGGTTAAAATAATAATTTATATTTTAAATTTATATTTATATCTGAAAATATCTGATTTTTATCACAATGTTAAAAATTTAATGTTAATAAGACAATGAGAATACCATTTTTCACTTTTCTTTATGTGAAATAATATAAAGGGTCCAAATCATGAATAAATGGGTAAAATGCCATATATTATAAATTTAGGTATTATGGATAATATATATTCATAATGTAAATTTATTTGAAGTATTAGGTTTATTTATTAAGCCTAAAAATTTTATTTTTCAATTTATTTACCCGGTTACCCCTTTACTGTGGTGAAAATAATTAATAATGTTGTCATTAATATTGAACAAAAATAAAAGAGATATATTTAAAAAAAATTGACCTCCTAACTCTAAATATTGAATCCATTTTTGAAATTTAGAACACAAAAGTGATAAAATTATATTCAAAATAAAATAGAAAACATATGATGAAATATGATTTTTTTCAGAGAAATGCGCTTTTTACGTATAAAATTGTTATAATAAATTCAAGTATAAAATTCATTTATATAACCACAATATTTTATTTTCAATTAAATTTAATAATAAAATTTTAAAAATAATCCAAAATTGAATTTGAATTTGTAAATAATGAGAAAAAAAATTTCAATTTTCAATAAAAATATGTATTTTTTACTATTCATTGAACAATCAGTCATTTGTGAAAATTCAATGAAATTCACCATAAGCTAATATTAATATATTTATTTCAAAAAATTAACATTTTCATTAAATAAAATGTATAAAAGAATAAAAAATTAATTTAAATATTTATTCATAAAAATCATTATTTAAGACAACATGATTTTGTATCATTAAATTACATAAATAAAAAAAATTGATTGTTTATTACTAAAATTTAATAAATATATTTTTATTTAATATGAAAATTATATATATTTTTAATCCATATTTTACTATTCAAACCTTTCATATTAATGGTTAGGTTATTACAGTCACATTTAAATAATAATATTTTGGGTTTCCTTTAACATCAGTGTTGCATATCTTATATATTATCAAATATAGTATTTCTTTTAAAGAAATAGGATATCACATCCCCCTCCCTTAATTATAATTTTCTTTAAATTTTATCTTGCTCTCTGTAATCCTTTTACTAACATTTTAAAATTCCTTTGTTGATATACCATATTATAATCAGGGTTAGAAAAACAACTTCTCAAAAATAGGTAACATGAAGTATGATGGTCAAATATAAAAATACATATTTAGTTTTTAAAATAATAGAACATATGTATGAAGAGAAAATATGGACATATTAGAGAAACAGTTCTCCAAATTATTGATATATATTGATATAGAATATGGTTAAGGGAAACTCAACAATCACAAAATCTTAAATATTTAAAGGATGAAGAGGCAATTGATTCACTAAAAAGGATTTAGTATGATAAAATTGTAGTTTCAAGATTCATTTCACAAGTGTTTAAGAATCATTTTACTATCAATACAGATAACATATGAAAAAATACAATCTTTTAAATAATAATTTCATCCTTCAATCAATTTCCACTATAGTCTCATCTTTTAACCTTAAATTATTAGTATTCAAGATGAGTTTTCAATGCCTGGTGTACTAGAATAAAATTCTAATGGATTACATAATTCCACAAAATGATTAAAAACTGATCCCTACAAAATTTATTCATTTTCCAAAAACCAAAATAGTTTGAACAAGGTAAGATAATTTCCATAATGAATACTCCTTCATAGAACGAAATAATACATTTACCTCTAAAATTTAATAGTAATAGATAAACATTGAACTAAATAGTTCCATAAATAATTATCCTTGAAATTATTTATAATACTCCTGACTAATATTGAAACCCAAAATTTTGAAGGATATGATGACATATTCATAAGAGATAAATTTTACATTCATCTCAAATATTTTATAGAAAATTTCATAATTAATTAGAATCACTATAAATACAGGTTAGGATCATATATTCTTCCAAAAGATAATTTAACCCTTAATCCTAAAATAAAAATCCCATAAGATTCTATTTAACATGACCATATAAATTTACCTAAAATTATTGCAACCTTTCTCCAAACTAATATTAATCATTTTTTCACCAAATCACTTTCCAATTTTACATTAATCTCTATTAAAAAGAATATGTTCCTAAACTACAATAACTAATAATTACCTCAATAAAAAAGCTTGTATGAACCATAAAGGTTATAAATAAGTTTAAAATAATTTTTCACAAATTTTAAATTCAATATTCCTGAAATGTTGCTTCAAATAAAACCAATGGTTTACATATACATAAACCATAATAAAACATCCCCCAAAATATTATTAATTTCCTTAATATTCAATCACATAAAATCACAAAAGGGGTGTATAAAACATTGAACTTATAGTTAACCATGAAGTTATAAACACATGAGGGTATCCATAACTCTTTAGATAAACTCTAATGTAAATTTACTAATCTCTAATGTTATGTTAAACATTATTAGACACTAACTATAACATTTTATTGACCTACACTTTCCATTCATAAATAATACATGTTTGTAAATAGATATTTAATACATTTCAGAAATACAAACTCGAGGACCATGGGTAGCTAGTGAGACTTATCTTATTATTATTCTGAAATTAAAGGACTCTGTATTTCTTAATAAATATTGGTCTATAAGTATGTTCAATTTTGCATACAAAATTCTAGCCAATGAGATTAATATAAAACTTTTTATTCATCTCTTGCTCTGGATATTTGATGAACAACATGGGTTTGTGAAAGGTAGGACCATCCTAGGTTCTATCGATATTGCACATGAAGTGGTTGAGGATATTAATATGAAATATCAAGGATACTATTTTTCCATAAAGCTAGATATGGAGAAATCATATAACAAACATAAGTTGGCTTTCATAATCAAGGTTCTAAGATGTATGAGATTCTCTTGGATGTTAACTAATATGATGTTTAGATGTTTGATTTCATCATGGTTTTATATTTTATTTATGGGAATAAGTTAAATATTCTTTAAATCTATCTGTTTCCTTAGAAAAGGTTACCCTCTCTTTCTTAAGTTTGTTTATCCTGGTTCAAGATACTTTTAGAAGATTCATTAGATCCAGAATTCAAAAGGGTACCATTATACCTTATCGCTACCATTTTCATTTTTAGAACATGTACCACCTAATGTTCATAGATAATATGGCCATTTTCATTAATCATGGTTCAATATCTCATCAGGGTATTAATAGAACCCTATAAAAATAATACAGATGGAGTGGGAAATCATCAATAAAGATAAAAGTAGTCTCTATATATCAAGGCTTTTCTCGGAGAGATGTGCTTGCAACATTGAATCCATCTTGGGTATCAACATAATGACCCTTACTATGGCCCATTTAAGAGCCACCGTTACATTGGGGAGGCTTCATATCAATAACCTGGGTAAGGTGGTGGGAAAAATCATTGCCCAAATCAATAATTGGAAAAACCAGTTCCTCTCGTTCGGGGGGAGGATCACTCTTGTTAACAACATCCTAACATCGATCTCAATGAATGTACACTCGGTTCTCAAGGTCCTAAAGGCAGTCTAAATTTTTTTTGAGAATATCATGACTGGATTCATTTGGGACTCACATTTTTAGGGACGTTTCCATTGGTTCTCTTGGAATATAATGGCACTTCCCATGGAGGAAGGTGGTATTGAACTTCATAGTGTTAATTTCATGATGAACTGCTTTTATGCGAGGTTGGTTTGGGAGGTTGTAGAAGGGGGAACTCTATGGGAATGGATCATCTGGTAGAAGTATGGGAATATCCTGGAGAGTTCGAGCAAAAAATGTTCTTATCTTTAGATAACTATTCAAATCCGTATTCCCCATCTTCGTAATCAGTCGAGATGGATCATCAGACGTGGTGACATTAAACTCTGTCTTGACAATTGGTTAGGAGATTTTTTATTATTTACTAGTTTCTAGACTACTTAAATTACATTCAAATACGAGAGTGATAATACAAACTTTATTCTTGTATTCCTTGACAAAGATCAGATCAACATGTTCCATCTTATTAAGATTTTGGATAAACCGAACCTGTGCGTGTTCATGGCCAATCCCTATGGATCCTTTTCTGTTAAGACCCACAAGTCAATTTTCATGAATCCCCACACTCATTCTCTATGTGGAAAACTCTTTTGGTGAAAGGAGATTACTCTTAAGTTCAATTTTATCATATATAGGATACACCATCATGCCATTTCTACAAAAAAGTAGATAATCCTTAAAGGGTTTTCCATTGTCTCAAAATGTTCATGTTGGACACTCCCCAGTATAGATTCTACCAATAACATATTTTTTAGAGTGATTGTCCAAGCATTGTTTGGGATGTAGGGGAGGATTTCATTAGTCTATCATCTCTTATCTATCTGGGAAACTCATTTTTGGTGAGGTGTTTCCAGGTCATGGGAAATAATTATTCAGATAAGAATGATAAGGTGATCCTTATCTCAGTTGGCTATTAGTGTTTATGGGTGGTGAGGAACAAATCACAGTTTGAAGTTGTGGTGTACACTAAGTCGGGTCTGGTTTCTATAAAGACGTTCATGATCACTGATCTGGGTGTGCTTCTGAAAAAAATTTAGGAGGTTTCACCATTATGGAAGGTGCTTCTATATAGATACTCTTCCCATACATGAAATAGGTTTGTGGCTAAGGGCCGATGGATCTGCTAGAGACCCCCTTCTGAAGGGATGAAACTGGGCTCAGATGGGTCTTGTGTTATAGGTATCCTAAGGGGTGGAGGGGTTATTTATAGTCCAGGGGTAGTTTGGTTGATGGTTATAGTGCATGGTTTGGTAGATGAGACTCACTTCAGGCAGAGCCCTGAGCTCTACTCAATGGGATCTAGCTATGCATTTCTTCTCGCATCCCTCTCTCGGAGATTGAAACTGATTCCCAAATTATTTATAATGCTCTTATTGATAATACGGACACTCCTTTGACTATTGTATACCATATCTGGTAATGCAGGAAACTCATTGTCAGCGACACAAGACTATTGGAATTATTTCATACCATATCCGGTGAAGCAGGAAAGTCATTCTCAGCAGCACAAGACTATTGCAAACACAGTGTTGGGGCTACAAGGTATAGGAATTTTTGGATTCTCGGTTCACCCACGATGACGATCTTGTTTCATTATGTATCTTGGGATCCTTTCCTCTAGAGTTCACCAGCATTGTACAAGTTAACGCACATGGACTCCATTTATATAAGCCCCCTTGAGCCTAGCCTCTCCTTATTTCCATGTTTTTGTGTTCCCTGCTTTGTTTATGTTTCTATTTTTCTTCTAGATTTTTCTCCTTTATTATTAATAAAATATGTTGTTGTTTTGTGATATTATCATTTAAAATCCATACCATGCATAATATATATTATATTACTGAAACATGGAATAAATCTTGGTAGTGCATAAGACATGAATCATAAAGGGAATTAGTTAACATAATCCGTCATAGAATAACATAGACAAAAGAATGTGTCAAAAACATTATATTATTACATTATGAATGTGTATAAATAGAAATATAACCACTCATTAGGTTAATAACATGTAATTATTTCTCCTAATAAGATTATGGGCATGAACACGGACCACACATAACCTTATGGGCAGGAAAGTTAGTTCCCCACATAATCATTGGCACATGAAATCTATGTCCTCACATAAGTTTTTGAACATGAAATCAAGATCACATATAACATTATTATCTCATGATTTTTCCATTTTAACCAATTAATTAGAGGGAGATATAGGTCTCACCCATCTCATGAATAAAAATAATACATATTTGTTTTAGGAAATCATAAAAATTTCATTATATTAGAAACCATAAAGAGAAATGGGTTTCATATAACATTAATCATATTAGAATCCATAAAATGAAATGAGTTTCATAAAAAAATTCACAATAAACATAAAATTTTAATATAAATACTAATAATGGTATCATTAGACTATATCCCAAACTATAAAATGATTTTGAAAAGTCACTTAGAACATTTCCCTTGGAGAATAAACTTTTTTAGAAAATAATATTTTTAAAAATAAAAATGAATAAAATATTATGGAAATAATTTTCCTTGAATGTATCATCGGAAACATGTAAATTATGATTAAAATAAAATAATTTTCATGATAGTAGGAAATTCTTCAAAGGATTCCTAAATTGAAAGAAAGATCACTTATCCATTTTTGTTAAAAAATTGTCCAAATTTCCCAATTTAAGAATAGAAATGAATATTACTTTTTAAATTATTTTTAAATAGTACAAAAAATGGATAAAAATAACACTATAAAATCATAGAGAGAAAATTAAACTTCTTCTAAAAGTTTTTATTTAAAAAATTGAAATGGAAGAAAAAGGGTTTAAGACCATGTAGATAAATAATGTAAATATTCCTTTAAACAATTTTTGGTGTTTTGAATAAATAAGGAAAGAAAAATAAAATTAAAACATGTATTCTAAATAAATAAACTAATTTGAAGAAAATTCATGAGTTTCTTAAGACATATTTTATAAAATATAATCATTGAAAACATAATAATAAACAATCTTCATAAATGTTGAGTTTATAAAATAAAACCTTTACCACATTGGTATCTTTTGAATTGTAATCCCATTAAAGTAATAATATTATATATTAATTTAAATCCACATAACATAATCAGAATCAATATAATATACATTAATGGGAATTATATACATCATTCAAAAAAATTGGTGTTGAATATGGCTCATGTCTCCCGAAATAAAAAAGAAAATTGAAATCCATTATTACTTTGGTAATATTTTCAATTTTAAACCACATTAAATAAGAAAATAAAATGAGAAATTAAAATTTATTAAAATAATTATATTAAAGATATAACATGTCAAGGGGGAAGTATATACACCTAATAATAGAAGATATCTTCATAACATAACATATGGCGCAAAGAAGACAGTTTAAGAGGAAATTACACTACTTTATGTCCCAAATTCATTCATACACATTGAAAACTCTTATGTGATAAATTTAATTTTATTATAAATCTACTATATTTCCACACTAATATTTATCATAAAATATATTATATAATTAAAACATTTTATTGAACATTAATTAATAATTCCTTGTTAAAATCATGTTTTGGGTAATAACTTCTTTGATATTCATATATGTTTGCGTCTTTTATTTTTGGTCACTTTACATTAATCATGGTTATATAATCTTATTAATGTTATCCTTGATTTAAATATCAGGTATATTTATTATATATGAATTTATAGTAATCCATTAATATTATACATAGAAAATGATTTACACTATTCATGGAGATGGTAGGTCGAATGTACAAGTGAACAATGTTTCCATTTTTTCAGTAGATGAACCAAAATATAGGTAAATAAAAAACCACTTCAGGAATAATTATTATTTCACATATTGTGCATATTATAAGGCCCCAACCGTAAAAATTACATAATCTTGAATTAAGTTAATAATTCACATTTTGGATCTTTTTAGGTTTGTAGTTTTATAGAATTAGTCCATAACTATTACATTACATCTCAAATATTACAAAGTAGACACTTATACACAGTATCATTTTTTCATAAAATAAAAATTCATAAAATAAAACAATAATTATTTTATTGATATAAATTTTCATGAGTTCTTCCTTCTCTTACCCTGCCTTATACCCTGTGAAAAACATTTCAAAAACTTGGGATGAGCATAAAAAGCTTAGTAAGGGTCATAAAATAAGGAAGAAAACATTATTTGTTCAATACATACAAAATATAAGCTCTTTAACATACCTCATGATATCATAATATATATAAATAACACATAGAAATCATAAATATTAAAGGTAACTTGTGGTATCTATAAGGCCCCGGCCTTAAACCTTACTTATTATTGAATTAAATGAATAATTCACATTGAGGATCTTTTCAGGTTTAGAGTTTTAGAGAATTAGGACATAACTATTACATCACAAAATATTACAAAGTAGAAACTTCTACTAAGTTTCCATAAAATAATAACTCTTAAAAAGAAACATGTCGAGTTCCATGTTTTCGGCAGCATGACTTTCCCTTGATCCCATACTTGACCCTATTCCGTGTTAAGTCATGTGAAAAACATTTCAAAAACTTGGGATGAGCATAAAAATCTCAGTAAGGGATACACAA
The DNA here is from genome assembly GCA_963277665.1 of Viscum album. Classification (NCBI taxonomy): domain Eukaryota; kingdom Viridiplantae; phylum Streptophyta; class Magnoliopsida; order Santalales; family Viscaceae; genus Viscum; species Viscum album. The sequence continues at coordinate 71,666,858 of OY728134.1, read as the reverse complement.
AAAATGAAAACTGTTAGTTTTTCAAAACAACAAGAAAACCATATATACTTTATCAAAGTAATACTTTTCACCTTTTCAGAGTAGTAAAAACTCTTCACTGAATAAAAGCTCATTACTTACACTTCTGTAACAAAAATATTACCATAAAACCCATATAAAGATCACATAACATATAAAGGTTACTTGGGACATAAACAAACTTAAGTGGAATAACCATAAGGTCTACTTCCAAACATATCACTTAATGGAATAGCCATTCGGCCAACTTCCATACATACTTAATGGGATAGCCATACTGCCGACTTCCATACCCAATTCATTGGAGGTTATAACGTAACCACCCGTCCTGGTATTCACGGCACCACCTGTCATACGGTTTATCATGTAACCACCCGTCAAATGTCCAAGTACCAATATAAAATCATAAAACATAAAACATAAAACAAATATAGTGGAAAGAAAACATTTACACACTTTGATCACAATATATCACATAAATATAATGACATAACAAATACATTATAAAACCATTTTCAATACAAAAATACATAAAAGTGTATATGGTATTTATTTGATTTTAAAAAACATTATGGCTTTTTAAGGAAGCCAAAGACCAAATAATACTCGCAGCGGCGGAAAAGGTCGTCGTCACCGCATACGTTAAAAGAAACATTCCTTTTTGTCGTTTTATAAAATGATTCATAGAAAAAGATTACATTTGTACAAAAGTAAAATTAAAAGGGGTTTATACACCATATAAAATAAAGTTTTGTATAAAACATAATATGCCTCAATGAATGGAGATTGAGATGAATTCCCATACAAAGACGACATCCTTGGATTAAGGATAAATCAATTACACAATTATGTGTGACAAAAAAATACCCTAAATATAAGTGGATTTTAAGTGTAAAACAATTAGAGGACATTAACACACATTCATAGAACTAAATATACAAGTAGTACAAGTTTATCCCAAATAATCAAAATTGGGTTAAGACGTTCCTTTGCAAAAACTCGACAGCCTAATGGCGTCACTTCAAAATTCAGAAAAAGATTTGATGAGAGATAAAAAGGGCATCTCATCACTTGGACATAAAATTTACATCAATAAGGATATATAATAACATATCCCAACATAATAGTATGTGAATTAAAAGACATAACAAAAGAAGTATTTTAAATAGAGGTGGGTGAAAGGTTCCCTTACCGACTTGGGTATCTTTCGAAAAGTACACCCCATTGAAGAAGGGTCATACAATAAATATGTAAAAACCCATAAATGAAATTAAATTACACAAAGAGTATAATAATGGTAAGTACATACACCACTCAAAGGAAATGGTGTCAAACGTAGCATAAATCTCACGGGAATAAAAGTGAGATGAAAATCTCTAACGAAAACTCGGCAGCCTAACAGTGCCACTTAAAACTTCCAAAAATGGATTGATGAGATCAAATAGGGTATCTCATCATATTATAATAAAATGTACAGAAAGAGGAATATAAAATAACATCCCCCATAAAAAAAGAGGATCTTAAAAGATATGACATAAAGGAGAGTACTTAAAAAGAAAGAGAGAGGGTATATTTCTTACCAAAATTCGGCAGCCAAACGGCGCCACTCAAAACATCCAAAATGGATTGATGAGAGAAAATAGGGTCTCTCATTATATGAACATAAAAATTACAGTAAGAGTAATATAAAAGAAAATCCCAATCACAAGAAAGGTGATCTTAAAAGGAATGACATAAAAGAGTGTACTTAAAAAGAAAAAGAGGAGTAGGGTCCCTTACCTCAAGTCCGACTAGTCTTGTTCGTTTCTTTATATTCCTTAAAATCGGGTATCTCCCTTTGGTTTGAGCTCAAAGGCTTCCTTGGAAAGACTTCTGCCCAAAGTGAGGCTTCAAGAAGTTAGATAGGGAAGTGGAGAGACAAAATGGGCAGGGGTTGGCCGGGCCAAAGGCTTTCGATGTGTGGGTAAAGAGGTAGAGGTGGGGGCCTTTTATAAGAGGAGAGGAGGGGCACTCTTGGAAAGTAAAGAAATGTTACTTTATTTTAGAATGAGTTTCGGATTTTAATGGTCCCGCATTGATGTGTTTATAGGATAAGGTGATAAGGGTTCGAAATACACCCATCCAATAGGTTTTGGACATGTGTAGGTCTTAGAATTTACATTAACTTTCCATTTTATTTAAATCCTTTATTAATGAGGTAATCACTACATCATCATGATGTCATAAATAATTTAATATATTTAATGTCTAAAAATTCTAAAACAAATATCATGATGTATGAAATCTTTTTAGCTTTATAATGAATATTTATAGTCAAAAATATGAATTTTATAACCCCATGTAACAATTTTTTTAGTAAAACATCTCATGTTTGTGTCATTTTTACTTTAACATTAAATAAAAAGTTTTTTATGTCCTTTCCCAACCAAAGTGGCTCCATGGGGTCCCCAAGTTGACCCATGGATTGTATTGGTCGGCCATGACTCATCCAATGAGGGTAGGACATGTGTCTAGGTCATTTCATTATATTAAAACATTATTCTTACCTTAAACTACACTAATTACCTCTAATCGCGATTAAAAACTTAATAAGTTACTATTCACCAACAAATTATTTTAATCCCATTAAGCCAAATTTTACTTCTTAATGAAAGCCATGTATGCAGGATTTTTTAAATTCAAAACACAAAGATGGAAAATTTTCATTTAAACGGAAAATCAGTTTTTATAAGTACCACTTAGTGGTTTCACTATTCATCAAAAATTGAAGTTTTTCAGAAAATTACCAAAAATTCACCGTAAGCTATATTTGATATTCAAAATTCAAAAATGATGTCTATTTTACAAAATTAAAAACATATAATTTGCATTAATTAATTTAATAATTAATTCCCGCTGTCAAAACAAATAGGGTGTTTTTATGAAACAAAATGATTCAAAAGATTGACACTAGTTTAAGTCTGATTTCAAAGTGAAATTAATTCCAACAACCACTATTGGATTAAATGGTAAAAATATGTTCTAATTTCACATTAAAACCAATTCCAAAGATAATATAATCATATAAATAAATTAGATTAAAAAGAGGTTATAAATTAAAATACAACATTTTTCACTATTCGTTAAAAATTGAACTTTTTCGGAAAAAATACCAAAAGTTTACACAAAGTAAATTTTGATGTCCCGATTATAAAGAAGAATTTTATTTAGTCAAATATAACACATAAAATTGTCAAAAAGTGGATTTAAAAGAGGTTCTCCATCAAAATGCGGTTAATCCACCTTTTAAAGAATATTAGAATGTTTACGCTTAAAATTGGATTCATTCTCATTTTTAATCCTCTATCATTTATTGTAAAAAGGAAAAATATTTGACAAACATATATAATCATTTTTTATTTAGTTTTGTTCATTCCTGCCATTACAACGGCTAGGTGTTAACTACTATTTAAAATAATATTATTTTATTATTAGAGTGAAACATAAGATTCCCAAGAAACTCGTTGTTGCGTATTGGGTACGCCATCGAGCATAGAATACACTTTAAAGTAATATTAATATTTTATTAAAAAATATGGATAAATGTGAAAATTTCATATTCTTTATTTACCTGAGGTGTTACATCCTTTCCCGCTTTTGGGAATTGCGTCCTCACAATTTTAAAATTGAGCTTGGAAACATCCTTGAAAGTCCCACATCGGAACAAGAGTCGGAAAAACAATCACTTTAAAATAAAGGAAGATAAGTATGGAGGTCACCCGAGTTAACCCATACTAGGATTCCAAGTTTGAAAATATGGACATGGAAGAAAAAACAAAGGGTCATGTTCTGATGGAGAGTGATAGTAAACATGTCTAGGAGAAAGTTAACCATAAGAAAATCACAAACTTGTGATGGGTTAAACGGTATTCGATTCCCCAGTAGGAAAAGTTAATAGACAACATTTTTGTTTTAAGTTACTTTTTATTGAGGAATTTATTCATAAGGAAACATAATCACTTATCATGTTGACTTTCAACTTTTATTATATTCCTTACACAAACTCATATTTTCTCCAAAAGATGAGTATTTAGGAAGACTTGTTCACATTAAGAGTACTATAATCAACTTCTATAGAATCACCTAATCCACAAAAGAGAACTATATACTTCCCATGTATTTAGACATTATCCAAAACCAAAACCAAAAAGGTTAGTACAAGATCAGATAATCCAGAAAAGGATAACCCTTTATAAAAATAAAATCTATTCTTAATCTCCAAAATTTGTCCAACAAAACCCAAAGTTCAACTAGGACCATTCGATAAACAATTTGTCCATAAAATTCTTCAAAGTAAACCAAACTATGATTGAAACCCAAATATTTGAAGGATTTACTCACATAGTCTTCCAAGTTAAATCGTAACATTTATCTCCAAACAACATCAGTTTCTCTTAATGTCTCGTATTGAAAAGTAATTAACCTAATCACATATCATCCATGATAGGTTAATAAATTTCCATAGATAACCCAAAATTAACATACTCTTAATTAATAAAATCATCTAACAAAAAAATTAGTCAAACTAACCAGGGACTTCACGTAGTCCAGTGGTAGGTGATAAATACCAGTCGTACTTTGGTTGTGGGTTCGATTCCCGTAGCTTTGTCCGACGCGATGGGTTGCCACACGGTCTGCGTGTTGTCCTTTTTCCAAACTATATAATTTTCAAATCATTCCCCAAAAAGAGATAAAATCTTCAAAATAACCATCACATAATTTAACATCAATTTTATCTCATGCATTTCACTTTCCATCATAACATTTAATAACCCATAATTACCTCAAAAGTAAGGATCATATAAACTCTAATGGTTACCTTTATAATTATTACCTGAACTTCCACATCAATTGGTCATCTCATACATGATGCATTATAGAACATACCAAGGTTCAAGTGGTTGATCATGACTCCTTGATAGTTGGTTTAGAACAACCACAAGTTTCCTCATTGAATCCCCCATTTTATCTAGTATCTTAATCAGGGAACCACCACAGTTTCCTTCAAACCTGTTGTCTCATTGGTGCCTGCTAGATCCATCCATTCACTAAAAACAGAAATATCAGTGTGAGTATATCACCAAAACCATCGTGTACAGATGAGGAAGGTAAAAACTAAGATATACTTACTCATTCACTTTATCTAAAACTAGGACTATTTCGGAAATCCTAACCATTATGGTCATGTCACTTATGCTTAGAGAATACCATAACCTCTAAAGATATCTAAACTGACCTTTGATACCAACTATAAGGCCCTAGCCTTAAACCTTACTTATTATTTAATTAAATTAATTATTTACATTGAGGATCTTTTCAGGTTTAGAGTTTTAGAGAATTAGGACATAACTATTACATCTCAAAAGATTACAAAGTATAAACTACTATTATGTTTCCATAAAATAAAAACTCTTAAAAAGAAACATGTCTAGTTCCATGTTTTAGGTAGCATGGCTTTCCCTTGATCCCATACTTGACCTTATTCCACGTTAAGTCCTGTGAAAAACATTTCAAAAACTTGGGATGAGCATAAAAATCTCATTAAGGGATACACAAAGAATGAAAACTGTTAGTTTTTCAAAACAACAAGTAAACCATGTATACTTTATCAAAGTAATACTTTTCACCTTTTCGAAGTAGTAAAAACTCTTCACTGAATAAAATCTCATTACTTACCCTTATGTAACCAAAAGATTACCATAAAACTCATATAAAGATCACATAACATATAAAGGTAACTTGGGACATAAACATACTTATGTGGAATAACCATAAGGTCGACTTCCACACATATCACTTAATGGAATAGCCATTCGGCCAACTTCCATACATACTTAATGGAATAGCCATACGGTCGGCTTCCATACCCAATGCATTGGAGGTTATAACATAAACACCCGTCCTGGTATTCCCGGCACCACCCTTCATATGGTTTATCACGTAACCACCCTTCAAATGTCCAAGTACCAATATAAAATCATAAAACATAAAACAAATATAATGGAAAGAAAACATTTCCACACTTTGATCACAATATATCACATAAATATAATGATATAACAAATACATTATAAATACAATTTTCAATACCAAAATACATAAAAGAGTATATGGTATTTATTTCATTTTAAAAAACATTACAGCTTGTTGAGGAAGCCAAAGACCAAATAATACTCGCGGCGGTGGAAAAGGTCGTTGTCACCACCTACGTTAAAAGAAACATTCCTTTTTGTCATTTTATAAAACGCTTCGTAGAAAAATATTCCTTTTGTATAAAATTAAATTTCAAAGGGGTTTACACACTGTATAAAAGAAATTTGTGTATAAAACATAATATGCCTCAATGAAAGGAGATTGAGACGAATTCCTATACAAAGACGGTATCCTTGGATTAAGGATAAATCAATTACACAATTATGTGTGAAAAACAAATACACCAAATATAAGTGGATATTAAGTGTAAAACAATCAGAGGACATTCACACATATTCATAGAACTACATATAAAATGAGTACAAGTTTATCCCAAAGAATCAAAATTGGGTTAATAAGTTCCATTGAAAATATTTGACAGCCTAACGGCGTCACTTCAAAATTCAGAAAAAGAGTTGATGACAGATAAAAAGGGTATCTCATCACTTGGACATAAAATCTACATCAATAAGTATATATAAGAACATATCCCAACATAATAGTATGTGAATTAAAAGACATCACAAAAGAAGTCTTTTAAAAAGATGAGGGTGAAAGGTTCCCTTACCGACTTGGGTATCTTTCGAAACATACACCCCATTGAAGAAGGGTCATACAATAAATATGTAAATACCCATAAATGAAATTATATTACACAAAGAGTATAATAATGGGAAGTACAAACACCAATCAAAGTAAATGGTGTCAAAATTAGCATAAATCTCACGAGACTAAAAGTGAGATGAAAAATCCCTTATGAAAACTTGGCATCCTAACGGTGCCACTTAAAACTTCCAAAAATTGATTGATGAGATCAAATAGGGACTTTCATCATATTATAATAAAATTTATAGAAAGAGGAATATAAAAGAACATCACCCATAACAAAAAATAGTAGCTTAAAATATGTGAAATAAAGGAGGGTACTTAAAAATAAAGAGAGAGGTTAGATCTCTTACGAAAATTCGGCAGCCTAATGGCGCCACTCAAAACATCCAAAATGGATTGATGAGAGAAAATATGGTCTCTCGTCACATGAACATAAAAATTACAGTAAGAGTAATATAAAAGAACATCCCAATCACAAGAAAGATGAGCTTAAAAGGAATGACATAAAAGAGTGTACTTAAAAAGAAAAAGAGGAGTAGGATCTCTTACCTCAAGTCCGACTTGTCTTGTTCGTTTCTTTATATTCCTTAAAATCGGATATCTCCCTTTGTTTTGAGCTCAAAGGCTTCCTTGGGAAGACTTCTGGCCAAAGTGAGGCTTCAAGGAGAGTTAGATAGGGAAGTGGAGAGACAAAATGGGAAGGGGTTGGCCAAGCCAAAGTTTTTGGATGTGTGGGTAAAGAGGTAGAGGTGGGGGCCTTTTATAAGAGGAGAGGAGGGGCACTCTTGGAAAGTAAAGAAATGTTACTTTATTTTAGAATATGTTTCGGATTTTAATGTTCCCACATTGATGTGTTTCGAGGATATGGTGATAAGGGTTCTAAATACACCCATCCAATAGGTTTTGGACATGTTTAGGTCTTAGATTTTACATTATCTTTCCTTTTTTGAATCCTTTATTAATGAGGTAATCGTTGCATCATCATGATGTCATAAATAATTTAATATATTTAATGTCTAAAAATTATAAAAAAAATATCATGATGTAGGAAATCTATTTAGATTTCTAATGAATATTTATAGTCAAAAATCTGAACTGTATAACCCCATGTAACAATTGTTTTAGTAAAACATCGCATGTTTGTGTCATTTTTACTTTAACATTAAATAAAAAGTTATTTATGTCATTTCCCAACCAAAGTGGCTCCATGGGGTCCCCAAGTTGACCCATGGATTGTCTTGGTCGGCCATGACTCATCCAATGAGGGTAGGATATATTTATAGGTCATTTAATTTTATTAAAACATTATTCTTACCTTAAACTACAATAATTACCTCTAATTGCGATTAAAAACTTAATAAGTTACTATTCACCAAAAAATTATTTTAATCCCATTGAACCACATTTTACTTCTTAATGAAAACCATTTATGTCTGATTTTTGAAATTCAAAACACAAATATGGAAAAATTTCATTTAAACGGAAAATCAGTTTTTATAAGTACCACTTAGTGGTTTCACTATTCATCAAAAATTGAAGTTTTTCAGAAAATTACCAAAAATTCACCGTAAGCTATATTTGATATTCCGAATTCAAAAATGATATCTATTTTACAAAATTCAAAACATATAAGTTGCATTAATTAATTAAATAATTAATTCCAGCTGTCAAAACAAATAGCGTGTTTTTATGAAACAAAATGTATCAAATGATTGACACCAGTTTAAGTCTGATTTCAAAGTGAAATTAATTCCAATGACCAATATTGGATTAAATGGTAAAAATATATTATAATTTCACTTTAAAACAAATTTAAAAAATAATATAATAATATAAATTAATTATATTAAAAAGAGGTTTTGAATTAAAATACAACATTTTTCACTATTCATTAAAAATTGAACTTTTTTGGAAAAAATACCAAAAGTTTACACAAAGTAAATTTTGATGTCCCGATTCTAAAGAAGAATTTTATTTAGTCAAATATAACACATAAAATTTTCAAAAAGTGGATTTAAAAGAGGTTCTCCATCAAAATGCGGTTAATCAACCTTTTAAAGAATATTAGAATGTATACGCTGAAAATTGGATTCATTTGCATTCTTAATCCTCTAACATTTATTGTAAAAAGTAAAAATATTTGACAAACATATATAATCATTTTTTAGTTAGTTTTGTTCATTCCCGCCATTACAACGGCTAGGCGTTAACTACTATTTAAAATAATATTATTTTATTATTAGAGTGCAACATAAGATTCCCAAGAAACTCGTTGTTGCGTATTGGGTACGCCATAGAGCATAGTGTCCCCTTTAAAGTAATATTAATATTTTATTCACAAATATTGATAAATGTGAAAATTTCATATTCTTTATTTACCTGGGGTGTTACAGTATCTATATCAAACTTACATTACATCTTTCACATCTATATATGGAGTTACATTTGCAATAACCATCACTCTATATTCCCTAAATATATTAGGAGAAAAATTAACATTTACCTATATCATGTTACCAAATGCATTGGATAGCTATCTTAGGCTCACCCTCCCTAGGATTATCACAGAACCACCTGTATACATAAACAATGCCCAATAACCATAACATATTAATAACACATAAAACAAATATAAAGGAAAGATAGCATTTCCACATTTCAATAAAAATATATCATTTAAATATATTGACATAAAAATATATTGTCAAAACCTTTTTCAATACCAAAATACATAAAAGTGTATATGGTATTTATTTTCCTTTTATAAACATAACAACTTGTTAAGGAGGCTATAGATCAAATAATACTCGCAGCGGCGAAAAAGGACATAGTCACTGCATACATTAAAAGAAACATTATTTTTTTCATTTAGTAGAATGCCTCATAGAAAAAAATTCCCTTTGAATGAAATAAAAAGTCAAAGGTTTTTATACACTGTATAAAAGAAAGCTGTGTATAAAACAAAATATGCCTCAATGAAAGGAGATCAAGATGAAGTCCCTTAAAAATATTGTATACTTAGATTAAGGATAAATAAATTAAATAAAAATGTTTGAAAAATATAAATACACTCAATATGATTTTATATTTAGTGTAAATTAGAGGACATCCACACATGTTATTTTTAAAACAAAACCAATGACTTAGATGTTTAACTCAATGAATGGAAATTGGGTTAAGATTACCCTTATCATGTTCATATCAATGACATGATAATTTATCAGTGGAGTGATTATGTGTATCAAAATTATATCTACACAAAGGGGAGTGGAAATTGCAACATAAATAAATAAACACTGATTCCATATATAATTATAGCATGACATAATTAAGAATTAGATGATTAAACCAAGAAATGGAAATTGGGTTAAAAAGTCCTTTATTGATTTGGTAACTTACAAAACATACATTACATGAAAGAAGGATCATAATACACATAAATTAATTTATATTTCACAAATAATACAATCATGGGCAGTATATACACCACACAAAAGGAAATAGTGGAAAATATAGCATGAATCTCACGGGAATAAAAAGTTAGATGAAAATACCTTACCTCGTGTCTGACATGACTCGTATGTCCAGTGTTTTTATGAATAAAAAACTTAAGTTAATTTATACTACATTAAGAATATTTTTACGTTTATTATTCCTTTTATATCACTTATTACATTGATATAACAATTAGTTAATTATTTATGTTTATATCGGACATTTTGTCGATGTTCATAACTTTACTCAAAAATGAACTTGTTATAATTAAAAATAGTCCATGTGGTCAAAATTCCATTATCACCAGAATGATATTAATTATTTAGATATCATATATATCATATATATATTCTTTGTATATGTATTTAAAATATTCCATATCATTTGGAGTTAATAAATGAAACGCATCCTCCATGGAGACGGTAAGCCGTACTTACGCATGAACACTACTTTCATTTATATTTAAATTTAAAGGAATGAAAACATAATAATACATAGGTATATTATAATTATAGTATAATATCTATTTTATCTAATTTAATTGACTCCATATTTTATACCTTCCACGTATGGCATTAATGAGTCATATCACTGTGAGGGGGCGGTAGTCCGCACTTCCTCAAATGAAATTATCATATTTACCCATTATGGAAACCATAAAATTTTGATATAAATGAAAAATAAAGAAGTGTAGAGACAATATAAATATAATATATATCACATTTAAATATAGTTTCATCTTGATGGACACCATAATAGGTGGTAGGAGAAGATTGAACAATCATTGTTTCGTGAGGCAGTAGTTCTCCGTCCACAAAAACAGTATGTTCATTACCCATTAGTTGGAGGTGTGTGTATGTATAGTTATAATACTTATCATATAAACAACCTAGTATATTTAGGATGTTGTTTTTGTTATAAAATAAAGGAATAAAAAGATTTTAGAATGTTTTAGAAGTAAAATAAAAGAAAAGTACTTAACAGAAGATGTTGCCTTTAAATCGGGTAACTCCCTGTGGTTTGAACTAAAAGGATTTCTTGAAGTGCCTTCTGCCTAAGGTAAGGCTTCTAAGCCGAATAGAGGGATCTTGAAAGATTATTTGGGAAGTTTTTGGATGAGAAAATGGCTTTAGAGGTGTGAGTAATGGGTTATAGGTGAGGTATTTTTGTAAGGGGGAGGAGGGGCTCTTTAGGACTGTTTGAAAATATTATTTTATTATATAATGATTTTCAGTTTCTAAAGGTCCAAAACATATTACAGTCAATTATAAGATGACTCTTGTTTGAATTAGAATCATCCCACAAGAATTGGATAGGTTTTTCACATTATTGTAATCTTTATTATTTTATTTATTTAAATAATTCATTAATGAGGTAAACACTACATCATTATTGTGTCATAAATAATTTTATTTATATTATGTCTATAAATTATAAAGAAATTCCATGATGTATAAAATATTTTTATATTTTAAATGAATATTTATAGTGGAAAAAATACCATATAAAACCCCATTTAAGAATTGATTTACTAAAATATATTTGTTAATGTCATTGTTGTCATTATATAAAATTAATTAATATAAAGTGTCATTATCACTCTTATGTGGCTCCATGGGGTCCCTAAATAAACCCAAAGATTACCATGGTTGGAAATGTTTCAACCAATAAGATTAGGACACATGTTAGGGTAATTTAATATTATTATAATATTATTTTTTCTGTGAATTACCCTATTTACCTTTATCCATGGTAAATAAAACTCAAAAGTTATTATTCCCAAAAATTATTTTCATCTTATTGAACCAAATTTTACATATTAATTACAACCATGTATGTCAGATTTTTGAAATTCAATTCACAAAAGCAATATAATTTCATTTAAATGAAAATCTCAATTTTTTAGCTACTACTCAGTGTTTTCACTATTCATAAAAAATTGACGTTTTTTTAGAAAAATACCAAAAATTCATCCTATGATATATTTGATATTCCAAATTCAAAAATGATGTCTATGTTACAAAATTCAAGACATATAAATTTAATTAATTAATGTTAAAGTAATTACCTTTTTAAGAACAAAATGTGTGTTTTTAAGAAATAATAAATATCAAATGATTAACATTTTTTATGTTCAACTTCAAAGTGAAATTACATAGAATGACCAAAATTGGATTAAATGGTGAAAATATAATATAATTAAACTTTAAAACCAATTAAAAAAAATAATATAACCATATAAATAAATTATATTAAAAGGATGTTTTGAATTATGATACAATATTTTTCAGTATTCATTAAAAAAAGTATTTTATCAGAAAAATACCAAACATTTACCCAATAGTAAATTTTGATGTTCCAATTCTAAAGAAGAATTTTATATTGTTAAATAGAGCATTTAAAAGTTTCAAAAACTATATTTAAATATGTTTCTCCATCAAAAGGAATTAAATCATCCTTTTAAAGAATATTTGAGTATTTATGCTTAAAATTAGATTCAATCACTTTTTAAGCCACTAAATTTTATTGGATAAATGTAAAAACATTTAAGAAACATGTTTAATCATAATATTGTTAGTTTTATTCATTCATGAAAATACAATGTCTAGGTGTTAAATACAATTTAAAATAATATTATATTATTATTTTTTAGTATGACTCGACGTCGTGTGCAACGTAAGATTTCAAAGAAACCCATTTTTGCGTACTGGGTGCTCCATCAAACATAGCATCCCCTTTAAAGATAAATTATTATTTAATTCAAAAATATTAATAAATATGAAAATTTATTATTATTTATTTAAATGGGATGTTACACATATGTTCTTTAAACATATACTTATTACTACTCAAGTAAGGTGTATGTGAAGAAATAAATGTATTGCTTCATGATGTGGTAATATATCATACACATGAGAGACATTATCTTATTTCTATGAAATTGAATGTAATAGGGAATATGTAATATTATAATCCAATAAGTATAAATATTTCAAAAATATAATATAAATATGTCAAATCCATTACTATATCCATCTGTTAGATGTGGTAATGGGAAATGAATTACATCGGTTCGTGAGGAGGATGTCCATTGTACACACAATAGATAAACCTATTTCCCATATCATGGAAGAGGATATGAATATAGGTTATTCTATCATAATTATAAAATCTTAATATATGATATATATCTGTGTTATTATATTTCAATTATTATTTGATTGATAGATGTTGTAATAAAAGAAGTATAAAAGAATGTCTTTAGTGAAGATAATTACATTCACTTAGAACAAAACAATTTGGGTATCATATTAAGGACATTTTGGGATCCAAAAAGAACCATAAAATGAATAACGATGTAGGGGATGTGTTTTTTGGGTTTTTCTTAGGGAAAAAAGGCTTAGGATGTATGAATAAGTATTTAGAGGAGGTCCCATTTTATAATTGAATATGAGTGTCATTTTTTAAAATACCTGATACTATTCAATAATTGGAGATCAATCAAAAATCATGTTCCTAAAACTAATAAAAATAAATTAGGGGAGGAATTTTATCATCCATAAACATCACCACAATAATAAAAACATGTTTTGAAAACATTGTTCCTTAACTAAAAATTTTACTCATTTTTCCCATTTCATTTTTAAATCTGGAAACTAGTCTCTTTTTATATAACAAGGTAATTAATCATTTACGACTAAAATATAAAGGATTATTATTTTATAATTTTTAAAATTGATTAAAAATATAAAAACCAATTTATTAAATAATGATCCTTTTTCGGTAGAAAATTATTTCAAACACATGTGAATGTTACGTGAAAACCCCATTTTAGCATTAACAATAATAATTAATTTTTATTATTTTATCTACTATTTATGACCAAAAAATAATATAAACATATTATATATTATAAATTAGGATTCTTACAGATATGTAATACGTTTTATCAGATTAAATTCAAAGATGTGGTGGAATTTTATTTTAGATAAAAAATGTAGAAGTGATGAAAAATAATTTTCCCAAGGAGAAACATTTCATAAGTATGGAAGGTATTACAATGAAAACTATTTATTAAAATTATTCGAATTATATAAATTAGTTTAGTAAAAATATAATTTAAATAAATTTACTTTTAAACTCACATAAAAGTAAATTGAATCTTGTAAATTCATTAAATTAAAACTTTGTTCTTAAAAAATTAATATTTATTATTTATTGAAAAATGAAATAATATTTTTAGAAAATTATAAAAACCTTAGTCCAATAATATTTTTAAATATGTATTACAAAAATTATGTTAGTTTTTAAAATTATATTTTCTAAAAGTGGAAAAAATTAATTTTATGATTTGTGCACAAAAAAATGAATTTTTTATTAGAAAATAGTATTTTCCAAATATATAATGACATTACTAAAAATTATTTACTTTTTTATCAATATAATTTTATTTCATAACCCATTTTACTTAGTATTTAAAAGTATTTTTTCCTATTAATAATTCAAATTAAATTTCTAGACAATAATGATCATGTTTAAATAATATTATTAATAGTATATCATGGTACGTTAAAACATATTGTTCCACATAATGTGAGCTATAAAAGAGAGTCAATTGATCAAAAAAAATAAAATCTCAGGTTGTTGTATTATACTCCCAATAAAATGAATTCCCCACTTGAAATATTGTTATGTTGGTAAAAAAAATTAGAACATTTATACCTTATCACATCCTTAGTTTCCCATGTAGCTTACTCAAGTTGGTGGTTTTCCCAAAATAATATCGACCAGGTGATTGGTCTGGTTTCATAGAACATTATATGTATGATACATAATATCCACTATTATTTTCACATAATAAATTTCATTATATTGTGGTATGACCTCAAATATTAGTACAAGTTATGGATCAGGTATGTACTTAGGATAGATACATGTAACACACTGTGAACATGATATCGAAATAGGTGGAAGCCCTACATGATACGCTATTATCATGATGCAATCTAGAATTTCGAAGGAATATAAATATCTAGGGGTAAATTTTAATTTACATAATAAGTATAATTTCAACCTTTTTTGTTTCTTTCGCAAATTTCAAATTCATATCTTATTACATGAAATGAATATTCATGATGATCTTTTTTTTATTTTAGAAGCACTAAAATCATCATATGAACCATAACATATTCATTCAACCTTAAAATATTTACCAAAACTAATATCACTAGAACATGTTATATAATAACATCCACGTTTTGACTTAATTTATTCTCTAAATTTTTACCCTTAAGTATCCTCCATAATTTATCACACTAAAATTGAATCCTAAAGATTATAATGAAGTGATCTCATATCCTTCAATGTTAAACTAAAAAATCATAATATTATACCAAAATAATTAAACCATAATCAATTCCAATAAGTCACAATAAAATAATATATGTTTCCAAAAATATAAATAACATTTTATAACACAAATAATTTCTTATCCTAGATAAAATCATTTCCATCAGAAATGTGACTTTTTTATTCTATAATCCATGTAAGGAGAGATCATGAATGTTCAGAATTAAATTTTACTAATTGAATCATAATAGTATTTTCAAAGTGATCATTCATAACAAATCCAACATGAAATTACTTACTATTGAGTTCCCTGATTTTTAGGATTAAATTTATTTTTTATGATTTCACAACCTTTCCCTTTGTCATTT
This sequence comes from Viscum album, assembly GCA_963277665.1. Classification (NCBI taxonomy): domain Eukaryota; kingdom Viridiplantae; phylum Streptophyta; class Magnoliopsida; order Santalales; family Viscaceae; genus Viscum; species Viscum album. The sequence continues at coordinate 71,650,788 of OY728134.1, read as the reverse complement.
GTCTTCAAAGGTTGTTTTTTCTTATCATACTCATCATACATAGGGGTAGGGCATTGATTTTAATAATTCCCAAACTATATCCATTTGAAATTTTTAGTGTGGGATGGATTTGGATTATATTTATCTCTATTAAATTCATTTAAAATCCTCTTAACTTCATTTATATGTAATTTTTCTCTATAGTTTGGTTTCTTAAAATTAACAAAACTTCTTGTTACTTTTATAAATTCACCTATGGTATCATTACCAAATTTCTAGAGGAAGAAACATTTTCTTCCCTTAATCTGACAAATCAGTTGACTATTTATGAAACCCATTCTTTCTTTTCGTATCTCCATAACCACAAGTGTTTATAGCTTCCATCTCTACTTTGAGTTCACAACGAACAATTTATTTATAGATTTATATGAATTTAATAGCTAATTCCTTTAAAATAATTGAATTAAAACATTTAAATAATTGATCAATTTTTATTTTATGGATGATTATAAAACCAAAATCTTAGCTTTCAAGTCTTGTAAACTTTTCTCCATATGTATCAATGGATTTTTCATTTTTCTTCTTAAACTCATGGAATTCCTTCTGCATTTTTTATTTAAAATACGAGGAGTAAATTTATTGAAAAAAATCCTATTAAAATCATCAACTTCCATTATTAAAATTTAATCCTCTTTCCTTATGTTATTAATATGATTCCACCACTGTACTGCTTTTCCTTCAATTGATAAATGGTTAAGTCAATCATTTCATAGTCTGAGCACTAGAGAATGGAAAATATATTTTCTATCACATTGATCCATCTATGAAAAAATGGATCAAAATTATAATAAAATTAGGGTGGATGTTATTTAATTAGTGATTTGTTTTAATGTTTCATCTTCCATGGTAAATTATAAAGTACAGTATGAAGTTTGTTACAATTTATTACCTAAGACAATTGAGTTGTTATAGTCAAAAAATATTATATCACATATTCTAATACATTTGGTTTCTCATAAGGACTTTTATTACAATGAATATAAAATTTCTTTCACCTAATTTCTATTGGTTCCCACCATTTAATAAAAATAAAAACATATTATGAGAAACTATATCATAGTGAGAATCAAAAACATTGTGAAAATTTTAAAGGATGAAAAAATTACAATACTTTATATTCAGAATATGAATCATTACATTTAACATAGGTCATTAGATGTATTAAAATATTTAAATCCTTTATGATTATTCATAGAGAATATGTGATCTAACCAAATCTTATCCCTCAAGAGTGTTATACGAGACACATAGTAAGAAAAAACTCACTATGCACCAAGATGATAGTCAAGATATGCTGAAAGAACACTTTTTGTGTTTGTATCCCCTTGATAAATATTCACCAAAACCATATTCACTTATATTATCTAGATATTTAAATATTATTTGTAAAAACATATGTTCTTTTCCTCTCAATGAATTTATGATTATATCTTATACATAGAATTATCCACAAGGTTTACACCATTATTATCTAACCCTAATTTAAAAAAGTTAACTAAACCATTAATATGATACAAAATATAAAATCCATGACCTTACCTGCAAATATTTTAGAAATTTTACATTAATATTCAAAAAAATTCCTAAATATACACCTTAGGCCATAATGGTTTAATATCATTTGAGACCAGATAGTTAATATTTTTTTTTAAAGAAATGTCCCAAGCATGTCCCACAAAGTTCTCACCAATTAGTACTCCTCATATACGTACCCTATATAAAATCATTATTCATGACCTGGCTAATGGAAACATAATAAATTATGAGCTTAGATATATAAAATGGGTAAACAAGGGAGATCTCAATAATCACTACTGCATAACATTAGCATTATGGTATGAGAAATGATCTTGAAATTTGAAAACCAAACCCTATATAACATGGATCATAATCCTGAATCATGGAATAAATAATAGTAGTTCATAAGACATGAATCTTAAATAGAATCAATTAATATATTCCATGGGAGTAAAACATATAGACAGGAATGTTGAAAAATGCAATCTTATTACATTGTTAACATGTATAAATAGAAATAGGTCCACTCATTTGTTAAGAAATTTTAATCATTTTGCATATAAAATTATGGTCATGAAAGAATGTTCATGAATAAATTTATGGACATAAATACAGGTCCTTGCATAATATTATGGACATGAAATCTAGGTCCTTGCATAAGCTTGTGAACATGAAATCAGGTTCATGCATAATATAGTAATCTCATGAGTTTTCAATATTTACTAAATGAATTGGAGGGATATATAGGTAGAACCTATCACATGATTAAAATCATGAATAACTATTTTAAAATAACCTAAAACATCCATCATATTAGAAACCATGAAAATAAATGGGTTTCACAAAACATTCATCATTTTAAACCCAATAAAAATAAACTGTTTTCTTAAAAATTGGTCATCATAATCATAAAATATCCATAGATATACTTATAATGGTATAATTAGATCATATCCATATTAAAGAATAACAAACATTAATGGATTTCATCTTATATGAAGAAATATTTTGAAAAGTAACTTAAATCATTTCTTGAAGAAAATACCCTTTCTTTGAAAATGAATTATTTTAAAATTGAAATTCATATAATATTGTGGAAATAATTTTCTTTGAAACAATTTCTACAAAAATATAAATTATTCTTCAAATTAAAATAATTTTCATGGGTTTAGTAAATTCTTCTCATTCCATATGAATAAAAATAAATATCCCTTTTATATTTTTTGTAAAAAGGTCAAATGTTCCTCATTAGGAAAACAATAGGAAAATTACTATAAAAAATTCTAAATAGTTAAAAAAATGATAAAATTTATTTATAAAATCATACAGAGTCATTAAAAAATTAGAAATTTATTTTAAAATGTGGATATGGAATAAAAAGGTTTTCCGACCAAAGAGACAAATCAAGTCAACATTCCTTAAAAAATCATTTTAGTATATTGTGTATGTAAATAGTAAAAAATGAATGTAAAACATGTATTCTATAGAAATAACCATTGGAGAAGAAAATTAATGAGTTTATTGAGAGATAGGTTATAATATTTCCTCATCAGAAAATAATCGTAAACAATCCTAAAAAACTTTTGAGATTATAATATAAAACATTTAACGCTTTGGAATCTTATGAATTGCAAGGCCCAAGAAATGAATAATATTATATAAATATCTAAATCCATAAAACATTCAAGAGTATAATCATAATATAAATTCATGTGAATTATATGCAACAAAAAAATAAATTAATGGTGATTATGGAATATATTTCCCATAAATATAAGAGAGATAAGAAATCCTATACCTCTCGGTAATCTTTTGAAAAGTAATACCCATTAACTAATAATATAAAATGAAACATTAGATATATTGGAAATAATTTTAGTCTTGAAATAACATACCAATTTATTAGTATATACACTTAATAAAATTAGATAGGTGGATAACATAAGATATGTCGTAATGAAGACAATTAGAGAAAAAATTCACTTACCTTAAGACTCGAATTCCTTCACACACATTCAAGAATCCTATATAATAAATATAATTTTATTATAAATATATAAAACAAAAAATAATCATTTTTAATATAACATATATGAACTTTTTATAACCTTCTATTACCTGTTTATTAACAATTCCTTGTTAAAATCAAGTTTTGGGTAATAATTGTTGTGTTTTTCATGCATGTTTTGGTTTGGTATTTTTGTATGATTTAATTTGATCATGGTTATATCATATATAAAATGTTAAATATGATATAAATTTCTTTTATATTCTTTATATTATTAGTTATAGTAATCCATTAATGTTAGATATTAAAAATTAAAAACAACGTTCATAGAGATCATGGGTCATACGTACCATGAATGCTATTTTGATTTTCCTAATGGATGAAATCAAAGAAAGGTAATTAATATATTAACCTTATAGAATCACTTTTTTGTCAATTATATCACATATTCTCTTTAAACATATCCTTATTAACTTATATTTATACCATTAGTGAAGAATGAATCACATCGCTTCCTTGAGCGGTAGTCCACCGTACATACAAGAAATATTACAATATTTCCATGGACTGAAAAGTAATAATGAATATTGGTTATTATAATTTATTTTTTTAGTTTTTTTATAAATATTATATACATATTTTAAATTTATTATTAGTTCAAATCATGAGAGGTGGTGATGGAAAACAATTTACATCACTTTGTTAGGGGTAGTCCTCCGTACACAAGATTGAGAGTTTCATTACACATTTGATGAAAATTGATACCGATATACGCTAATTCATCAACATAATAACATATAAGTATATCGAAGATAATACTGATATTATATTTGAATTATTACTAAATTAATATCTATGGTAATAGAATAAGTAAAAAAAGAAAGAGTTTAGTGAATACAATTACCATTATTTAGAACAACCCCCTTCAAATCCCTTAATAAAGACCCAAGGGTTAGTATTTTAGGATGAATAGTAGTTATAGAGAGTGTAAAAGGATTTTTGGTAGATATATTTTTATGGGTTATTCAATCCAAACTATTTAGAAGGAATGAACAACTGAGGGTAGAAGGTACACTTTCATAATTGAGGAGTGGAATTTTTGAAAATACAAAAGCTATCCAATAAATGGGAAGTCATTTCCCTTACATATAACTCAAAATTTTATATATAAAGGAATGGAGGGATTATATAGATGATCCACACCCCTAACACAAAAAACAAATTCTTTAAACTTGTTTTTATATAAAAACTTACATTACTCACATTTACCATTTTATTTTTCACTATGGTTAGTAGTAACTTTTTATTTACGTTCGTACTTTTTACTCTATGACTGAAATTAAAGTGAGCCTTATTATCAAATTTTTATACCCTATTTCAAAATATTAAAAAAATATTTAATTAATACCCTATGGGTTTTGAAAATTTATTTTAACACATGTGTATGTAACATGAAAAATATTATTTTAACATTTACCTCAATAATTAATTTGTAATAATTTTAGGAGTATTTATCACAAAAAATTTAATTGACCTAATATATAATATAATATAGTATTATTATAAATATTCAATCAATTTTTTCAAATTCAATTTAAAAATTGGAACAATTTAATTGAAAATGAAAACCACTAATGCTATGAAAAATCCATTCACCAACAAGAAAATTTTATTAAGTATTGAATGTTTTAATATCAAAATTCAACATAAAAATGATTCTAATGACCTAAATTTGATTAATAAATATATAATTTTACTAATTTTACTTTTAAACACATATTAAAATTAAATGGATCTCATGATTTCATAAAATGGAAAGATGATATTAAATTAAAATAGTATTTTTTTAATATTCAGTGAAGAATTAATATTTTTATAACATTATAAAAAACTAATTCAAAGATAATATTGACACATTTATCTCAAAAATTATGTTTATATTTTAAAATAAATTTACAAAAAGTGGACAAACTTACTTTTATTATTTTTTGACAATGAATGATAAAATAATATATTCAGAAAATTTAATTTTAAAAGTATAATGTTCTTTTTTTTAAATAATAATAATGGTATATTGAGCATTGTTAAAATTTGGTGTGCTTGTAACATATGTTGTTGAATAAATTAAATTTATTTTATAAAATCATAAATTATTGAGGTCTTACAAGTATCTCAGGACCCACACTCTAGAATCCATTGCTAAGAATATAATATTTAAATTTATATCTTTGATAATAATAAATGTGACCCAATTTTTTTAATAAAAACATTACACCATGAAAAGGAAATATTAGATCACATGAATATATATATACCTTTTGTGTTTAGAGTTTAATTGGATCTGTACAAACTCTTACATTATCAATACTCACGAATTCAAGAGAGTGGTTTCCAATATACCAATATTTTCATATTCCATATTAAATATTCATCATATCCCACATATTGTATCACATATAAAAACATTATGTATGAAAGAAATTATCATTCATCTTCACAACCTCAGTAAAAAAGTATAAGAAGGGTGAGCTCAAATGCTCTTTAAAAATAAAAATAACTAGTGAAAATTGATTTTCAATAGTGATAGAAATATGAGAATATGGGTATATTTACATAAGCATAGTATATGAGCATACTATAAAGGAATACATACCCATAAATACCAAGACCATTAATCATGAAACATGGAATAAAAAATTAAAAAGGAAATATTCATTATAATCAACAATAATAATCAATGGGATGTTAACAATAATCAAATAAATCATTAAACCCCATATATTTTCACCCATAAAATGAATAAAATAGTTTTCTTTAAATATAAACTCATTAACATGCTTTGAAAAATCCAACTATTTTCTTAAAACACCATAGAAAACATAGAAAAATCATGTATGAAATTTGGGACATTATTATCTACATCAATCATACAAATATAATAACCATCATGGTTATTTATAGAATAACCAACTTTGTCAAGAATAAAATTTCCAACATGGTAAAAATTGGACTTACCATCACAATATATTAACATAATCTCTTAGGAGAATCCTAATAGGTTAGCTCTATCTCTTTTCCAAATTCATTTGATATTTATAACAATATTACCTATGGATGATTTATAATGGAACCACCCATCATCATAAAAAATTCCCAAGAACTATAACATAATCCAGAAACATAAAATCTTATTGTTTTCACTTTAAATGTTTTACCCAAAAGAATACATATTTGAATATTGAAATATGATTACATTTTAAAAATTCATATTGAAAATATTAATTAAACAGAATAAGAGAAGGGTGTTTTAATTAAATAAAATAAGAAATATTATGATGAAAGAGAAACTTCAATGAATGTTTATGATGGTGGTGAAAATCATTGTTTTCGTATATGTTAAAATAGATCATTACTTTAAAATCATGATTAAAACATGGAAAATAAATGTGATCCATGAAACTCTAATTTATACAATAATCATACATCCATAAAATATTGAGAATGGAATAATTAAAAAATATTCCAATTAGAGAAAAGGTAACCTAACCATTTTTTGGAGATGATGAATGGAAATACCATTAAAAGATCATGAAATACATTCTTGAGTAAGATACCCTTATCACATTCAAAATAATTTTTATTAACTAAAGATTTGTAAAAATATTGTCAAATTACTTTTATTTCTAAATAACCTTGTTAACATATAAATTAACTTCAATAAAAATAACATTCGTGATGGTAGGAAAATATGTTCATGTTATAAACATTAAAAATAAAAATTATTTTGAATAATTTTGTAAATGGGGTCTAAAGTGACCCATTTTGAAAATGTTATGAAATTGAATATTTAAAACAATTTAAAATAAGATAAAATATCATGTAAAATATCTTTATTAAATCATATATTTTTATAAAATAACATTTTAGAAATCATTTTAGAAAACTTGTATATAGAAGAGATATATTCTATATCTAAAGCAAGATTCAAGATCAATATTTCATAAAACAATATGATTCTTATTTAGTCAATAAGGAAAAAATTGAAATTGAAAATTTATAACACATTCACAACCATGGGTGAATAAAATATATTTGTTATATGTAAATAATATCATATGATTTTCCCCCATGGAATGTAGAACATGAAAAATCCCAAAATGATAGATGATTATAAGAAAAAATATTTCTACTTTGGTAACAATTCAATCATAATCCCCATTAAATAATAACCCCAAATGAAATTTTAAATATAATTAACACATGTATATTCAGGAAATATTATGTCAAAGTTTATTTATATACACCTCATAAAATAATATATGTGCACATCATAGAAATTTGTCCCATGGAAAGGTAATTTGAGACAAATAATGCTTAAAAAATTATATCATTGAATTACTAATTAATCAACGGATAGATTTTGAGTCAATAATATAAATCCAAGAAAAATAAGTAGAAACAAAAAATAAAAAAATAATTAAATTATTTACACATTATAATGGAATGATAAAGTTAGTGAATCAGATTTATATCCCAATGAATTGGAAGTTGAGATAAGAAACCCATTAAAAATATACAACTTTCAATTAAAATAAAATTGAAAAAATAATTCTAAATTAAAATTAATATATATTTAATTATGAATGATTCATGATATAAAATTTTATTGTGTTAGTATGTGTACTATATAAAATAAATTACTTTCCTAAAAACAAAATATGCATCAATGGAAGGAAACTGAGATGAATCCCTTACCTCAAGTCTAAGCCTTCTATATGTGTCTTTTAATACCTACATAATAATCCCATATAAATGATTTTATTTCATAATAAAACTTTAAAGCCTTAACACATTTTCATTAATACATTTGTTTCATTTATTTTAATTAAACATTTAATTACTTAACCAGTTAATTCCACATTGGGTTTTTTGAGGATGTTCAATTAATAATTTCAAAACAACTTCAGTGTGTTGATAGTGGTTAAATGGATAATTGTTAATTTATATCCATACTAATAATAATAATTAAATAATAATAATTTTAATACACTATTGATACGTTTAAAACCAATCAATAATGATGGTTACGAAAAAATAATTATGTTATAGTCATAGAGACAGTAGGTCGTACATAAGCATGAGTAACATTCCAATTTTTCAACGACCATTATATAGATAATATTAGTATTAATTTATAATAAAATAATCGTTATAATATCATTAATATATTATTATTTATTTAAATTCACTTTTATATGTCAACAATGGGATTCAGGGATGAAAAATGAATCACATCGCTTTATGACGGTGGTAGTCCACACGTACACATGAACGACATTATCATATTCATTGTATGGAATTTTAAGAAAATATTTGATATATTAATTATCCAAAATCATAAATATTTTATTAATATAATATATAAAAATTAAATTCATCATTATAGCCATCTTTGAGAGTTGGTGATGGAAAATTAATGACATCGGTCCACAAGGCGGTAGTCTGTCATAGACGCGAACGATGATTTCTTTTTCCATTTGATGGAAATTAGGGATGGATATAAGTTATGAGATTAAAATAATAATGTATCACTACATATAATATATATTTTAATAATTTAATCATTTTTTTAATATTATTTTAAAATTTGGGGAAGAATAAATAAATCAAAAAAAAATATAAATGTTAGACCTTTTCTTCAAACAATATTCTTTTCTTTACACAATAATACATCTAAGATTGGTATGGTACAAAAAATAAGGCACATAAGAAATGGGAATGGTTGTTCGAATGTGATTTGGGTAGCTATTGGTTACAAACAAGGATTATTAAGTCTGAATACAAGAGGATATGATGTTCCCTTTGATAAGAGAGTGGTGGGCACTTTAGGAATTTCATAAAATATTAAATTAATATAAATTAAGTTTGATCTCTAAATAGATGAAAATTAAAATTATACAATATTTGATTATTATTGGGATAATTATTCTCAAAAACTAAAATTTTAAAGGTTTAGGAGATGTTTTTGACTTTAAATTTTATTCTAACCCCCCATTAACTCTTTTAGACTATTACCGCAAAATAATTTTTTTTAATTTATATGAATTGATATAGTTACTATAAAAGGGAAAATGGTCAATAAATTGATATTTAAAAAATTTATAAACCATTTAAAAATAACTTGTATGATGATAATATTTTTAGTAATTGTAATTTTTTTAATAAAATATTATTTTATATAATATAACATTAATTTTGATTTTTGAACTATTCCTTAAAAAACTTTTAATACTACAAGGAAATAGAGGTATGGGAATCCAAATCAAAAAAACGTTTTTAATATTTCATTTCTACCTAAAAAATCATGGAACATAAAAACTCACCCAAATAATATTATTGTTAGAGTTTTTAATATCATTTTCACTACAGCTTGCACAAGAACTGTGTCAGTATTGCATAAGCATTTATGGAAATTTAATATTACATAAAATTTAAAAATAAATTACAAAGATTAAAAAATAATTTATATATTAAATTAATATTTAAAACTAGAAAACCCGTCTCTTTATCCCTATGATAAAAATTTAATGATAATAAAACAATGAAAATGTCAAATTTTACTTTTCGTTAAATAAAATAATATAAAGGGTGAAAATCATGGAAAATTTTAAAAAGACATATAATCTATTTTTAGATTATTGTATATGATTTATAATCATCTAATAAAATGGAATAGAAATTTTATTTTATTTTTTTATTCCCTATCTTTATATTTTTATCTTACCTACCTGATTTACCATATACCATGGTAACAAAAAATACTTAGGTTATTATTCCTATTTTCCAAAAATAAAAGGAAAATATTTACCAAAATTTTAGCTCATCATTCTAAATATGGAATCGATTTTTCAAAATTCAAAACACAAAAGTTTCCAAATTTAATATTGTATTAAAACAGAAAAATTCTTTGAAAAATATTTTTAGGAAAATTCTTTTAAAGTATAAAATGATTTTATACAAAATTCATGAATAAAATTCAATTAAAACTATAATAATATTATCTTAAATAAAAATTAACTCGTTAATGTATAAAACTAAAAATAATATTACTTGAGGTTTTAAATAATCAAAAATAAATTAAATTTTGAAAAAAATTACTATTTTCACTATTCATCAAAAAATCAATCATTTCAGAAATTTGTCAAAAATTCACTCTAAGATAACATTGATATTATGATATTAAAAATGAAATAATTTTTTTCAAAAAAATTTCTTTAAATTTTTAGTAATTAACTATATTTTTTAATTACAAAAAAATAAAAACCATTTTTAAATGATAACTTATTTTTAAAGGATAAAATAACCTTAATAAAAAATGAGTTTTTGTTTAATAAGAATTAATCCATACATATTTATTTATTATAACAATTATATATATTTATTAATATGGTTGTTCTTATTCAAACTAACTAATTCAACGGCTATGTTATAATAGTGAATTTTAAATAATAATATTTCAGGGATCATTTGAGATTAGTGTTTCTTAATTTTTATGCTATCGAACATGGTGTTTCTATAAAAAAATAATTATATTAAATTTAAATAATTATCTAAGTAATTAAAAATTATTTTACAACATTATTATTTCCTACTAACTCTAAATATATCCATTTTGAAAATCTAGACATCTATTTTATATGGACTACAAGTAGTATTGTGGAATTCAATGGGATGTCATACGAAGTATGACTTAGAAATTTTTTAATTAAACTCCAAAATATTGTTAAATTCTTAAATTTACTCAAAAAATATTTTAATACAAGGTATGACCATTAAAAATTTATAACACCCGTATAAATTATTTGACTAATTATATAAATTATCAAAAAAAATCTAAATCCTTTGAATATGTTATCATTTTATTTTAAATCATGTTAAATACTATTGTAGGGTATTACCTTTTGCTTAATAACTTCTCATTTTATCCTTCATAAACCTTCATCAAAATGTATTTTCACACTGATTCCAAAATCCTTCATACCATGTTAATTTCAAATAATTTCTTTATAATTCAAGAATATTTTTCATTCAAATAATCTTAGTTCTCCAGGCTCTCCGTTATATAGCATATAATATCTCATAAAAATATTTTATATAATACTTCTATCAGAATTGGAACTTTTATTTTAAATTAAGATCATCTATCTAATATTATGATATTTAGGGATTCAAATATAGAAAAAAAATTCTTGAAACTCCATTGTCAACATAAGAATTTTTTTAATTTTCATATTCAATGATTTTTTATTCTTAATTTTCTAGATCCTTCATCCATTGACCAAAATCAACATGAATTGAATTTTCTTTGCATAACACTATTGACTAGAAATATAACTATTAAATTCGTAATCTATAAGGGAAATTTAGAAAAGTATAAATTTACATAGAAACAATGTAGAAAACAAATATTTAACGACATAAAAAGTTTATTGTGAAAATGTAGGGTGTTTAGATATAAAACTATGTTACCCAGAAATATCTTCCCATGTAAGGTTATGTTAAGAATTTTGGAAATACTTCCATTGTATTTTAGTTCATACATATCAGGGAACCCCTTGGGTGGATACACCTCATAGATGGGACACACCTCAATCCCCAGTGGTATCCCTTTCCCCATGAAGCCCTTGGGTGGAGAGCCATGCTTCATTCGAAGTGCACAAGTGATAGTTCCCAATAATTAAATTATATCCTTTTCTTCTGATTAAAATAATAATTTCACATGATTCACATACATGGATATTAAATATTTGTAGATGAATAATCACTACCCAGAATAAACACATACCTAAGTACCATAATGGTTTAGTGCCTTTGGAAAATTGAAATTCAATCTTCTTAGTCTATGAAAGATCCTCAATATCTCTCATAAAAACCTTACCCTTTTCTACTCCTACATAGAAACCATTATTCATAACCTAGGTAATGGAAATGTATGAATAAGTTAGATCATCTGTTCAGTAAGGGTAAAAAAGGGATATATATAACCATAATATGACAAGAACATTTTATAACTATAACCTACATATCAATGATCATAATCATGAATCATGGCATAATTATTGGATAATAATAAGACATGAATCAAAGGATATTCAATTTATATGATCTAGGGGAAAATAAAATTGTCTTGAGACATGGATTTTTAAAATGCACATAATCTAGGAAAATCATTTACTTAGTAGATAAGGATAATTTTCAAAACATATCAAAGAACTCCACTACTGTCTACACCTCTTGGGAAGGACACACTATACTTCTTAGTGGCAGTAAATTCATCAAAGATGAATGAGATCACTCCTCAAACCATCATAGTAGTCAAGGTTAACTCTGAAGACTATTAGAGAAGATATAGTCGCTTACTGAATAGGGTTAACTCCCCATTCTAGTCCAGTATATCTCATGATATATAAATCATTACATAAGGAATTTGTGGGAGATGTAGGTCTCACCCGTCTTTGGCTATACCATTGTTACAAAATAAAAACAAATATATGTGTTCCAAAAGATCATAAAATATTCATCATAAAAGAAACCATGAAATAAAATGGCTTTGATTAACAATTCATCATTACATAACCTATGAAAAAGAAATAGGTTTCATAATCATTTCATCATATCATAAATGGTCGAAAACATATTAGGTTTCATAATCATTTTATCATGTTATAACCCATAGAAGAGAAAAAATTTTCATAAAAATATTTTCATCACAAACATAAACAATTTAGAGAAATAATAATAATTGTATCCTTGGATCATATACCCAATAAAGAATATGTAATATCAAAGGATGTGAGGTTAGATAGAAATTTATTTCAAAAATATTACATGGGACACTTCACGAGTAAAATAGTTATTGTAGTTTCAAAAACTAATTTTGAAACATAAAAAATTATCAAAATTATGTTCTTTGAAGATAAAATTTTAAACAACTAGAGAAATATTTAAAATTCATTTAAAACATTTATTGGGGATGATATCATTCCCTCTTTGAGAAAAAACATTTTTTAAAAAAACTAGATTTTTTTTTAAAATAAACATGGAAAATTATTAAGTAATATTCAAGGAAAATAATTTTCATTATGGTGTAAAATTATTTATATTTAATAAATGTAAAAATAACTATTCTATTCAAATTTTCATTAAAATACAAACTGGCATTGTTTTTTATGAATGATAGGAAGATTATTTTAATAATATTTTGTAAAAAATTATATAATGGATAAAAAATTATTTTCAAAATCATAGGATAGTAGTAAAAAATTAATTTTTTTTAGAAAACATAGTTTTCAAAGAAAGCAGATTTCTGAAAGGAGCGGTAAATAAAGTTATATTTCTATAAAAACATTTATTAATTATTTTAACTTCTAATTATTTGTAAAATGGTAATATTTAATGATAATCAAATTAAAAAAAAGAGTATAATAAAATTCACGACATTCATGTGACATGGATCACAGTATTTTATAATCGGAAACATAATTATATACAATCGAGATAAAAAATGTGATTTTAATATAAAATATTTACCAATTTGGTAACCTAGAATCATAATCCCCATGAAAGAGAGATCTGGAAATTGATATGTAAATCCCCATAATTTTAAGGATGAAAAAAATAAAATACTTTCAAGGAAACTATATACTATAAATAAAATAAATAAGTGGTAAATAAGAAATGTGTCTCACATAAGTAAAAAAGTGAGGCTAAAATCCCACACCTTATACCTCAGCTTCCATCATACACATTAAAACCTCTGGTATAATAAATAGAATATTATTACATATCTATTAAAGAACCAGGATTATATATATTATACCCAATATTATGTAATTCTATTCCTTATATTACCTGTATACTACCAAATCCTTGTTAAACTCATGTTTTGTGTAATAAATTCTCTTTTTCATGTGTGTTTTCGTTTGTTATGCATCAGTTTGGGTCATAAATTTTGGTCATAAGTCATTGGTTTTGGTCATAGATCTTTTGTTCCATTGTGATTTTTATTGTTATGCATCAATTTGGGGATTTTGTTTTTGTAAGCGTCCTAATAAGATATTGAGGTATGTTGTTTAATTTTCAATTTTTGTAGTCTTAATTATAATTTTGTGAATGTAATGGTGAAATTTAAATTTCCACATTGGGAAATTCCATTCTAAATAAAATTAATTAATTGATATATATGTGACTGTGAGTCAATCATTGTTACTGTTGGACCCATTTTTGTATTTGAGACCCTTCTTTGTGGAAACCCATGGGGTGTGTCAATATAAATGAAATAATAAAATATGAATTATGCATGGTTTTTTAGTTATACATTTAATGTGGTGTATAACAGAAATTATAACAAATTGGTTAAATAACATATTATGGAAATGGTTGGTAAATTGGTTGAGAATGTGGAACCACGGGATGTGATATTTTTTACTATGTTTTGGGATATGGATGACTATTCCAAATACCCAGGATGTTTTATACTACTACTCTAGTCCCCCATGAAATATATTTATTTTCTATGATCATTGAGTTGTGGGATAGGTATTTCAGATCTAAATATTCACGGGCTGCCTGACGGCTTTTCTGAGCCCCCAATGTATGATTTTGAATTTTAATATTAAATGATTAATGAAAAAATATGAAAAATACAATTGTTTCCTTTTATTGGATGGTTTAAACTCAGACACGAGCCGAAGAAAGTATTGTTGGTTTGGATGTCACTGTGAACCCGGGGATTAAGTGGTTAATTAAAGAATAATATAAATGTGGATACTATTTACTTTAACTTTTTTATTTTATTAGTTATAAAATTACATACACTGTTGTAGACTATATTACTTTAGAAATTGTTTGTGTTGTCTTATAGTGTTTTACTCACACCCTACTCGAGCTTCCTGATCGATACCTACACAGACATCATGTTTTCAGGATAGGATAAGGGTAAGAGACCTATTATAGATGCATGAGTTGGGATGATGGATATATTATGGATAAGGGAACCATACATGATGTTTGGACTCACTTGGGTAGTTATCAATGTGTCTTTATTTTGGGGTTTAATTTTAATCTTCACACTTTTATGGAATGACATATTTATATATTTGGTTTATAGTCATTTTACCAATTTAGTTATTGTTATGTGATTTTTTGTATTTATTGGGCATGTATTATTCTGGTTATTGTATGGTATCATTTATTGATTTACAATATTTTTATACTTTTATAAAGATTTTATAATCTCCCCATGTTACGTATTATACCCTTTCTACTAGTTGGAAGCCTCTAACATACAGGATGGTGTGCATGATGTTATGTACCTAACCATCTCAGGAACCAGTATGTGGAACCTGGGTCAGAATGTTACAATGTGGTATCAAACGGGTTTTATTTACTTTTCTATTATATTACTATTTAGGAAAGGTAGACATGAGACTAGGATCATTGAAACCCTATTCACGAGCTCAATCATGGGACTAGATAACCCATTTAATAGAGAAAAATCAACTACCCATGATTAGATTATTGTTATGATGTTTTTTTGTTAGTGTTGGATGTTATTTCACATTGGTTGATTCATTTGTTTTATGATGTTATTTTTTTAAATATTTTACTCCTAGACTAGTATAGTATGAAAGTTGAGTATACATGCATCATTCTTTGTCACTATGTATTTGATTGTGACATGAATCATTTTAGGAATTTAAGTAAAATAAATAATTGGGTAGGTGTTATAATGAAAATAAGATTCTTTACTTGAGTATTTTAAATGTGAAATGGTGCCAGATAAGAAATTGATAATTGTAAATGAGGCTATTTATGGTAATTTAAAATGGATAAAATGATTATATAATAGAAAAAAATGAAATATGAAAGAGTTTTACACTATTTTAACCATGACCTAGATGAGGGATGGTGGAGGGTAGTTCTAGTTCCTTGGTTTTGACCATGTGGAAATTTATGGGGATGACTTGTTAATGATCTATATAAATCACTATATTAAAATGTGTTAATCATGTGTTCCGTGTCTTAAGATGTGTGTTTTTAATTATTGATTTATGCCTATAAGATGATTCTTGTTGATATCAAGGCAGAATGACATGTCTCAAAATGTTCTTCATGCTATGGAGATAGAGGCGCAAATAGTTTTTTGTGAAGGATCCAGAGAGGAGTTCCATGATTTTTTTCCTTTTTTATGTTGTTAAGGGAAATAAACCTATGTGGGTTTTTCAAAATATGTATGAACTAACATTGTTGTTCCTGTTTCATCGCCCTCTAAAATTAACCAAGTAGAGTACCTAAGGTACTTGAGTTATAGATTGAGTATATCAGGATGATCATTTATCATTTAGAGAGTCCTTCTAATAACAGAGTCAAGACAGATGTTAATTTGTTACATGGTTGAGATAGGTGTTTATGGGATATTCAGATTCAATATGGGGATCTAAAGAACATGGTGTGGAAGGAATTTCAGCATACTTTTCTATAGAAGTTTAACCCATATATCCTCATGAAGGATAATAAAGTATATTTTATGTGGTTGAACCAAAGGAGTATGTCTGTGATGGACTATACCTGTCGCCTTAATAATTGATAATGCTTTGTTCTATTTTTGGGAGTAGATAAGTCTTATAAAATAAATCATTTTTTCTATGTGATTAAATGTGAGATTAAGTACCAGGATAACATCCATTTGAAGAAGAATTTTTCTAAAGTGGTGAATCATGCTCTAATTTCTAAGGGGAACCTAATGGAGGATTTATGTCAAATGAAATTTGATTATAATATATGACCAGTTGGTAAATATTTTGAGTGTATTAATAATTGATATGATAAAAGAAACCATGGAAGTACAATGAATCATGTCTAGGGAGAAGGATTAGTTACTTAGAGAAGTAACTTAATATTCTTCTACCATTTTCGTAGGTCAAGTAACATTCATATAGTGTCCCTAACCAAAAGTGGAGTGTTGAGCCTATGGAAGAATTGGGAACATATAGAGGTATTCCAGAAAACCCTCAAATGTTGGTTAATGACAGTTAAGATAAATAGAATTAGAGTACTATAAGGTGGTCTCCTACACTAAATTATTCATGAAGTTATAGTTCTTTTAGGCATGGTGGACGCGGTAGTAGATATGGTACATTAGGGTAAGGGAACCATTATTAGTAATGTTGTGTATCATAGGGGAATGGGATTTCATTATTACAAATAGGTGTAGGTATGTTTCATACATTTTTAGCTACACATGTGGATGGCATGGCTAGGCCTTCAAAATTTAGAGGCACCATTTTTGTTGCTTCTAGTCTTTCAAGTATCTTATTTGATATTGGAGCCAATAATTCTTCTATATCTACTCAACTTGTTAATGTTTTGAGTTTGGAGGTGGAGTTTGTGAGTGGGGTTATGATGACCTACACAAAATTAGGAGTATGGTTGACAGAGATCTCATTATGTAAGTGGAGTTCCCTCAAGTTTGGGGAGTATCGTTTCGGTTGTGATATTTATATTTTTTAAATTTAGGCTTTGGCATGGTTTTCGGTATCAACTATTGGTGTCGTACGAAGCCCATATAGGTTTTATCATAGGAGGGTGACCAAGAGATCTCCTAACGGTTATAGTTAAGTTAAATATGTAAATTGGGATATATATGTAGGGCATGCTGGTTCGTTTCATTAGAAAGTAAGGGATCTCATTGTAATGGTTTCGAGTATTTTGCTGGATGATGGGGTGTAAATCATGATACCTTTCCACCAATAGTGGGTTAGTTCCATAATGTGTTTTTTGGAGGACATATGAGGGATTCACCGGATATGGATATTTATTTTACAATTTAGATCATTCTTGGATCTTAATAAGTATCAATTCCACCTTATTGAATGGAAACAAACACAATTTACGATATTTTGACCTAATTGGAGTTTATTGATAAGGGATTTATCTGATCGAGTGCATCACCTAGGGGTTCTTCACCCTAGACTTTTAAAAATAATAATGTGACTTTGAATTTATGTTTTTATTAGTATAATTTAAATTAGATCATATTGAATTACAGGTATCCTCTTTTATGCATCAAAAATCTCTTTGGCCGGTTGAGGGGAGCACGTGTGTTCTTCCAGATTGACTTGAGGTTAGGGTATCATCAGTTGAGAGATAAATATACTAATATACCATGGACTTATTTCAAAAGTAGGTATGTCCTATTTGAGTTCATTTTAATGTCTTTCGGGCTGATGAATTATCTAGTTGTGTTTATGGCCTTGATGATCCAAATCTGTTACTCGTACCCGGATCATTTTTTGGTTGTTTTTGTAGATGACATCATGGTATAATTCAAGACTCATGATGATCATGCCCAACATATTGTCATAATTTTAAGTATAATGATAGATAATTCTTTATGAACCATTCTATATAAGTGAAAATTTTGTATTGAATTGATACATTTCTTGGGTCACATAATCTCTGAGGAAGGTTTGTCAGTGGACAAAGAGAAGGTGCGTGCAATGTCTTCTTGGGATCGGCATTTTTTTATCCAAATATTTCTATGGTTTACTAGTTATTATACAAGATTTATTAAGGTCTTTTCCTTCATATCATCGAAAAAATATGGCCTTTCCACAGAAGTGGATCATTTTAAATATTCTAGAGCACATAAAAATTCTTTCTATGTGTTAAATAGGCGTTTAGCTATTGCACTAATTTTGATCCTACATGATCTTGGTGAGGAGTATATCATGTTTTCTAATGCATCTTTGATTGGAAATGGAATAGTGATGATGCATGGAGATCGAGTTGTGGTGCATGTGTCATGATAGCTGTATCCACATGAATAGAATTATATAATGAATGATATCAGGAGTGCAAAATTTGTTTATTCCATGATGTGTTAGAAAAATTATCTATTGGGTGAAAAGTTTATTGTATACACTGACCACAAAAGCTTAAAATATATCTTTTCACAATAATATTTAAATATCTAGAAGATAATATGGGTATAGTGTATTCATTATTTTGACATTGAATTAGCGTATATTATTAGTAAGGTAAATAGTGTTGTTGACACTTTAAGAAGGAAAATACAAACTGAGTTAGTGTAGGAGTACACATCCAAGTGGAAGGTGATGACATTGCTGGCTGTGAAGCATATCATTGTTCAAGAAGGATAAGATCTGATGACCCTCATATCCTTACCTTGTGAGACTACACTTCTGAGATAGATCATGGAAATATAGTATGAGGATTCCTATCTTATATCAAAAGTATTGGTGGTCGAGTAGTAAAAAATATATTATGGGGTGTGTGACACGACACTAAAATTATCAATAGTTAAAGGATGATAATAAATGACCTTGTGATTTAATATAACCATTTACCATTCCAAAATATAATTTTAACAACTTACCATGGACTTCATGATAGGTCTTCAATGTATCACTCATAATAATTGTGTTATATGGGTTATTGTGGACTAATTAACAAATGTATTCTATTTATTTCCTCTATGGATGATTTTTTTAGTGTATTACTTGGGGTGATTTATGTTTGGGAGATATCCCATTTACATATGGTAAAACATAGTACTATTTTATTTCATGACCAATGCTTTATTCCACACTTATATAAATTTATACAGAAATAATTGGGTACCTAAGTACTTTTGATTATGACTTTCCACCTAAAAATATATGAGAAATTGGAACATACTACATGGTTATTCATAAATATTATATGGAAACCCATTCTAGACATTGATGGGTATAGGGAGAAGTAATTAGCACTCATTATATTCACCTATAAAAAAAGTTCTCGAATGAATATTTAGATGGTTCTATATGATGCACATTATGTTGGGCCATGAAGATCACCTCTATGCTATGTGGTGGGGTGAGTCTAAGTTGTTAGGACCATGTATTGTTCAAGAGACATTGGAATAGGTTCATGTGATTCACAAATTTATTTTTATGCCTTATATTAGTGACAATTCATATGATGATTGACAAATATGTCCCCTTGAGTTTATTGTGGTTGATCATTTATTCCTTCAGGTATTTCTAGATTAGGTCCCTATAGGAAACAAGGGTAGGGAATATTGGCACCTCTGTTTGTTTGAGCTTTTGAGATTGTGAAGAGGATCGTACCAATGGTGTACATATTTTATTTTCCACATAAGTATAGCTATATTCACAATTTTTTTCATGTTTCTTATCATCATAAGTATCACCCTAACCCTTCTCATGTGGAAAATTTTAATAATGTTGGTATTGAGGCTGATGTGTCCTTTGAGATCATATGATTCATGTTTTGGATTGAACTCATAATGTATTGTCGGGAAGGAATGTACCGATAGTTCATTTGTTGTGGAATAATGGATTTGTTAAAGAGGAAACATGGGAGAGGGAAAGAGATAAATAGTCTAAGTGGCCCAATCTTTTTACCTAAAAATATTAGTGAAACTTGGGTGTAAAATATGAGATTGATCTGTTTCAATTTAGGGAGATTAAAAGTCCATGATTCTTTTGAGATACCTTGTTCTCTTTTTCAGATACTCTTCTACTGTTATTTTTTTATACATTGGTTGGGTTTTATATGGGGTTGTTTCATGTAAAATAGGAGAAATTTAGAATCCCATGGGGTAGTTCATGGATGGAACATGGTAAGGGAAAAAATTTTGGGTTGCCCCCGAAAACTGTGCACCCAATTTTGGAGCCACAATAGGTGGCACACGATTTGGAAAAAATTTGTGGGTTCCTCCCCAAAACGTGCACCATCAAATAGAGGGGAACTACATGGTAGGCCCATGGTTTGTCAAATTGTGTTTTACATAAGAGTAACATTCACCCCCTAAGTATAGGTTCATGATTAAGGTGAATAGTGTGGAACAATATGTGCCTCCACCAATGAATCTATGTACATGGGTTTTGAAACACTCATAAATTTTATTAAAGATTCTAAAACCACTATTTCTACCCCAAATAACCTTGGATCTGCCCTAAATTATTTCCTTCATTCTTGTAATCTCTGAGAGAATTCTAAGACTCCTAGAACCCCTTTCTGTGCGAATTAAATATCTGGTGGAAGGATTCAACCCCTCTTCTAGCATATATCTCTTCTCATTGGTTTTATATCTCTCTTATCTCATGTTATCAAAGAATATAGATGATTTTTCCTCTTTTATTAATGGTTTAGATATATTTTTTAGGGATATTTTTCCATTAGATTTTGGTATTAGGTTTTGGTACAATATATTTTAATCCATTATGATTTAGATAGTTTCATATCAAATTGGGGATTTCAATTTAGAGAATGTCTGTCAATGACCTTGAGTTAGGTGGTATAATTGGAAAATTACCACATTATTAACTATAATTAGTTGTATATGATTGTAAAATTTCACTTTCCATGATGGTAAATTTTATTCTGAATTAAATTAATTAATTGATTTCCATGTGATTATTAAACCCTTCATGTGTCCCGCTAGAACTGTTATTGAATTTGAAATTGGACATGGTGGAAACCTGTTTGAGTGTTCCAATATAAATGAAATGATTAGATGTGAATTATTCATGGATTTTTAATGGTATTTTGAATATTTTTTATAGTTGAAATTATGAAAATTGTTTGAATAGTGGATTTAGAAAATGGTTGATAAATGTGTTAATAATGTAGAACCGTGAGATGTGATATTTTTTACTGAGTTGTGGTAGAGGGACTACTACTCAAAATACGAAAATGGTTATGGAATTATACTCTAGTACCCCATGATATATATATATATATATATATATTTTCTGATAAATTATTTATGGGACCAGGAATATTACTCCAAATACCCACGGGGTTTAGGAATAATTCTCTTGGCCCACGGTGGATGATTGTGAAATTGGATATTAAATGATAAATGAAAACCCATGATATAATAAAATTTGGTGTCCTTTTTTTGGTTGTTTCAGACTCCATCACTTTCCAAAGTAGGTATTGTTGGTTGAGGTGTCAGCATGATCATAGGACTATGTGGTTAATTAATAATAATCTATATGTGAAAAATATTTACATTATCATTTGTATTTTATTTTTTATACAATTTCATACACTATTATAGACAAGATATGTCTTTAGATTCCATTCATAGAGGTCTACTGAGTTTTAATCACACCGAAATTTTTCTGCCAAATCGATACATAAATTGACTTCATGTTTGTAGGACAAAATAAGTGTAAGAGCCCTATGATATATAAATGAGTTGGGATGCGAGATAGATCATGGATGATGGAACCAAAAATGATGTAAGGGCTCAATGGGGAGTTTTTAGTGCGTATTTATGTTGTGTCTTCATTTGAAACTTGACAATTATATGGAATAACATATCTATGAAATTGATTTATAGTCATTTAACCACTCATTGGGATTATCATGTGATGTTTATATTTGTTAGTAATTTATTATTCTTGTTATTATTTATTATTTTTTTGGTACCCACTTTTTTGGTTTATTGATAAATAGGTCATATTCTCTCTATGATATATATTAGACCCCCACATCTTGTTGACAACCTCTATCATATAGGGAGGCATTCCTAATGTAATGTATAAAACATTATTGGGGAACCACCTTATGGTACCCAAGTCATGACATTAAAAATTCACCATGATATATTTTTCACATGATTATTTCAAAAACAAATTTTATTTTTCAAAATTGTTTTTCAAAAAGTAGATTAAATTAATACAAAACACATAGACGTGATAAAAAAGAGGGTTTCCAAAATGTGTATTTTTAAATCACAACATGATTTTATATTAACTCTATATCTAATAATAATTATTTATTTAATATATATTAAAATATATTTAAATAAAATAAATACATTTAATTTAAAAAATTCCACATTAGGGTTTATTTTAAATAATTTAAAAATAGAAAAATTATTCACTATATAATAATTTCTAAAAAAAATAATTTTTAAGAAAAAAATAAACATATACCATAATCCAATATAATGTTGATTCAAAAGAATTTAAGGGGGTTAAATTTCACTAAAAAAATACTATTGTTACATTAAAACATAATTTTGAATTTAACTTCTTTATTTTGTTGAAGATAAATGATTGTTTAATGAAAATATGTATTTTCACTACTCAATGAAAGATAAATATTTTATAAAAATCCCAAAATTTACACATAAGTAAATATCTATATTATGATTTCAAATATTTAATTTAGTTATATCAAAAAATATTTTTAAAACAACTATATAACTTTTTTATAAAAACAATTTATTAGGAAAATATATTTTTGATGAATTTATTGATTATTTACTAAGAATATATAATTTTTTAATGAATAAGTGATTTATATGAATGTTTAATATATTATATAATATTATTCATACCCTTCTTTTAATGGTTTTGTTAGAGTGGATATTTTTAAAATAATATTATTTTTGCGTTCACTAAAACATGATGTCACATATCAAGCACACTAATAGAGAAACTCGTTATTGTGTGTAAAAAAAGCTAGATTCGGTGTTGAATATAATAAAAACTATCTAAAATCTAGATTAATTTGAAAAGAAAATTCATAACATCTTGGGATGTTACATTCTAGCTCCTTAAAATGGATTTCCCCATTGAAATTAATCTCGATCATCAATGGTTTTACATTTAAAAATCACTTTATATAAACCCACATCATAAAAATGAATAATAAAGCTACCCTTAAAAAGGTAATGTTTGAAACATAATGTTTATCTTATATAACCAATAAATATGTTATCGCATAGGAGAACATTGGTTAGAATTGATTATTTGGACATGGGAAAAAGTGTAAATATTTATAGAGAGTGATAGAGATTAGTGATGACAAGAAAGTGGGTTATCCATAGATTGTTAAAGACTAAAAACCCATAATCCAAAGGGTAAACAAGGGAGATACAAGGGAGATACATAATCATAACATGAGAATAACATTATTAGGACATTATCATAACATTTGAAAACCATGTCTTGCATATCAAAAATCATAATCATGAATGATGGAATAAATATTGGATTCTTATAATATAGGAATCTTAATATAATAAAACAACATGATCCATGGGATCATAACATTATCAAAAGGTATGTGTTTTGGTCATATACATAATTATAGATAATAATTTCATTATTATTGAATTCTCACTTCCAAACCATATTAGGTTATTCCATTGGTGGCTACACCTCATGGGAGTGACACACCACTATCCCCTGTGACATCCCTTTCCTAATAGTGGAATTCTATCACAACCAAAACCATAATAGTAGTCATGTTTCTCCCCCAATAACTTCAAAGAAAACATTGTCATTTACGAAACCGGGTTCACTCACTGTTATATTCTAGTCTATCTAATGATATATAAATCATTAAATAATTCATTGGAGGGGGATATCAATCCCACCCATATTTGGTGATAATGTAACCAATATCCATGGTTATGACATGACCACTATAACATAATAAAAAACAATCATGTGTGTGCAATAGGATCATAAAACATTTATCATACCAAATCCCATGATATAAAATTGGTTTCATAAAAATTTCATCATAAAATAACCTTTAGAAAGGAAATAGGTTTCATAATCATTTCATCATTTCATAAAAACATAAACCATTGAAGAATAATCAGGATTCATATGCATTATATCTGGGTATATCCTGCAAAAGAGCAACAGGTTTCAAAAAAATCATTTTATTACAAATTCAAACTATTTATAAAATGAATAAGAATGTTATACTTTGGTTATATCCATAGTTAATCATTTGAAACATAAAATGATGTCACCATAAACAAAAAACTATTTAGGAATATTAGACGGTACATTTATTATTGAATATATGCATTACAATTTGAAAAAAATTAAAAACATAAATAATTTTCAAAATTAATTTCTATGAAAATAAAATTTTAAACTTATAGTGGATGATTTTAAATTCATTTAAAAAATTTCATCAGAAAACAATCCTTTAATCTTTGAAAAAAACTTATTAAAACATAAAAAAATTATTATTATTTTTTAAAAATAATCTTGAAACTTATAAGTGAATATTCAAATAAAATAATGGTAATGAAAGTGATAATTTATGTTAATTATTTACATGTTAAATAAAATATTCCATTAATATGTTTGGTAATAACTAAACAGGCGTGGTTTTCATAAAGTGACATGAATATTACATTAAAAATAATTAAAGTTTAAAATATGGTTTAAAATTTATTTTAAAAATAATTGGATAATAGAAAAAAAATTGAAAACATTTTTAGAATACCTAGTTTTAAAAGAAAACATATTTCTGATAGAAGAGATAAATAAACTATGAATCTATTAAAAAAATCATTAATTTAAGTACCAAATATTGGAAAATGATAATATTACTTTTAAATATAATGAATAACAATAGGATATGATTAGTTTCTTTAGTGATGGATTGTAATATTATATCATTGGAAACATAATCATATAAAATCATGATATACAATGAGATTGTAAAATTGAAAATATGCAACTTTGGTAACATTGAATAGTAACCCCATGAAATAGAGATACTAAAATGGATTTGTAAATCCCAATAATTTTAAGGAAAATAATTATCAAATTAATCCATGGGATGTATATACACCACATAAATTAAAAAAGTGGTGAATATGGCATTTATACCATAGAAGTAAAAAGTGAGACGAAAATATCTTCCCTCAAGTCTCGACTTCCTTCTTACACGTCAAATCCTTCAATATAATAAATATATATTTGTTATAAATATATTACATAACCATAATTATACTTATCATATTATATATGATATATTAATGTACATTTATTACCCATTCATTAATATTTCATTGTCAAAAATCACATTTAGTGTAATAATTGCATTTTTTTAAAGTGTGTGTTCATTTCTTATTTTTTGAGTCCTATTACTTTGACCATGGTTCAATCATGTATATAATATGAATAATTACATAATTAAAGTATTTATAAATCTTTTATTCTTTTAATACCAATCATGAATGATGGTTTTGAGAAATGAAGTATGTTATGATCATGAAGATGGTAGGTCGTACGTACGCATGAGTAACATTTCCATTTTTCAACAATCATTATATAAAGAAGAAATGTAATATTGTTAATTTAAATAGTGAAAATAATAACATAAAAAACATATTATTTCTTTAACTATAAAAATCCATATCATCCAGGTGGTGTGGTTATGAAAACAAGAGAGTCACATCGGTTTGTGTAGGTTATAGTCCACACGTACACGAATAATGATATCATCTTTTTTTGAGTGAAATGGTAAGAAATAAAATAAAATATATTATATTTTCATAATAATAAATATTTAATCAATATAAAAAATATTTCATAAATATAATATAAATTTATTTACTGTATTCTTATTATCTTCCATGAAAAGAGTTAGTGAAAATGAATCGCATCACTTCGTGAGGCTGTTGTTCTCCATTCACACAAACAATATTATTGTATCCCCAATTAAATGGAATGTAATAATATTTCTATAAGATATAATGAATCAATATATATAATAATTTTATAATTTCAATATATGTAATTTATATTTGTCATCATACCCTATAGTGTGTGGTTGTAATTAAAGAACGAATAACATCGGTTCGCAAGGCGGTAGTCCTCCGTATACACAAACTATAATTTCATAAGCCATTTGATTAATATGGAGATGGTTATAGTTAATTAACTTAAATTAAAAACGTATAACTATATTTATTATAATTTGGTTATGATATCCTAATTTTTTAATAAAAATTCAAAGAGGTGGATGAAGAAATAAAATAAAAACTGTCATTGAAGTATAGTGCCTCTTCTTCGGGTAATTTGCTTAAGTTTGCATCAAAATACTTCTTAGTTTTTCTTTATTCCAAATATAAGGCTTATAAAATTAAATTATGGATTTTGGAATGTTATTTTTATTATTATTTTTCAATCCAAAAGGGCCTGATGGTTTGAAGAATAGATATGAAGAGGTGGCCTTGTATGTTTTAGGTGAGTGGCACAATTGTAATAATATAAAAGAAAAAGGAATATTAATGTTTTTATCAGGTAAAAATGTTCCAAAATGGTCCATTATCAAACATATAAGATTTAATGTTGAAATATGTTAACAAATTGTGTGTTTGATGTGTTTTGGGTTCTTTTTAGTCACTGAATTTTTATTTTAACAACATAGTAAACGTATTTTTACCTTAACCAAAGTAAATGATTTTTACTGTTTTTACTATTTATTTTAGTCAAAATTAATTTCAAATCAGTAAATAATATCATTTATTTTGATTAAAAAATGGAATCTATTTTTCCAAATACAATTCACAAAATTGTAAAAAATTAAATTAAAATTAATCTCATAGATATGATGAAGAACCAGGTTTTCAAAGAGTAAATGTTCAAAAGTTTAAAACGTATTTATATAAAATTTCAATATGAAATTGATTAAAATTAACTAAATTATATTAATATATATAATTGAACTAAGTTTTATTTAAATTATATTTACATTATAATTTAACTTTATAAATAATTTAAATAAAAAGGCAGTTTTTAATTAAAATCTATTATTTTTCAATATTCATGAAAAAATTAATATTTTCAGAAACATCTCACAAATTAAGAATAATATAATTTTATAATAATGATTTAAAAAATTAAATAAAATTTTTAAAATATAATTTAAAAAAATTCAAAAAATTAATTTTAAAATAAAAAATGTAGACTCTATGAAAAATCGGGGTTTCAAGAGCTGCATTTTTTAAGCACAAAATGCTTTTATATTAACACAATGTCTAAAAATAATCATTTTATTAACAGAAATTAAAATTTATTGATATAAAATATATGTATTTAATTTAAAACATTCCTAATTAGGTATTATTGTTTTGAATTAAATCATATAAATATTATGCACTTCAAAATAACTTTCATAAAAAACTATTTTAAACCCAAAAATAAACTTATACTAAAATATAATATAAAGGTGATCCAAAATTATTTAACTTTGTAAAAATAACTAAAGAATAGATATGTTATTTTAAATGATAATTTTGAGTTTAGATAACTTAATTTATTGAAACTAAATAATTGTTTTACAAAAATATACAATTTTTACTATTCACAGATTAATCAATATTTTCTGAAAATTCCCAAAATTTTACCATATTTTAATTTTGATATTATGATATAAATAATGAATTTAACTTCATCAAATAAAAATTATAAAATAAATCTAATATTCTCTCATAATAAGAACTAAAATTTTATTTGGAAGAAAATATATTTTTGATTAATATAATTACTTTACTAAAAATTGATTGATTAGTTACTAAGAATTTAAAATTTTATATTGAGTAGGAAATTTATATTTATATTTATAAAAGTAATTATTAATATTCATACCATACTATTTAATGGACAAGATATAAATATCATTTTTAAAATAATATTATTTTGTGGTTTGCTGAAAGTCAGTGTTAAGGGTCATACACGCTAATGAATAAACTCATTGTTACACAAAACACAAGATAATCACAGTTTTGTGTATAATGAAAAATATCTAAAAATTTAAATTAATTTCAAAAAATATATTTCATGAAATCATAGGATGTTGTAGTATTTGTTACAGTGTGATGATATTATCTTCACCCTTGTTAAAATTCAAATCCCCCAAAATATATTCACACCTTTAATGATTTTGATTGTTATTTGAACATTAAATCTCATGAATTACCAATAAATGGTTATCTTTATAAGGTTTCCTAGAAAATTATTAATGGATATACATTCATATCAACAATTTTACCCTATTAATCAAAAGGTATGTTGTTCTTGGGGAATATCTGTCAATCAAAATAAGAGTATATATGGCAGTCACAATAGAATGGTATTGTAAGAAAGGTTATATTTGTCCATATTTGATTATAAGTAAAACCAAAGGACGTTTTGGTTGAATATTCTCATATTGAATTTAGTTTCACACCACCAAGGATATATATGAATTTGGATAATGAACTAAATAATTATTTAAGCACTGTATAAATTATAAAAATGTAAAATGAGATAGAGTATAATATATGTAGTTTCCATATATTGGAATTCAAAAGGGTATGAATATAAAAAAATACATCAGATGATATTCTGAAATTAAATTAGATTTATTAAATTGATTTTATTGTTTTCAGTGTGTGTTGAAATATTTAATAATATAGATAATAGTTATTTAAACAACATTTTCAAAAAAATGGAATAATTATAAGAATATTTTAATAACAAAATGTTTATTTAAATATAAATATTTATTATAACTTATAAAAAAATAAATTTATTTCGAATGAAAATATTTATAATATGGAGAAGAAAATAGAAGATACATAATGAAAATAGTTTTATTTAACATTTTCTAGCATTGTTTCAAAAAAATTATAAGTCACATTCAAAATAATTTTAAAAAGAAACACTATGATGTTTAAATAGTTATTTTGATAATATACATAACAATAATATAAATTTAAAAATAAAAAAATTTCTATTATTATAAACTTGGAGATAAATTTTAGAAATAGTATGCGAGTTAAAATTAATACCTTTATCACATTGTTTTTATGGTTTTAAATCAAGAACATTGTTGAATTTAATATAATAATGGATTTTTAATAAAATTAAATATAATTTTGAGGTTTAGATTATAGTAATTATTTAAAGTTCAAATATAATAAAAATATATATTTTTGGTACGAAGTAAATTTCATATAGATGGGGAATATCAAAAAATATAATGTGAAACGTTTTCCTTGTAATTATGTATTTTATGAGTTAAGTTTAAATAAAAAATGCTATTATAAAAAGAAAACTAAAATCACTAAAAATATTAGGAAATAAAAAATGATATTGTTGATGGATATAAAACGATAAATATGAAAATTTATTTAAATAGCGTAGGACATACGACATAAAATAATAATGGGAAAGAAGAATAAATTAAAACCTAAAAGGGAGAAAATTTGTGAAGACATTTCTTGAAAACATCAAAATAAATTATATATTAATTAATTGCGGGAGAAAAATACTGTAAATACCAAAAATTGATACAAAATAGGAAATGAGATATCCTACATATAATAAACAATTAAATCGTCAAAATAAATATTAAATATAATGGATCGTAAATTAGAAGATAATTTGAGAGAAATTTTTTTATGAATTTCGTAATGTATGACACAAAATCAATTGAAAGATAGAATATTAAATTGAATTTTAAATACAATAATTAAAATTCAAATTGAGAAAAAATGTATAATTTGTGTATACATCATATAATAAAAAATGGGTGGATAATATAAAAATTTCCTCAAATGAAGGATATTGGAATAATAATCTAGTTACCCTAACAAAAAAAATTTTTAAACATTCAATAACCTAAACATTGAAGATATTTATTCTTATGTTTTTTACTATAATTTTTTAAATTTATTGGAATTTCTTTTTGAGAAAGTTGGTTTAAAAACATCGTAAAGACTTCCAAGGGAGTATGGTTTGAAATTAATTATGGAAAAAATATGTTTGAATGGGTAGAGAGGCTCCCATTTATAGAATAAATTGAGGAATTGTTTTTGTAAATTCTAGGTAGGCGAAGGGAAAACATGGAATATTTAATAACCTGAACATTATTAGTAGTATTGTTTTCCAAAATAAATCATTGTATATTATATTATATAGTATAATATAATAACAACATATTTTACAATCAAAAACAATTTATTTCATTAGTACAAGTAATTTCACTATTCTGAAAATAAACACATAAAAATGTTAAAATTAAAATGTGACAAAAAATATAAAATAGGAAAACTACAATGGGAAAATTTAGATTTCCCCAATCTACCAAATTCATCCCTTCTAAAAACAAAACTATAGAAAAGAAAAATAATATTAGTAAACCAATCAACATATTAGAAAATAAAAAAATAGAACCTTGAGAGGAATTATATTGAATGATTAATAAAAGAATGAAGAGTTATTTATTAGTGGTAATATAACTGTTGTAATTATAATATGACCATTGGAATGGAAACTTGAATATTGGGAATAATAACCTAACCCTTAGAATATAAATTTATTTTCAAAATAATAAAATTTAATATAAATAATATTATCAGGGGTAATTTAATAATATATAAGTAATTAATTTCATAAAATAAATAACCAGGTAAAAAACATAAAGAAAATAAAAACACATTTTTAATAAACATTATTTTAATATATTTTGTAAAAAATATATTTATTATGTAAAAAATTAGCATTCCCTGTCTTGTAAAGATATTTTCATAATTTAAATTTCATTATTTAAATCATCATGAAAACAAATTCCAAGGGTCATTTTTTGGAAATTTACTGAAATACTTGAATTTTTATGTGAATAGTAAAAAAGGGTTTTTAAAATACCATGTGTTTTATCAAATAATGATGATTCCATAATGACTTAATAAATATTAAAATTTTCATTTAGACCAAAAATAAATTTAATAAGACAATTGTATCACTTAAAAACATTAAACTTAATTTCCAAACTGAACAATATTTTCCAAAGTCTAAAGTAAAAGCATTTCATTAAAATAACATTTTTTCCCATATACCTTTTTATTGTACTAATAAATTCAGTTCATAAGGTTTTTTAAAGTCATAATTTTCTTAATAAATTCATATATATATATATATATATATATATATTAATATATATTTTTTACTATTATATGGTTTCCTTTGATATTATATTTTATTCAATTATTTATTCTAAAAGTACCATGCTCCTCAAGTATAAATTACACATATCCCTCCCATTTTCAAACCTCTCATCCAGAACATACCAAAGAAAAACCATGACCAAATTCCCTCCATCAAGAAACTTATAATTCATTGGTGTGTTCTATAAAAAACCAACTCCCAGATCAAGGGACTTTGTTACTATTTAAGAGAAACAACACTAATAAAAGAGTAATTTTTTATCAACTCTAATTTAATTATTCTTTGTTATTATCTTTTTTTTCAAATTCCATTAAAAATAAAATGTTATTATATTGATTAATATTTATTTAGAATTAAATTAATGATGTTATCCTAAGATTATTATTTAATTTAAGACATATTTAAATGTCAAAATTCTATTTTCACTATTCTTAACAATTTCTCATTAACGATCGGTTAACCACCCACAATGCTACTCCTCATGTTTTTGAAAATAAATTTTATATTGAATGCATGAAACAATGAGTCTCTACAAAAACTACTTTTTTATAACCTATCTAGTAAACATAATTTTACCTCCTCTTTGTTTTTAAATTCAAAAAACTGAAATACACAGTTTCATTCAGTAAGATATTTAGTGTTTGATAATATCAACTTAAATTTTTGGTGCATAGAAACATGACCCCTATTAATGGTAACATACCCATATTAATAGTAATAGGACCCTTATAAATAGTAACCACACCCATGAATGCATAATAAAATTTAGACATTTTATAAATAAAATAGAGTATTTTATGGATTAATAATTATAGGTTGGTATTCATGCAAGTAATAAATATTTAATTACAATTTTAAATTAATAAATTAATACAATTCAGTTTTATAAAAAAAATTCCAAAATAAATAATTCGTTTTCCTATGATTTTATGATAATTTTATCATACGTCAGTTAATTTTTGAATGTATTATAAAATCAGTTTTAAATTAAAAATCTGCATTTTTCATGTAAATAATTAATTTTTTAAATTATATTTCTCTTATTTAGAAAATTATATTGATAAAATGTAGTTCATTTTTTAATTATACATGTTGAAAAAAGGTTAAGGTGAATTTTTGGGATTTTTCTGAAATACATGAAATTTGTGAATAGTAAAATTTGATAATTTACAAAATATGCTAAATAATGTAATTTCTATATCATGATCGAGTTATCACTGATGTAAATGACTATTTTTCATGAACCAACCCAGGTCGACCCAGAACTGATCACCCTAGTTAGTCCGCGACATGGCCCCAGAGGCATTCCCAATCCTACCAGGCTGACAACATGAGTCAGGGCATCAATAGAGGACAATTGGGAACGATTTCACCCAATGAAAATTAATAAAGTGGTGGAAAAATTGGAATAACTCAAGGTAAATAAACAGCATGAAAAAGAAGGAATGACTAACAACAACAAACTAACTTAACCACGACCAAAACTCCTTGTGACCTCAGGAGTCACTCTCTGAACCACAACCAAGTCTCACCCATGATGAACAAGCTCGATTCAAACCTACAACAAAAATAAAATCAGGAAAACACTATAAGCATGAGTATTAAAACATAGTAGGTGTTCCCAAAAAACTAATCCCAATGCACCACCTTTAAATAAATAATTTACCAATATTAGGTTTGAACTAGATTTTACAAAATATGGGTTTCCACACAAATACTTTCTTTTCTAAATCAAGTAATAGTCCATTTCCCTTTTTAATTTAAAAAAACAAGTTTAATGTTTGAAAGGTATAGGTTTATTTTATTTTAAAACATTTTTGTGAACAATTTAGAAATCCAAATTTTAGTTGTCACTCAAAAGGAAAACCACACAAATCACACAACACACATTAAGAGGAATGGAAAAGAAGTGGCACACATGGTCCAGCATCCAAACTGGACCTCTCAATCGTCTGCCACATATAAATAAACACTTAAAAAACATAAGTCGAAGCTAGGAGCTCGTGAAAAATTCAGAACATACTCTACATGTAACTCATTTTGAAGGCATGCCCTACTCAATGACCTCCTAGAACCCTAATGCCTGATGTTTCCCTATATGGCCTGATTGAGGGGACCAATCCTATATAACTGATAACAAAACACCTCTCTCTTATGGGCCACTATCTAGTGCATAGTCTAAACTAGTGCAACACTCGTTCTTAGAAGATTCACTTACTATGCCAGGTTCTCATGTCAACACATGCATTAACAATGGGTGAGTATACAATGTCAATCAAGTATCCAATCATAATGCATGACCACCACACATAATAACTCAAAAAATATATGTACACAGCAGGATAACCCTTGACTCACCCCAAAGTGATTTTTCAAAATAATTTATTTTATAAAAGTGCCAAACAGGCCTTCACCAACTTTAAAAAAATAAAATATCATTTTTCAAGAGGGCTAAAACAATTGCTCATGCATAAGAAGAAATTGTTTATCATCAAACCAAAACCACACTTGAAAATCGGTAAATTGTGTTCAAAGGTCAAATATGTATTATTTCACTATTATGCGTCAGTTCATCCAAAAAAAAAATTCAAGTTTCATATATAAAATAAAAAAATATTTTTAAATCGGGTAATTATTCCAAAATTAATTATCAAATACTATTTATCATTTATTAAAATTAATAAAATATCAATCAATTAATAAATTCTAAATTTAATGGCAAGTGCAGCGGGGGAACTACCATGACTCTCAAACCAATCACAGTGACGCGACACGCCTCACGTGGCACACATGCATGTGAAAACTGACAACCATAGTATCACGATAATAATTCACTGACGCACTGCAACACCTATAAAAAAAAGTAAAACACAAAAACACTAATTCAGACAAATTCAACGAAGAAGTAGCACAAATGTCACCTTAGCGTGGAGCCATGCTTGACCAACAGGGCCGTGCAAAAGGGTGAATGGTTGGGCGCGGTGTCATGGTGCACTGGAAAGGTAACCAACATCATCAATGGTGGCTCAAATACTGGCATGGATGATTGTGGACCTGTTCGAAATAGCCGGGGGGTTGCGATGCATCGTGTGATGATTGAGGGATGACAAAGGGGTTGCGCGACAATTGGAAGGCAGCAATGTGCACCATCGAGGGCCTGCTGTTCAGTGGGTGCAAAGCAGGGGCGCACTTGAGGGATCAGATACAGGGGGGGTTGGTCGGACAGTGGGAAGGGGGGACGGGGTGGCGCGCCGCTTATGTCCAGACGATGCAGGGGTGCTGCCCCGCTACTGGCTGTCCAGAATAGGGAATGGGGATGGTACTAGGGGCCTACTCGCAGGCAAAAGGGAGGTCGTCCTATGGTCTGGGCTGGCCAGAGGTGTGGGAGGCACTTCTGGACGACAGATGAGAGGTAGTGGTATGCCGGATGGGCGATCAGACAGGTAGGAGTCATTGTATGCAAAGGGAGGTCCAAGGGGTGCGCTGGTCCGGCACACAGAGTAGGGAGAAGACTTGTGGGTGCAGGAGGTGGTTTGGCTGGGGGAAGGGGGTGCACGACTAGAGGTTATGTGGCAGAAGGGCGCCTGACCAGTGGTGCGGGGAAGCGGGATGATACGCTGGGAAAGAGGCGCTGTCGCAAGGCAGGGAGACCGAAGGTGTGGCTCGCAGGGCAGTTCAACAAGAGGGGTTGATGCGGCGGCTCGCAGGGTCGTATGGCCGGAGGTTGTGGCGGGTGTAGAGGTTGGATGTGGACTGGTGCAGCATCAAAGACCCGGGGGGGGGGGGGCGTGCAGTGCTATGCGGTCGAAGAAGGAGGATGGTAGGGGCATGGGAGCCGGTTCTAGACGGGCGAAGTAGGAAGGGTGCGGGATGGCACGCTACAAGGGAGAAGGGGGAAGACAGCCCATAGAGGAGGCAGAAGAGGTTTGGTAGAGCCGGAGCAGGCATGAGGTTTGCGAGGCAGACCAGGGTGTGGGGCAGCCGGTGCCGGGCGCTGTGGAGGAGAAGAAGTGGTTCACAAGAGGAGAAGGGTCATTCGCTCGAATGATATAGGCGGGGGGGGGGGGGTACAACTACGTGAAAGAAACAAAAAAAGACAAGAAAATAAAGAAGAAACAAGAAAGAGGAAAATTAAGTAAAAGTAAACAAATAAAAATAAAAATATCATATAATAATCATAATAATAATCATCATCATCATCATATTGAAAAAAATATAAATAATAAAAATACTCATTTAATTTTAATTAAATTAGTTAAAATTATTAACCACGAAAATTTTTAAATAACAAAATAAAATACAAAATTTATTGATTTAAAATTTTCAAAGACATGAGGGTCATGAAGATGTCTGGGTGAAGCTGCGCGGGGTTTCCAAATCGCGTTACACCCATGCACTCAATGACATCAACTCAAAAATGATAGTTTTTTGACAAAACACAAAACTCTTTTTTGGGGTTCAACTCAATCCTTGACAAAAAAATTAAAATGAAAGAAAATAATAAAATAAAAATAATAGATAGGTCGGGATGTGACAATTATCCCCACCATAACAGTTCCCATCCCTGGGAAGCCACAACAAGACCTGGACTCAATAAGAAACTCTTTAAGTGCCACTCACCCCCAAAATTTTATGAGTCTCTAGTTGATTGAACCAAACGAACACTGAATTCCACTGACAAGCAACTTATCCTCAAAACACGAACACTTTAAACACCACCAAAATGAAACCTGAAACAAAACTATGATATAGAAATGGTGAGGCCCGAACGGACTCCCCACCATAGGAAATAGGCCAAACTGAATTCAATGAGACCCGTGACGGGTCTCCACACCATAGGGACTGACAAGATTAATCGAAATTGAAAACATCCCGCGCGGACCAAAAACACCCCACCATGAGGGGGAGAAGGGAATGGACCTACTGATAGAGCATTGAAACTATCATCACCACTACCTTAATGATGTCACATCCTTGGAAGAACACAAACCACACTACACTAAAGACAAATATTATACCAATGTCTTTTACAGTACTAAGGTTCACCAAACTACGTGCCAGCTACACTCAGAAACCTATGGCTGGGGCACTAATGATTGAAGCATCTCCTTCCTCGTAGTCAAGCTTCAAAAATTCCCAAACATGACACATAGACCAAAATTTTAACTAACACACATCCATTAGAATAAATGTTTCAAATGGGTTCTTCAAGATCCATTCTTACAACTGATGGAAAAGAAACACCATAAAATGGCACAAGTGATGACTAATACATCCAAGGAATTCTATAAAAAGAAAAACTCCAAACTGATCCACAATCATCGCCGTACTCCTGCTGATGGGCTGAGGTTACCTTCGAAGAGCCAGGTCTAGCTTCAGCGCATTTCTTGGAAACCCCTCGATAAAATTGATGTAAGGGACCCAGACGTCCATAGGTATGGCAGTGTTTCAGAGCACTCGGGCACATCAGTCTATTATGCCCCCGATTACCACACTGGTGACAGATCAAGGCATTACACTGTGAGGTTGATGACTGAATGTATGAAGGCATCTTGATTCCTCTTCTAGTACCACAAACATCAGTATGCTTCTTATTCTTCTTATCACTATCTTCTATACTACTTCCCATGGTCGAAGGAGGATTCGCCACCTCAAGTCCTCCTGCTAACTCAACTTCAGCAAGGAACTCTTGTCTCACCACATTAGGGAAGGTGGTTGTGTTGAACTCTTACACCTTCGACTGTAGCTCAGGATAAAGCCTGAGCACAAATTGTCGAGCTTTCACGAGATCATTTCCAACATACACTTGTTCATACAGATCTGTGTCTAGGAAATGATGGAAGAATTCCAACACCAATACAACACCTTGCTAAAGACCGCACAACTCCATCCTATTCCTCACCTTTGTAACCTCAGAGAAATATTGATGGATGAACGACGACTTGAAGAACTCCCAAGTGAGATCTTCTCGAGGCTTGCTTTAAGACACAGACTTCCACCACTTCCAGGTTGGACTTTCAAGAAAAAAGGTAGCCAACTCCACCTTCAATGACTCAGGCAATGTGAGAGAACAGAAGTTCCTCTCAATCTTCCACAGCCACTCCTCTGACTCAAGAGGATCTACTATCCCTTAAAATAGGGGAGGGTTCAACTTCCAAAACTCGAGGATGTAGTTTATGGGTTGATCAATTGGAGGATTTTCTAAGGATGCACCACTTGAATCTGCACCTTGGGCATCCATCGAACCTTCGGGTGGGGGGGGGTGAACACTAAGGAATAAGAAAACAAAGAGTGAGATAAAAACATGGTCAACACTATTTTAAAACCAACTATTCACAATTTCCAAAACAAAACTGTACAAAACAATTTATTTTGAAGTAAAGAAGACCTAAACAACCCACAAAAAGAAACTAGTTCCAATGGGTGACTCGGACATATGGTTGGAGGACATACACCAGTCACACCACCATCACAAGGAGTACTACAGGGTAATTCCCCCGACTCCACATGGCTTGAAAGACCATGCAACTGCATAAAGGTCACTTTGTAGACTCCCATTTCATTTCCCAATAGAAAACATTCCATAAGAATCAAAAGTAATCGACAACCCAAATATCCCACGGTAACCCAATGTTCGGAATGATCAAGGGTTCATGATGTCCTTCTTGTTCTTATGCCTCGAGTCCCAACGATTCTTCTCCTTCTACTATGAAAACCCCAAATAAAAATTTGCACTATGAAAAACAAGCTCCCCTCAAGTGGCGACCTCCTCTAATACCATTCTGTTATGAACCAACCTGGTTCGAACCTGAACTGATCACCCATGCTGGTCCGCGACATGACCAGAGAGGAATTTTGGATCCTCCTGAGCTGGAAACAAGTGCTAGGGAATCAATAGAGGAAAATTGGGAATGATTTCACCCAGTGAAAATAAATAAAGCAGTACAGAAAAGGGAATAATGAAAGGTAAATAAACAACATGAAAAATAAATAACATCCAACAACAACAAACTAACCTAACAACGACCAAAACTCCCCGTGACCTCGAGAGTCACTCTCCGAACCAAAATCATGTCTCGCTCGTGGTAGACAAGATCGATTCAAACCTACAATAAAACTAAAAACATGAAAACACTATAGGCGTGAGTATTAAAACTCAGTAGGCATTCCCAACAAACTATTCACAATGCCCTACCTTTAAATAAAGAATTTAACAATTTCAGGTTTGAACAAAATTATACAAAATATGGGTTTCCACACACACACTTTCATTTATAAAACAAGTAATAGTCCATTGCCCTTTTTAATTTAAAAAAAACAAGTTTAATGTTTGAATGGAACAGGTGAATTTCATTTTTAATCATTTTTTTGAATAATTTAGAAATCCAAATTTTAATTTTTAGTCAAAAGGAAAACCACAGACATCAAATAACACACAATAAGTGTAATGGTAAATAAGTGGCACATAGGGTCTAGAAACCGAACTAGACCTCTCAACCGCCTGCCAGATACAAATAAACACTAAAGAAAACATGGGTCGAACCTAGGAGCTCATGAAAAATCCAGAACGTATGATACATGTGACTCATCTTAAAGGCATGCCCTACTCAATGACGTCAGAACACCATAACTCCCTGTGTTTCCCTACATGGCATGACTGAGGGGCCCAATCCCATAGCACTGACAACAAAACACCTCTCTGTTATGGGATACTTCCCAGTGCATAGTCTAAACTAGTGTATCAATCGTTCTCAGAAGATTCACTTACAATTCTAGGTTCCCATTTCAAAACATGCAACAAAAAGGGGTGAGTCAGCAAGTTTAATAAAGTAACCAATCAAAATTCACAACCACCACACACAAAAACTCACACAATCCATATACACAGTAGGATCACCCTTGAGTCACCCCTAATAAAGTTCCCAAAATATTTTATTTTATTGAAGTGCCAATCAGGCCTTCACCAACATTAAAGAAA
Organism: Viscum album; assembly: GCA_963277665.1. Lineage (NCBI taxonomy): Eukaryota > Viridiplantae > Streptophyta > Magnoliopsida > Santalales > Viscaceae > Viscum > Viscum album. The sequence goes on along the minus strand of OY728134.1, from coordinate 71,610,386 downwards.
AAATACTTATTCCTCAAGAGAACGAAAACACTTGCTCAAGCATCAGAATAAATTATTTATCGTCAAACCAAAACAACAATTTAAAATATGTGAATTATGTTCAAAGGACAAACGAGAATTCTTTCACTTTTGTGTGTCAGTTCATTAAGAAAATAATTCAAGTGTCGTGTATAAAATAAAAATCACTTTTTGAATCGAGTAATTTTTACAAAATTAATTATATAATACTATCTCTCATCTATTAAAATTAATAAAACCTCATGAAATTAATAAAATATAATGAAATTAATAAACTCTAAATTTAATGGTGAGTGCAGTAGGGGACATACCTCGACTCACAAACCAATCACAACGACGCGACATGCCTCACGTAGCGCACATGCAAGTGCAAGTTGACAACCATAGTTTCATGGAGAAACTTCACTGATGCGATGGAATACCCAAAAAAATAAATAAAACAAAAAAAACTAATCCAAAAAAATTCAATAAAGAAGCCGGACAAACATCACCTCAGCGCGATGTCCTTCTTGACCAACAGGGTCGCACGAAAGGGTGAATGATCAGGAGCGGTGCCGCAGTGCACTAGAAAGGTCACCAATGTCGTCAACGGTGGTGAGAAGATAGGCACGGAGTATGGTGGACCTGGTCAAAGTATTCGAGTGGTTGAGATGCATCGTCTGATGATCGAGGGATGTAAATGGGGTCGCGTGATAGTCAGATGGCAGCGATGCCCACTGGCGGGGGCTTACCGGATAGTGGGTGAGAAGAGGGGGCGCACAATAGGGTATAGATACATGTGGGGTCATCCAGATAGTGTAAGGGGGAGTCAGGGTGTCGCACCACTGCTGGATGGACGAGACAAGGGTCCTGCACCATTGCTGTCTAGCTGGAACAGGGAAAGGGGAAGGCGACAGGGGCCTGCTCATAGGTAAAAGGGAGGTGTGCTTGCTACCATAGATGGTCAGAGGAGTGGTTGGAATGTTTGGATAACGAACGTGAGGTGGGGCATTTTAGTAGGGTTAGTGGACATTGAGGAGTCATTGTGCGCAAAGGGAGGGCCATCAGGTGCGCTGGTCGAGCGTGCTGAGCAGGGAGGAGGCCGGTGGGTGCTGGAGGTGGTTCGGCTGGGGGCAAAGAGTGCACGACGGGAGGTCGTGCGGTGGAAGGGCACTTATCCAGTGGTGCGGGGAATCAGGACAGTGCGCTGTGCAGGGGGTGCTGTCGCAAGGCAGGGAGGCCTAAGAAGCGACAGGTAGGGCAGTCCAGCAGGAGGGGTCAAGGCGGAAGCTCGCAGGGTAGGATGGTCAGAGGTTGCGGTTGGGGTGGAGGATGAAAGTGGGCTGGTGCACCATTGGAGATACTGGGTGGGGGGAACATGTGGCACTGTGAATCCAAAGCAGGAGTATGGAACGGGTGTGGGGGAGTTAGTGCTAGGCGGGAGAAGTGGGGGGGGGGCTGGCACGCTGTAAGGGAGAAGGTGGGAGACGGCCCGTAGAGGAGGGAGAAGAGGAGCTGCGGATCTAAAGAATGTAGGAAGTTCGCCAGGTGGAGCAGTGTGCAGGGGAGCTAGTGTTGGGAATTAGGGAGGGGAAGAATAGTTGCACGGGAATAGCTACTGTGTGCGCTGCAAGGAGCAAGGTGGGGTGGGGGGCAGCCGTGTGGAAGACACAAAAAAATAAAAGAGAAGAAAGAAAAAAGATGAAAAAATTTAAAAGTAAAATAATAATAATAATAATATTATATAATAATAATAATATTTATCATCATCATAGTAATAATAATAATAATCATCATCATAATATCATCAATAAAAATAAAAATAATAAAAATACTAATTTCATTTTAATAATAATAAATAAATTATTAACCATGAAAATTTTTAAATAACGAAATAAAATAAAAAATTTAATCATTTTAATTTTCCAAAGATAGGCGGGTCATGACGATGCCTGGACGAAGCCGTGTAGGGTTTTACAAACATGTTATTCCTACGTGGTCAATGACGTCAACTAAAAAATGCATGTTTTTTTACAAAACTCAAAAGTCTTGTTCAGGGTTCATCTTGAACCATGATAATAAATTCTAAAACCAAAGAATATAATAAAATAAAAAAATAGATTTGTCGGGGTGTGAAAATTATCCCCACCATAATGCTTCCCATCCCCAGGAAGCCACAATAAGACCTAGACTCATGAAGACACTCTTTAAGTGTCACTCACCCCCAAAAGTTTAAGCGCCTCCAATTAGTCAATCCAAACGAACACAAAACACCCATGACATGCAACGTATCCTCAACACACGAACATTTTAAACACCACCAAAATGAAACCCAAAAAGAAACTTTGATAATAACATGGGGAGGCCTGAACGGAATCCCCACCATACGAAACATTCCAAACTGAATTCAATGAGACTCGTGACAGGTCTCCCCACCATAAGGAATGATGAGATTAAACGAGCTTAAAAACGTCCTGTATGGACCAAAACCCCCCCACCATGAGAGGGAGAAGGGAGTGGACCTACTGATAGAGAACCGAAACTGTGATAACCACTACTTTAAAGACATCACATCATAAAAAGAACAAAAACCACACTACACTAAATATGGAGATTATAACAATGTCTTTTACACCGCTGAGGTTCACCTGACTATGCTATAGCTTCACTCTAAAACCTATAGCTAGAGAAATAATGATTGAAGCATCTCCAACCTCTAAGTCAGGCTTCGGAAATTCCAAAAAAATGACAAATGAACCAGAATTTTACCAAATGCACATCCATTAGAATAAAGGTTTCAAATGGGTTTAACAATAAAAATTTTTACAACTAAAGGAAAAGAAACACCAAAAAATGGTATAGGTTATGACTAATACATCCAAGGAACGCTAAAAAGATAAAAACTCCAAACTAATCCACAAACATTACCCTACTTATATTGATGGGCTGAGGTGACCTTCGACGAGCCAGGTCTGGCTTCATCGCGCTTCTTGGAAACACCTCGATAGAATCGTTGTAAGTGACCTAGACGCCCACAGGTGTGGCATGATTTTAGATCACTCAGGTACATTATTTTCTAGTTCCCTCTCTTACCGCACTGGTGACAGATCAAAGAGTTACACTGTGAGAAGGATGACTGAAGGTATGAAGGCCTCTTGATTCCTCTACTAGTACCAATAGCATCAGGCCGCTTCCCTTTCTTCTTATCACTATCTTCTGTACTACTTCCCAAGGCCGGAGGTGGATTCGCCACCCCAATTCCCCCTACTCACTCAACTTCGGTGAGGAAAGCTTGTCTCACTACGTCAGGGAAGGTGATTATGTTGAACTCTTCCACCTTAGACTGCGGCTCAGGTGGAAGTACGAGCGTAAAATTTCGAGCTTTCATGGGATCATTTCCAATATACCCTGGTTCATACGGAGCTAATACGAGAATACAATAGAAGAATTCCAACATCGATCCAACACCTTGCTGAAGACTGCACATATCCATCCTCTTCCTCGCCTTTTTCACCTCAGAGAAATATTGCTGGTTGAGTGAGGGCTTGAAGAACTTCCATGTGAGATCTTCTTGAGGATTTCTTCGAGACACGGACTTCCAACACTTCCAGGTTGGACCTTCTAGCATAAGGGTAGCCAACTTCACCTTTAATGACTTAGGTGGTGTGAGAGAACATAAGTTCCTCTCAATATTCCACAACCACTCCTCTCCCTCAAGAGGATCTTCTTTCCCATAAAATAGGGGAGGGTTCAACTTATGAAACTCGAGGACATAGTTTATGGGATGATAAACTAGAGAATTTTCTAAGGATTCACCACCCAAAGCTACACCTTGGGAATCCATTGAACCTTCGTGAGGGTGAACACTAAGGAATAATAAAACAAGGACCAAGATCAAAACATGGTGAACACCATTTTAAAACCAACTTTTCACAATTTCCAAAATAAAACATTACAATTTTTTTTTTGAAGTAAAGAAGACCTAAACTACCCACAAGGAGAAACTAGTACCGATGGGTGACTCAGACATGTGTTTGGAGGCCATATACCAATCACGCCACCATCACAAAGAGAACTCTAGGGTAAATCCCCTGGCTATAGGGAGGTCCAGCAAGAGTGGTTGAGATTGTGGATTGTAAGGCAAGGAGGCCAAAGAGGTGGATTGCAGTGCAGTCCACCAAGAGGGGTCGAGGCGGTGGCACGCAGTGCAGGATACCTGGAGGTCACGGTGGGTACAGATGCTGGTGGCGGGCTGGTGCAGCATCGAAGATCCACAGGGGGGATGTGGTGTTGTGCATCCAAAGTAAGAGGAAGGAAGGGGTGTGGGGGAGCCGATGCTAGGCGGGAGAAGAAGGAGGGGTGTGGGAAGGAACGCTGCAAGGGAGGAAAGTGGGAGATGGTTCACGAATGAGGGAGAAGAGGTGTGGCAGAGCTGGAGCAGGAAGGACGTTCTCCAGATTGAATAGGGTGCGGGGGAGCCGGTGCTGGGTGCTGCGTAGGGGAAGAAGCGGTGCACCGGAGGAGTTCGGGCATGCGCTGCAAGGAGTAAGGAGGGGGGCAGCCACGTGGAAGACCCCAAAAAAGGAAAGAAAATAAATAAAAAATAAGAAAGAGGAAAAAAGGTAAATGTAAACAAAAAAACAGTAATATTATATAATAATAATAATAATCATCATCATCATCATTATCATAATAATAGTAATCATAAGAATAATAATAATAATAATAATAGTATAAATAAAAATATAAATAATGAAAATACTAATTTCGTTTTAATAATAATGATTAAAATTATTAACTATTAAAATTTTTAAATAACGAAATAAAATAGAAAATTTATTCATTTTAATTTTACAAAGACAGGAGGTGCATGCCAATTCTTGGGAGAATCTATACGTGGTTCCCAAAATGCGCTCTACCCATGCTCTCAATAATGTCATCTCAAAAATGCGCGTTTTTTTATTAAACTCAAATGTCTTGTTCAGGGTTCAACCCAAACCTTGACAAAAAAAATTAAAACCAAAGAAAATAAAAATAATAGATAGGTCAGGGTGTGACACTATTAGTTCAAAATCACAAACACATGTTAATATTTTTAGGCACATTAATCAACATTGTTTGTTGTCTGGGGAAAAAGAATAAAATAATGGTATAAATAATGGGAAAAACCTCCTCTCCCCCATTATACCCCCCCCCACCCCCTCTTCTCTTTACTTCTATCAATCCTTACGACTTGTCTAAATTCTACCCATTCATCTCTAGAAGCTATTAACCCATGTCTAAAAGCCCTTTCTCTCATAAGAAGACCAAAAACTCTCCCCTAAAGAGGCTCTCAAGGAAGATTACCACAAGATCTAAATTTCTATTCTCATTTTGTTTATTTCAAGTTTCGTTCATTTATTTTTCTTTACACACCTCCTTTCAAAAAGATGTTTTGATGAATCCAATAACGTACATGTACTATTATGTTGTAATGATAAAGGAATATTTTTTCATCGTTTCTCATTTCCCCTTCATTTATAGTATAAATGAAAACATCGTCTGATATGTGTTAATTTATCACATTCAAGGATGAAGGTATTTAAACTTATGTTACCTTCTTCAATTATGGTCGTGAAACAATTTTTATGGATGAAACACGCTATAATATATTTTACTATAACTTATTTAAGGTTATCAAATCCTTTTTTCATAGGATATTAATTTATAAATCAAAATGAGTTCGTTCTGATAAAAAATAGCCAATTATCACAAACAATTTCGATTAAAGTTTTATATAATGGATCTTCCTACCTCCCAATAACCAAATGAATTTTAGAACCACATAATGTTCATGTTGTTCTATATTAATATACAACTTTTATACTAGAAATCCATTCCTGTTGTAAATTTTTATCCATACATGAATACAAGAAAACCAGTCAGGAAAACCAAGGAAGAAAATGCTCCCGAACAATGAAATTGAATATCTTAACCTATCAAAAGGCCATGAATGAACCTTAAAAGGTTATAGTAAATAAATTAAATGTATATTAGGTTCTTGAATCATTTATTTAGGAATATAAATTTGATTATTCTGGTCATTATGATCAAGTGAGGAACACCTTCTGACATAAGGTAAGGGTTTTCCACCCAAACCACCATTTTCATTCGGGTTACTTTTATTATCTAATTACCTCCATTAAATACTTATTAATTCATATTTACTCCTAATAATTTTGGTTTTATTCTTCTATATATGTGTACCAACTATAATCATACCTCAATTCATGGGGTTTTATATTTTTTAAAGGTATCTTTTGAAAATTCTTCCTGAAATACAAGCATGTTCCAAAGAAATTTCCTGAATTCTTACCTATTTTTAAGGGAACTATATAATCTATTTTAATCAAAAAAAAATTATCTAAAAACATTAATTTTATTATGATAAAACTATATTGTTTCACTTCTAGTTTTATACAAATATTTTTCTAAAATAACTATTCTTTTCAAAGTAAAAGAGTATTTATCTCAAGAATTACTCGATGATTTTATAAGTGTATTTTCATTTGTTCCAACACTATTATTGATTATTATATATCAATGGGACTAATATATTTTGATATAATATCCCATATTTTTTTAATTGTTTATTATTAGTTTGAATATGGATGTGCTATCTTGAAACCATTCACCACATTACATTGAATTGTTACTTTTTAGGTTTAATGAATGGGGTGAGTTAGTTACATTTCAAATGTTAGTTTCAATATGAATTTATATGTTCTTTATGTGTATCCTAGTTCATATGAGGAATGAATTGGAATTATTATAAGGGGGGTGGGGCCTGCTATATCACCTCGATGCATCATTAGGTCTCATGAGACAAATAGATATGGACTTGGCTGAGGCCTTGCCAATTTTTAATATGGTTTGGGAAGAGGCGTTAATAATTTTTAGATGTCTTGGCTGAGACCTTGAATGTATGTTTCAATATGTGTAGCATATGAATTTCCCTCATTATGTGTCAATAAATTCATAGGTCAAGAGGTTATTCGACTTTTAGAATACCCATTATTATGTTTTATTATGGAATTATTTACGCAACCTAGATTCCTACCATATTAGGTTCCTATTTATTTTTAAAGGAATGTGTTTTAAATTTTTCACCATGCCTAATGTTTATGTTATCTTTCACTTTAATGTTTACCCTTACTGGGCATCTAATCTCATCCCTTGTTATGTTTCACTTTTCTCAAGACATAAAGAGGTATTCTTTGATTGACTTGCGGGGATGATATTAGAGTGGTGGATGTTCCCAACAGAACTTATATTTTATTTTTCATTTCAAGTTGTAATGCTGAACTTATTTATGTATCTGGATTTCCAAATATACTAAACAATTCATTACTTTAGGATAAAAATTTCTTTTAATCATGTCAATGTAATATAATAGGGCACAAACTCAATAAAACTAGGGTCGGGTTGTTATAGTTGGTATCAAATGAAGATTAGTAAAAAACATGGAAACCATATTTATAAAACATTGATTAGGGAATAAACCCCAAATATGGTCTTTGATGATAAACATACCAGAACAACCTAGAATTTAGGTAAGGAATAGATTATGTGGATCTTTCTATAAAAAATAGACGTCTCGAAACTACAAGTAGGCATGGTTCTCGAACATATGTATACAATAGTGAAAAATATGATAAGGAGTTTCAGGATTGACCCAAGTTATCTTGGTACATGACAATGGGCCTAACTGCTCACCTGGTTTGTCACTAATGGGGGATATTCTTAGGATAATTCACATTTTATTTAAAAGCCATTGTGAATGATTTAAATGTACATTTTCCTCAATAAAACCATGTTTATTATTATGGGATTATCCATGAATAAAATTACAATATATGTTACGTATTTTTCTATGTTGATCTTATACATTATGATTCATAACCTAATATAGTGTATGATATAATTTACAAATGGCACCTAGTGAAAGGAATAGAAACCACATGAATGTGTGTATCCAATGTAGGTATTTCCCTACTATGCTAGATGATGATGTTGGATATGGAGTTGTGACTAGTATGGAATAACTTATAACTATATTGAAACATCTTACTCAGGTTATGAACAATAACCTTAAGAGGGTATAGTCATAATGTTATCATGGTTTGGTTTAGTTATTAGTTATGTCATTTGGTTGTTGTTTATTAATTTTATATTGTTTTCTTTCTTTGATAAAGAGGGTATACTCTCCCTATGATTGATATTAAACCCTTATTTCTAGTTATCAGCCTCTGGAATATGGGGAAGAATGCCTGAGGTCATGTGACTGACTGGATCAGGTTACCATTATGTCTCACCTGGGTTGGGGCGTTACAAAGTGGTATAAGTGGAATTTTATATTTTTTATTTTGTCTTTCAATTTGGGAAAGGTATATAAAATAATAGGATGATTCATGCCTTGGTTAAGAGATTGTTCATGGTGGTATCTAACCCATGTATGATAGTAACATCCAAGTTCCTAGGGAATGATTATTATTGTTTTTCTTGCCATTATAGTTGGATGTTATTTCACCCCGATTGATTCATTTATTGTGTGATTTGATTATTTTTTCTTTGTTTTTTATATTTTAATCATAGAACTGTGTGGAATAATATTTGGGTATGCATACATTCTTCTCGGTACTCATAAATTATTGTGACGTGCATAATTTTTTCAAACGCACAGAAAAATGGATTTTGGGTAAGATGTTTTAATGAAAATTTTTTCATATCTTTTGTGTTTTGGATGAAAAAGGTGGCTAATATGAAATTGAAAGTTTTAAAATGATGAAAAAATATAAATAAATGGGTTTTTAATGAGACTTGAATATGAGAATGAGTATACCTTTGTTAACCATGGCCAGGATATAGGATGGTTAAGGATAGTCGTAGTGCCTCAGTTTTGACAGTGTGGTGGGGAAACGAATGAATGAATTGTTTGGGATTTTAAAAATTTCCTCTTGTTTAATGTGTTAATTTTTTTATGTGTCTTGATACATGTTTTTGGATTTGTAGAGATATGACTCCATGAAGATGTTTACTGATAGAACTATATGAGTTTATATCTATAAATGATCCACCATCAGTGAATCATAAGGCACTGATAGTGCTGGGTGAGGGAGATCGAGAGTAGTTCCATGAGAAATTTTCTTCTTTTTTGATGTTTATGGAAATATATGTAGGGTGTGTTTGGAAAATAATTCTAGACCTGACAAGTGAGTTTTATTTGTAGCGCCCTTCGACATTTATAAAAGAGGTGGATCTGAGGTAGCTGAGTTTTCTGTTTAATTATATGTTGATGATACATGAACACCCAGAGATTACAACTAATAAGAGAGTCCAATTGGTTAAATACATGTAACGTGGTCTCAAAAAACAATATTGGTACATCCTCACACAATATGGGAATCTATAGAATATGTAGTGGAAGGAATTTCAGGAGAAGTTCTTAGAGTATTGTTTCCATGAGAAACTCATGAAGGACAGAGTGGTTGAGTTTTTGAGGTTGAATTAGGGTAGTTTTTCTAGTACAGGCTACGAGGGCAGATTTATATATTTTCAGTTCTTTTCTATAGAATATGATTTATATTAGGATACCATGGGAAGGTAGTTTCATTATGGGATTAAATGTTAAACTAACTCCCTGGTGAATATATTTAGGCTGATAATGTTTTCAAAAAAAGTGAATTATATTTTAATTTCCATGGGGAACATGAAGGTAGATTTCTGTAGAGGAAATGTAGTTTTTATGGATGATTAGAAGCTATGAATTCTAAGTCTAAGAAGCATCATTCTAATAATGTTGACAATTATAGTGGAAATTAGGGTGGATAGGGGAAAGATCAGTTATAGTGGACCTCATGAGAGAGATCTTCCAATATTGTGGTATGTAGGGTCACTTTTTTAGACAATTCCCCTAACCATTGGTGGAATTATGATCTTGTAGTAGGATGAGACATCTACATTGGTTCCATAGGAATCCATGGAATATGGGTAATAATATAGTATTTAGGAAGAATCAGAGTGTTGGAAGCCGATCTTTTACATAGTATCAGTTAGGGAGCTTGATTTCTACTGGATATGGAAATATATGTAGGGGATTTGGTGATTCTATGAAATAGTACTCGTATCAGTAGTGTGGTGGAACCCGGGGGACTTAGATTGTGTAATAGGGAGTGGGGTAGGATAGTTTCATGTTGTTCATCCTATAATGGTGGATAGTGAGGCTAGACCATCAATAGTTAGAAGTACTGTTATTATAGCTCCTATAATTTCATGTTCCGTGTTTGATACCACTTCCTCTCATTATTTTATATCTACAATATTTATGAATGGTCTGATCCTGGTATTGGAGTTTTTGAGTGGGTTTATGAAAATAGATACACCATTGAGAGTATGATCTAGAGACATTTACTTATTTAATATGTTTTCTCTCGAGGATGGAGAGTATCATTTTCTTTTGAATTTCTACATTATGGATATTTAAAGATTTGACATAATTATGGGTATTGAATGGTTAGTGTCATACCAAGACCACATTTATTTTTACCAAAGGGGAGTGACTTTTATGTCTCTGAAGGGTGAAAATTATATTCAACTATGAGAATGAGATATCCAGGAAGGTCGTACAGGTTCAGTACATCAAAAATTGGGGGAGGTCACCACCTAGGTTTCTAATCTATTACTGGATAATAGGAGTGTAAAATGTAATGTATTTCCACTAATGGTAGAACATTTTAAGGATATTTTACCTGATAACTTTTCATGGTTTCCACATGAGAGAGATGAATAATTTACAATTTTTTTCTTGTCAGGGTTGGTCTAGTTTCTATTCCACCATATAGAACTTCAATGATTTATCTCTATGATATCAAGACTCATCTAGAGGAGTTGAAGAATAAGGGATTTATCTATCTGAGTATGTCACTATGGGGTTCCCTAGTCTTTTTTATAATAAGGAAAACAAAACTCTATGCTTATGTTCTGATTACTAGAATTTGAACCAGATTCATGTGAAGAACCAGTAGCCTCTTTTATATATCAATGACCTATTTGACTAGTTAAGGGGTGCCTGCATTTTTTCCAAGATTGACTTGAGATTGGTGTATCATCAGTTTGGAGCCCAACCATCTAATATACCAAGGACATCTTTCAAAAGAAGGTATGGAATGTATAGGTTCTTTATAATTCTGTTTTGTTGACGAATGCACTAGTAGTGGTTATGGCCATAATGATCATAATATTCCACATGTAATGGGTCAATTTTATATGGTGTTTTTGGATAACATCTTGTTGTACTAGAAAACTCATGAAGATAATGCCCAACTTCATGACATCGTTCTAAGTACACTTAGAGAGAATCAAATATATTCCAATATAACTAACTATCAGTTTTGGATTGATTAGGTAAACTTCATGGGTCACATAATCTCTGGGATATGTTTGTATTTGATCTAAGATAATAATCAAGTAGTGGTTCTTTATGAGGATCCCAAGAATATTTTCGATATCATCAATTTATTCAATTTATAAGGATATTATAGGGTGTTCATCCAGGAATTTTCTTAATTTGAAGCACCTATTTCATGATTTACTAAGAAGGGGGTAAAATATTAATGTATAGAAGTGTGTGAAAATTCATTCCAATAGCGGAAGAGTCATATGAAAATGGCACCAATTTTAACCCTACACGAGCCATGTCAGTAGTATATGGTGTTTTTTGAAATTTTTGTGATCGAACAAAGAGTGGTGTTAATGCAGGAAGATCGAGTTTGGAATATGGGTCATAAACATAGATGCCACATAAATGTAACTAAACTACATATAACATTGAGTTAGTTGTAATGATTTATGATTTGAAGTGTTGGCACCATTATCTGTAGGGTGAAATGTTTATTATGTATACTAATCAGAAGATCATAATGTGTATCTTTTCATAGTGAGATCAAAATCACCAAAAGTGAAGGTGGGTTGTCTATATGCATCCAGTTAATCTTGATCTAGCATATATGCCTAGGATGGGAAACAATGTTGTCGATTCAAGTAGTAAACAATAGAATTAGTTATTTCATGAGTTTGTATTGAGTGGATGATGATAGATTTAATTTTTGAGATGCATGGTTTGGTTCAGGAGAGACAATAGAATATGAAACACATATCAGTTTTAGTGGAGTCTACATTTTTTATCCATATATAGAGACATGCGATATGAAAATATGGAATGATTTTCCTTGGGGGAAATCCTCTACAGTGAGGACTCATCGTCAAATTAGACAATAGAAGAGGATGAGATAATCTATGTCAAGAATATGGTTGTTGTTTATTTCAGTATGAGGGATGATATGATGTCAAAATTTCATACCTCAATGTTAGTGGGTTTGACCAAAATTTGTTGTGACCTATAATAACAATATTGGTGGTTGGGCATGAAAAGGGAGATAGTACAGTTTGTGACATAATGTTACACCTATCAATAGGTGAAGGATGAGAATCAAACACATGTTGGAATACTATATACATTTCCAATTGTTCAATGGAAGTGGGATGATGTTACTTTGGATATTTTGGTTTGTATCCTATGGTTTCCATGGAAGAATGGCGCTATTTTGGTGATTGTGGACTTTTTGAGAAAATAAGCACAATTTATCACTTTATGGGAAACTTTTTATGGGATAAATTGGGATACTTGTATGTTCAGGAAATATTAAATATTCATAGGGTTCCTAGAGTACTACATTAGACACTGAATCATGTTATACTTCATTCTTCTAGAAATGATTATAGAAGGAACATGGTACACACGATTTACTAAGTACATATTTCTACCCACATACAAATGGGAAGACATAGCATACTATACAAGTTCATGAAGATAAGATTTGATAGTTTTTATTATACTTTTGTGGGAATTTGGAGAAGAACCAATCTTTTGGGTATTTCTCTTATAATACCAGTTATCGGGAAACTATTTAGATGGAAACCTATGCGGCTATTTAAGGAAGGATATGCAGATCATTTCTATGTTGGATGGAGGTACGTGAGTCTGATATGTTGGGACTGACTCTCATGTAGGAGAAATCATAGCAGGTTTAGTAGATTCAAAATTTTATGGCAATTTCTCAGAGTAGGAAGAATTTAAATGTTGATAGATGATGATGACCCCTTCAGTTTGTAGTGGGTGATCATGTGTGCATTCGGGTGTTACCTTGATTGGTTCATTATAGGATTTGGAGGTAGAGATATCTAGGGCCTAGTTTTTTTGGACCATTTGAGTTTTCTGTGATAATCCAGTTGGTGGTATATTGATTGGATCTTCCATAGAGTTATAAAGCTATGAATGATGTTTTCTAAAAGTCACAACTTTGTCAGTATCACCCCGACCCATTCACAAGTGATATTTTTTGTTAATGTTGAGGTTAATACCAGTGCATCCTTTTGGTATCATCTAAAATGTGTGTTGGATCATAGTAAAAATTTGTTTTGAGAAATACTGTGTTGATAGATCATGTATTGTGGTGATATGGCCATGTTCAAGATGATACATGGGACATAGAATTAGGTATGTTGGCTCAGTGGCCCAATCAGTTTGACTCTGAGTCTTAGAGATGCTTGTTATTATAGAAAGAGTTAGATCCATTATAAGGTGGGTATCTTATAATATCTTCAACTTTTCTGGAGATTTTTCAATCTCATTTATATGTACTATGTTTCCTTTTTTTGAGTACATTTTTATGGGTTTTATCGTAGGTTCTTTTGGGTATTATTTTGATTTTTTTGGTAGAAAGTTGGGTAGTGCACAGTTGATGAAAGGTTTTCTCAAACCGTGTTCCCAAGACAAAAAAACATACAAACACAAATAGAGGGGATGCACATGGTTGGTGTATAGTTTTTCAAACATAGAACCCTTCTAGTAGTAACCATGTGACTCCCAGGGAGAAGTTTCACAATTAGGGGAAACCGTGAACATTGAGTAGAAAACTATGCATACAGAAATTTAATTCCATAAAAATTATATCAAAAAACCCATACCCTATAATTCTACCTCAACCAACCATTTTTTAACCCTAAACATTTTAACTCACATTTAGAGGCTCGTATACAAATTCTAAATCCTTCTAACCCCTGTTATGGATGATTTGAAGTTTAGATTAAAGATCCTCACCTCTCCCTTTAAAATACCCAAATCCCAATTGGTTTCCTTTGGATCTCTCATCCTTCTCCTATATTTAAAAGAGATTTTTTCCTTTATTGGTGATAGATCAAGATCTAGGTTTGGTTAGATCTATTTCATTAAATTTTGGTTCTAGTTTCTAGATCTACTATTTGTTCTTGATTTCACATTTTAATTTTATACATCAATTTTTCATTTTATTCTAGAGGTATTTTATCATTAATATTGAGGTTGGTGGTCTAAATTAATTTCCAATAGTCTTGATTCTAATTCTATATATTCATTATATGATTTCATTTAAAATGAATGGAAATTGAATAAAGAATTAAATAAATAGTTTGATTGATTAATTTATGGAAACATGAAATTGGATTAATTAATTGGTGAGTTAACTAATTGATTGATGTGATAATGCAATTGGTGAGATTGGATTTATTAATTAGTAAATTAATTAATGAAACTTGTCGATGTTGAATTGATGATTAATTGGGATTGAGTAATTGGTCAATTAATGTGTTATTAATTAAGTATAAATGGAATTTAATGATGGTTGACATAACCTTAATGATTTAATGGGTTATAAATTAAATTTTTTAAAATATTTTAATTATTAATTGTAATATTATTTCATGTGAATTAATGTGTTGAACCTTGTTTGTTAATGGATTGAAAAGGTACATTGTAAAGATATTATTTGATAAAAAGGTTGATAATATTTAACTGTGATGTATGTGAAATTTTGATATGTGTGATATTGTGATACATGTATTTTTGTGATAAATGTGTGTGGGATAATGATTGATACTTCAAAACCCTATAGTGATAAATGAGTGTGGGATAAAGATTATTGCTTCAAATGCTGACTTTAGGGATTGATTGATTATGAGTGTGGGATACAGATTTCTACTTCCAAAACCCACTTCTATGATTGATTTATAAACTTGTGTGGGACATGGACTAATGCTTCAAAACCCATAGTGAAATGGGGGTGGAAAAAATACTAATGCTACAAAACCCTATGAGGTCTAAGGCCGAATGTTCTAGGCCCAAAATGTTTCCATAGAACTCTGGTTTCAATTTTCCATATTATAAATTCAATTGATATGATTAATAATAACCATTGTATTGTGATATGTGATATCCCTTGGGGATAGTTTAAACATTAGAATAGGACAAATCTTGTATTGATGGTTTGGGTTTCCTCAGAACCCATGAGTTTACATGGTTAATTAAAGATTAATTATATGTGATAAATATTTACTTATGAATTGTAAAGTATTCTTTATAATACTGCATACACTATTATTTTACTGGATAATTTTTTAGACATCATTGGTAGGGGACTTCGGAGATTTACTCAAACCCTAATCGGGCTGCATGATCAGTACCTTAATAGACTTTGTGATCACATGACAAGATAATGGAAATGGAACCTAGTTATATAGATGTTTTGGGATGGATCATGGATGAGGAAACCATACATAGTGTCGAGACCTAATTTTGAGTAGTCATCGCATTATTTATTTTGGTTTTTTCATATTGACACTTGACACATATTTGGCTTAGAATATCTATTGTTTGGGTTTGGATATTGTATTTCTAGTTTTGATCATCTTGTGATTATCTTTTTGTTCGGTTGTTGGTTATTCTATTTGGTTGTTGTTTATTTCTTTTCCATTGTTTTTCTTCTTTGATAAATACGTTATAGTCTCCCCATGATCGATATTAGACCATCGCTACTAGTACAATGTCTATAGAATATAAAGAGGCACAACTGAGGTCATGCGACCTAACAGCTCGGTGCACCGTATAGAATAGAATATGTGGAGTTGGAATAATTTTACAACAAACTTAAACATATTTTTAGAATGGTTTTATTCAAATATGTATGTCTCCTTTGGGGGAACCGATTCTATTTATAATGAATAATGATGGATAAATTCATCTATGCATTGATTATAGAGATCATAATGGGATTGAAGTTAAGAACAAAGATCCTCTTCCAAGAATTGATGATTTTTTCCACCAACATTGTGGGTCTCATTATTTTCCATGTTCGATGTCCAATTAGGATATCATAAGATATGGGTGAAGAATGAAAACATCCCAAGTTCATCCTTACAAACATGATATATGAATTATGAATTAGTTGTTTTTCCCTTTTTCATGAATACTTATTTTACTATATTTAATGATTTGATAAATAGAATATTAAAATATTACATTAATAAATATTTTGTGGTATTTATTAAATATAATATGATTTATTCCAAAAGTCTCAAGGAGAATCAAGTTAATTAAATGATAATATTACAAACTCTTATGAATTAGAAACTATATGATAAATTTATAATATGTGAGTTCTTGTAACAAATATTTTTTTTTCTTCGAGAATTTCATGACCAATGGGGAATCTCATTTGATCCAACAAATAAAGGTCCATGAAAAAATGGTCATATCCTACTACTGTAACAGATATTCATCGTTTCATCAGTCTAGTTGGGTACTAAATATGGTTTTTGAAAATATTTTCTTGTATTTTTAATCCATCAACTTCGTTAACTCAACAGGCAGTTATGTTTATCTAGATAAAGGAGAGTGAATAAATTTTCCACAAATTCAGGAAGAGATTGGATAATGAACTTTTACTAGAATTACCTTCAAAGGAGGTATTTTTCCTTTATAGTTATGCATCCATAAAAGGAAATGATTGTTTACTAAATAAAATTGGAAAGGTGATTGATTATAAATCATGAAAGTTGAATATATATGAAAGGATCTATCATAATAATTATCTTGAATTAGATGTAGTAATATTAGTTATGAATATTTATAGTCACTTCCTTTATGGGGATAATGTGATATATACAAAGACCAAAAACGTTTTAAGTACGCATTCACAAAAAATGATCTCAACCTGTTTCTTCATTAATAGTCAGAGATAATAAAGAACTATAGATGATATACTCATAACAAACTGAGAAGGTTAAATAAGGTAGTTGATTCTTCTAGAAGAAAAGAACCTACTACTCAATCTATGATATGGACAAAAAAGACCCTATATTATTGGATATGTAAATTATAGACACGGATATCATAATGTAAGTGAATAAATCCTTCCATTACTAAATGATTTTCCAACCATCTTCCAAAATAGGATCAAGGAGGTAAACCAGGATGATGTGGAGCATCAGAAGAAAGTTTATGTAAGAAAGGAGGTGAAGCATTATGGGTTCTACATCGATGAATATAGTGTCATTTGATTTGAAAATATACTATGTGTACCTTCATCACCTTAGGTAAAGAATCAGCTATTGGGTAATGAAAATATACCATCTCTATCAATCCTTCTAGAAAGAACTAAGATGTACTGAGATATTCATGGGCACTTTTAGTGGGACGACATGAAGAAGGAGATCATTATGTAAACCTCAAAGATCATGGGTATGACATGAAGTTAAAAAAAGTGAAAATAATTTAATGGGATAAAAAAACTACTTATACCCATGTCGAAATGGGAGAATATCATCATACACAATGTCACTGGTATCATTGAATACTTCCAAAGGAAACCATGTGATATGGGTTGTGGTGTATTGACTCACCAAGACTTCTCAAATCATCATTATTCGATAATATTTCACTCTTCGCCAATATTAGAAGTTATATGTAATGGGAGTGGTGGAGATCTATAGGGTACTTCCAAAAATCATTTTTGATTGATATCAAAGGTTAACTTATAAATTCTAAAGAATTTTTCAGCATAAACTGAATACTAAGTTGAATTTTAATAGGGGATGTCACCCCCAATCTATATGGAAATCTAAAATTACTAATCAAACACTTTAATAAATTCTAAGACATTTCTCAGTGGAATTTAATGGTGGACAGGATCAAAATCTCCCATTAGTTGAGTTCTCATACAAAAATAGTTGTCAATATTGTATGCAAATGGATACATAGGAATCACTATTTTTGAAGTGATGTTGGACTCCAAATTATTAGGATGAATATTTTGAATGAATGATAATTAGGACTGATCTTATACATGAGATAATAGAAAATTATTATGACAACTAATAACATATTAATGTTTCTCAGATTTGGTAGAATATTTATGCTAACAACCATTTAAAATGTATGGAATTTGATGTTTGAGACAAAGGCTTACTTTAAATATCACCTAATAAGAGAGTCAGTCAGTTTGGTATGAAAGGAAAGCTTGTCCCTACGAATATTATCCCCTATGAGATCCTTTATCACATTAGAGTTGTTGAATATTGGCTAGAACATCCACCAAATATGGATTAAGTTCATGATGTCTTCCATGTATCACTCCCAGTGAAGTTTATACCTGATCCCCCACATATACTAAATCTGAAGGAGGTACAACATGATAATAACCACTCTTATGAGTAGAAGTCTGTGATGATATTGGGGGATAGAGAAAATTATCTATTCCAACAGATCACTAACTATGTCAAAGTGATGTGGTTGAACTATAAGTATGAATAGACAGTTTGGGAACCAGAGGAAACAAGGAAATAGTAGTACCATCACCTATTCTCAATTTAGAATATGAGTTGAAATTGTTCTGCCATATTTTCTAAATAACAGAATAATTTAACTACAAATAAATTATTAGTAATATTTGTTTCTAAAAACCTATGTTTTGTATTATATTATTTAATATTATACAATAATTGTACAAATAAAAATAAAAAACACTTTATTTCACTAATAAAAATTCCTACATATGTTTGAGACAAAACCAATTTAAATAAAAAATCATTACAATGGGAAAAAATATAATATATAAAAACTAAAATCAGAAAACATGAATCACCTCGATCTTCCGAAATCAACCCTCTATTGGATAATTCTATAGAAATAAAATTGAATATTAGTAAACCAACCAACATATTAGAAAATGAAATAAAAAAACATGTTAGAAATTGTAGTGTATTATGAATAAAATAATAAATTGGTATTTATAAGGAGTAATATGACTGATGAAATAGTAATATGGTTTTTGTAATAGTATTATAATTTTGTTAATAGTAATATGAACGTTGGACTTGTAACCTAGTTGTTGGGAATAAGAACCTGACTATTGGTACAATAATTTAACCTCAAAATAATAAAATATAATATAAATAATATTTATCGTGATTAATTTAATAAAATATAATTATTATTGTTCCATAACATAAATACCAATAATAAAAATTAAATGAAAATAAAACCAACTTTTTAATAAACATTATTTTAATGTATTTCATAAAAAATAATATTTTTATTATTAATATTAGAATTATCTATGATAGAGAATAATTTTATAAGATAAATTTCATTTTTTAAATTAGCGCCTCAAAATTTCCCAATGGTGATTTTTTTTAATTTTCGGAATAACATCAATTTTTACCTGAATACTAAAAATACATGTTTTTAAAATACCTCTTGTTTTATGAAAAATTGATGATTTAATTAGTAATTAATAAATTTTTAAATGGTTATTTCAACTCAAAATCAGTTTAATAAGATACATGGATCATTTTAAATCATTAAACTTAATTTCCAAACCGAAAAAAGTATTTTCCAAAGTCAAAAGTCAAAAATATTTAATTAAAATTAATAAAATAAATTTTTTGACATTCCTTTTGAAAAAAATAATAAATTCAGATTATAAGGTGTTTTAAAGTCTTAATAAAATGTTTTTTAATTCATATATATTTCATAATTTCAAAATTGTTTTTATTCAATGGTTTACCATGATATTAATATTTTAAATTTTATTATTCAAAATGGACATATATCCTCAAGTATAAATAACCCAAATCCCTCCCCATGGAAACCAATCATCCCATACATAAAAAATCAAAACAAAATCTACCAAAATACCCTCACTGAAGTCCCTTATAATACATAGAGATATCTTTCAAAGAACCAACTCAAATCCTCGATTGATTTTGCTTCCATTCAAAACAAGAAACACTTAGAAAAGTGTAATCATTTATCTACGGTTCTCTCATTATCCTCTTCAATTATACGGTTTTCTAATTCTTTTTAAAAAAATATTCTAAGATCTAAAAATATGTTTTCTATAATTAAATTAATGATTTAAACCAACTGAATTTATTTAATTTATGAAATATTTAACTTTTATACACCTTTTTTCTCTATTCTTGATAATGTCCCCTCAATGGTAAATTAACCGCCCATGGGGACATATCAAACTCTCAACATGTCATTAGATTTATGGATTTTTATAAAAAATTATATATAATATAAAATGGATAAATATTAGTATTTATATTCTTATATAGTTAACCTTAATATTGTTTAAATTTCAATTAAGAAAGATTGTTTAATCCAAGAAAGAACCAATATTTTAATAAATATATCATATCAAAACGTTTCACCTCTAAGGATGTAAATTAAGAAATATGATTCAATGATTATAATTGATAAATATTAAAATAGTTGATAAGATTAATTTCTATTTTCATGTTTTAGTAAAGCTACGTCTATTATTTAGGATGTGGAAAAGTGAAAAAATAAAGTAGGATTTAACGTAAGATAATTGTCCACTTAATCTTTTACATTGATGAAATCTATTTGTAGTGTGCCCTATAAACATTGAATTAATTTATTCCCATACATTTTTATTTATCCAATTACTTAAAAAAATAATAATTTCTTAATGATAGACTTTAATTCTCTCACATTATTCCATTTCCTTAATCCATATTTTATATCTTCTTATTTCCAAATTCATTTAGTAAATTTATCTCTTCTAGTTGAGAAATTCATATATCATTAAAAACAAAACCCATTAATTATCATGGGGTGTTCACCTTGATGTAAAAAAACTTATTTATTATTGGATTTAGATGTATCAAATCCATATTTCCTTGTTAGGGTTTTTAAATGATTTAATGTTACGGTCTTTAAAGACTTATATACTGAATGATTTTCTATAAAACACATTATTTTTTAAATGGGTTATTGATTAAATTTTTTTGTATGATATTTTTCAGTCATGTGAATTAATACATATTAATGGTTAATCTTGATAGTGATCTGAGGAATTTTGTAATGAATTAACCTCTATATATGACATGTTTTATGATACCAAGTTCAATAACATCTATAATTATGATTTATGAAACCTTAGAGACAAACCTTGGTGATATTCTTATGAATGCATAAATTTTATGTTTTAGTCATAATTTCATGTTTTTTATCATGTACATATGATTATTATCTCATGTTATAACAAAATTATTGTCTATGATTATTTGTCATGTTCTACTACCTTTTTTTATTTTTTATAAAGCTTTATGCTCACCACACTCTTTTGATGTATGCCCGAGGATATGAGACGCAATAAAAGAAAATTAATATAGACTTATGAATTAACCTTTAAAGTTCTATAGAGGATTTTTATGCTAATAATGTTTTATATTTCTAATATATATTAAACTAAAACATAAAATATCATATGTGTTATTATGTATTGTACCATGTAAAGAAATATTTTTGTATTAAAAAGACAGGACTTCATAGATTCCCATTAGAGTTAGCTTGTTTTTTTGGTTTAGGTGTTGGAATAATTTTGTAATAGTAAAATTAACATCAAAATATAATAATAACCTCTAGAATATGTGGATTTTAATTTTCATATATGAAATACATGTCATCTAATATTTATATAGTTATGTATCATATAATTCTTTTAATATGATTATCATTTTTCCCAACAAAAATACAATATAAACCAAGACCACTGTTTATACTTCATTTATAATGTTACAATTTGATGAAATATAATAATAGTTATATGAATTTTTTTATATGATTTATTTTATACTTTTCTTTAATTCTATATAAATTAAATAAAAATAAATTTTATTATATGATAATGAAAATTCAAATCAATATTTTGGGTGTTATATTATCCCTTATTCAAAAAATTAATCCTAGAATTTTTTTTATTGTAGTTATCTAGTGAAAATCATGTATGGATATCCATAAAATATAAATTATGTTAGACAAAAGGACTATTTTGAACTCAGATTGACTATTTAGGGTGATACGATGAAAATATTTATTTCCCCGCAATAGGAATATGTTGATATTTTTATTAGTATTAAATATTATATATATATATATGTATGTATGTATGTATGTATCTTCTTTTTAGGTACCAAAAATCATATGTGTAATTGACTTTCTAAAGGAATAAATTGAGTTTCCTTTGTTTTTTTTCTCAATAGGAAACTTTACATTCATCATCTTTTTTCTTATGATCAAGGAATGCTTTCACCATTTAGAGATATATTATGAGAAAAACAATTCCTTGAAATTTTCTCATTATATATGCCTGATTTCATTACTATCATGCTTAATGATTAGAATAGTTTTCAGTGACTATATTTGATCAATGTCATCCATTTACTCTTATATGGCAATCATTTATAATATTTTCCACTTATTATTATGGTGTTATGGCACCCTTCTTCACATCCATTATTAATGAAGATTTAATCTCTTTAAATGCTCATCATGGTTAAGATATATTTGATACCTGATGAGAGAGAAAATCCATGTCTAATATTTAATTAAATTATATTAAATTAAAAATGACTTTAATTGTATCAAAAATATTACCATAACTATTAAATAGAGAAAATTACTAAAATTGGGATGGAATCCTCACACCACTAAGTGTTTTCACATATAAATCACCATCTAATATTCTTAAGCCAAAATTAGTGTACATTATTAATCAAAATCACTTTCAAAATTCCCTATAACCAAGAAGAATGTTTATCATGCATGAATCATTTAAACATACATTTTTATCATTTAATTTATTATTTTAACAAGAAATCGATTATAATATCCACTAAATGTTAATTTTCATCATTCTATGAAGGAATAAGCAGTGAGTTACTCCTTGGTTGGAGAATTTGGGAGTTTAAAACGGCTTAATTTATTATTCTCAACATTAGATGGATAGATAAACAAAAATATGACATTTTATATAGTATCACGCATTACATTGGATTTCTCATAGATAAAATTAGTTCATTTTCCATCACAATAAATTCTTAATTGGTTCATACTATTTATGTGCATCAAATAAATCCAATTTTATTCATGTAATACATGATTATATATAGTAAAATCAGAGTAATAAATGTTATAAATATGAAAAATTAATTCTAATATTTTCTAACCAATGATATTAATTTTAAATTAGGATTGTTTTAGTATAACCTATATCACTTTCAGTTACACCTCATGTAATATATATTCTATCCACTTATCCTTTTTACTAAATACACAAAATAATATGAAAACCTTAATGTGATTCCTTCTAAATTTCCACTAGAACCACACTTCAAGATCTAGTTTAAAAGATAAAAATTTTATTCATATACTCTTATACCTATTAATATAAATCAAAACCACTAATATAATTTTAATAGATTATAATTATTATCTCATTATTTAAACACACTCCAAAAATCCATAGTTTTAGTGTTTTTGAATATTATATAACTATTCATATTACTAATAAATTTAATTTCCACCTATTTTTCAAAATTATCATTGTATGAATCTATTTTCGATATATCCCTATATAAAATTCCTAGTAAATGGGGAAACATAAGAATGTAGTGAGCTCAATTCTTAGTAATATATAAAAGAACAACATCAATTAGACATAGAGGATTTATGATTAGATTATAAACAAATAAAATATATTATCAAGATAAAATGAAATAATTAATTGAGTAAGATCATTACATATTGAGAATATATTTATGAGTCATGATAACATAACTAAAGATCATGATAATAAAATGTAAACCCATAGAAGGATAACCATTAATATATAAAATATACCAGAGAATAATAATTTTGAATTAATAAATATAAACCATTACGAAATAAAAATGATTTTATATTGACATAAAAATTGAAATGTGTCAAATATGAAATCATAGGATATAATAATAATCTATCATAGCTAAAAACCAAGATATTTACATCATATTTGATATGTAAAACCATATATAACCCATAATAAAATTGATTGGGGTAATGTAATAATATATTCATACATATATCTAACTCATAATAACTATCATAAGTCATTTAAAATCAATGAATTCTTAATCCATGAAAATAAAATGGTTTATTTGAATTTATATGGCGTAGAAAAAAATTATCCTTAAATATTAAGTAACTGATAATATGAATATCAATAATTCACTTCATAATAAATGATTTTCTATAAAAAAAATCTTATATATAATTAATCCATGTACGATTTTATAAATAGTTTTACCTAATTAATTGAATGGTATTGTTATCTAGATGAACACTATTGAATAAAAATAAGGAATTATATAGTATTATCAATATAATATTATCGGAAAAAGGAAACCTTTATGAATAGTTTGTGACATGTTAAGAAAAAGGTAGTGATTGATTAATTTCTATAAGGGGATTTCATTTTCAAAACACCATGAGTGCCTTAGAATTCAGATAATGATGTAAAAAATGATTTTATAATAATTTTTTTCTAAAAAGGTAGAATAAGAATAATTATAACATAGGTAGAATTATATGGATGGAATTTAGAAATTTATTAACATGGATATTAAATCCATTAGATAAATATAAAAAACTATTAACATTTAATAATGATATGCCCATGTTTTTATATAATGTTAAAATATTTAGTAATTAATAAATGAGTTGTTTAAACATCATTTTTAGGAAAAAAAATAATGATAATAATATTTCCATGAGTATAAGAATATTTAAAGATAACAGATGATAATAAAATATAATAAACATAAATTAACATAAAACTTATTCTGATAAAAAACAAAGGAAACTATAATAGTAATCTTGGAGATAATTTTGTTAACATTTTCAAAAAATATGATATAAGGGAATTAAAAATTCAAATTGAAAGGAAAAAATCCTATTAAATATTTATTTTAATAATAAAATAACCCAATAATTAAATTTTAAAAATGAATATTGGAAAAGTAGAAGAAACGTGGTGAGAATGATGAAAAATTGTAAGAAAACTAACAGAAATTAAATTCTATCATCTTAGTAATGGTTTTTAGGTTACTCACATTGATTAAAATGATATAAAATTTATTTTTAAATATACTTTGAAGGTAAAATGATATATATAGAAGATAAAACTAATTTAATATTCATTATATCCAAATAAATAATTGTGATATGAAATTATAAAGATATTAAAGATAAATATCTAAAATAGTGAGTGGAATATTTTGTTTACAAAATTAAATATTATGAGGTAAGTTATGAAGTTTCCTCATGATCAAATTTGTTTATTTACATTTTTATATTTACAATATATCACAATTTCATTATCGGATAATTATAATACCTCACATCTTTGACTAAATATTATTTTCGTCTTACAATCTTCTTTAAGGGGTTGAAAATAATGTTGTTAATAATTTATTAATTGTTCATTAATTATTTATTATTTATTATTTCCCATTATTTGTAATAATTATTTCTTTAACGAAGATTAATTTTAATCATATTTATATAATATTATTTTTACCTTATATAGCTTGAAGTAAATTAACTTTATAAAATTGTTTACTTAACATTGTATTTATGAAGATATGTGCACACCCTTATGAAGGCTTTAGATTTTTTAATTATACATTTACATAAAATGTTTTGATAATATTACCCAATTTAAATTATTTCTTTATGTGGATTTTAAATACAATATATTTTCTTTAAGAATGAATAAAATTCACATTACAGTAATTTATAATGAACAATATTAAAACAACCAAGTGACCGTAATACATTTGATCAATCATGAGGTAAGTCCTCAATCTATCACGAGAACTAATATATTGATTGTAGCTAAAAATTTTGGAGGCATTATTCAATCAAATGAGTTGAATAATTTTTTAATTGTGTAGAATATAAATCTAAATTGATCGATCACATGTTTAAGACAATTTATCATTCATTAAATAGGTCTACCATGACAGAAACTTTTGCACATCCTCGGATCGACTGTATAACCATTTGAATCAACCTCATGAAGATAGTCAGTAACTAATATGACAATTGACTTATTGTAAATTTATACATACCTCTATCACTTACCAAACACAGATAAATTTTCCATGTGAAAGTTTGTCTAAATTTATGATTCTTTATTTTCATGTTCTTTATATTTTTATTATTTTTTATTAAAAAAAATATATGTTTATTGTCTTCATTGATATAATTATTTTTGAAATTCTTATTAATTACTTTTCACTAATGGAATTTTTTTATAATAAATTCTTATAGTTTTAAATTTCCATCCTGTGATTTAAAGACTCAAGATTATTTCATGTAAAAATGAGACTTTTAAAATTAAATTATTTGGAATCGGATTAGTTTTCCTCGCATACTCTATGCGATTTTTCTATTAGAATATAATTCTATTTATTATTTTTTATTATTAATACATTAGTTATTATATAGAGTACCATAAGAAATAAATTTTTAGTTTTATATATTATCAATGTAAACCATGAGGTAATACATTATATCAACATTCAATGAATAAATCTTGTATTTCTTCTAGAAGTATGAAATTTTATGGGATTTTTATTTTAAATATATTGTGATCAAAGGAAATATTTATATTGAGTTCTATAGAACTTTTTTAACATCGAGACTATGAAAATTATTGACATGTTACGTGTGATATACCTTGGTGATTATATACTACTATTTGTTCGACTTCATTCATTTGATCCTTTTATTCAAGAGAGAACAATACAACCTAGAAACTTATATAATTACCTTCTCATATCATTTAAATGGTTTTTATTTATTCTTTTATTCTCTAGGTCTCATTATACTAGGATATAGTATTGATAAAATATAAAAGTTGGGTTGAACTTCTCCACCAAAAAGGTAAATATTGGTTTTTCTGAACCAGTAAAAGGAAGGGGTTTTAGTAGTTACTTTTTATATATAAAGGAAATTTAGTTTGTTCCACCACCATAAAGGGTGACTAATGATTTTTCAATCTAACTGAGAAAAATCAATCTTTTCCTTTCTCCAATGCTTAAAAATATAGTAATAAAGGGTTTTGGATCAGCTCAAAATTCATAGATTCAATATTTAAAGGGTTTTTTCTCTCTATCTCTCTATGTTAGAGAGGGGTAAAGTGTACAAAAAATATCATTTTGATTTTTACTACTATAAAAAACTATATATTCAAAAAAAATTAAATAAAATATATTAATATTTAATTTTTATAATGATTAATTGGATTATTAAAAAGTGAAATTCACTCTCCTACTGACCTTTCAGTTAATATCACAATATGAATTAATAATTTCTTCTAAACCATGACCCCTATATTAGGAATATAAATATTTATCTATATTAATCAATTATTGAATTAATAGTCATGTGGATAAATTTTTTTCTAAGATGTTCCTAAAAAATTAAAATTATTTTTATACACCATAATGACCATCCTTTTCTGATGAAACAAATTATGGATTTTAATAGTCCCACATAGAGAACTTTATCATCAACAGTCAGGAAAACATGGAGAATCTATACAAAATACCTAATTTTAATCCTAAATAAATGATCAGTAATGATGTTGTTAGATATGTTTTAAATCAAATTTTAATTAATCCTATTGGGAAATTAGTAGAAATTTTTATATCCACATATCTATACCTAAAACAGAACATGAAATATATTCTATTTTATAAGTTACTCAATTAAGTTTACATAATATTTTAACAACAATTTTGGGAATGTTAGGTGATCATTTTAATGTGATTAAATTTCGTTGAGAAGAAAATTTGAATCCAATTTTTCATATATTTAAAATTATAGTAAATTCTATGAGTGGTTTTGAAGAAAAATAAATTATTCGACATTGGTTAAAAAATATTTATGAGAATTTCTCAACTACTGTAATGCTAAAAATTAATTTATCGATGAATAATAAAATTTCAATTTATATATATTAGATGATTTTATTGGTTCCTTATTATAATATGATTTATAATTAAAAATATATATCTAAAAAACCATATTGTGATAAGTAATGGAATTAATTTTAATGAAAAAGTAACTACTTACTCTGATGGATCTATGTTATAATCATGAAAACGATATGGTGGTCCTAATGTAATAATAAGAGGACACATAAAGAATAACGGTTATTCTCAAATATTTATGAAGTATTTTCCTAAACAAGAGTATAAGGACAACTGATAATGTAGTATATTTTTAATGATAATTCCAAAATTATTTTTTAGAAGTGAAAAAAGTGGTTTTATCAAGCCTAATATCCTACGAATCAAAAAATAAAACATCTATAGATAAAAATATAAAAGTTAAAGGGAAGTTATGATGGTGTTTTGGAGTTACACACTGGAATTAGTTTCTAGGGATGGAACTAGTGAAAAATATGAATTATAGTTTTTTAATGGATTCATCTAAATAGGTATGTGAAGAAGATATTTATTCCTCCCAGGAATATGATTTCAATCTAGTTAAAAATGAAATTAATAACGATATTTTTAGGATCAAACTTAAAGTAGAAAAAGGTTTTATATTATTCATGAATGTTAAGAATAAACCTAAATAATTTCATGAGGAAAATGAAAAATTAAGGAATACACCATCAAGAGGAGATAAAAAATTAAAATCTAATATAGTAAGTGTTCAACAAGAAAATATTAAACTTAGGGATTATCAATACAATTGTAAATAAACCCAAATAATTAAGTATAATTAAATTTAGGATGAAAATGATAATATTAGGACTGAAATTGAATGTTTGAAAATAGATTTTATTATATTATTTCATGGGACACAAAGTTATGATAAGATGATAAGATTGAAAAATAATTAAAAAAAATTTATTCTCAGAGGTGATAATATGTTGCAAAAAAATTATAAGATATTATTTTTGAAAGGTAAAATTGGAAATGATTCAATTTTTAGATACTCTATATGTCAAAGGAAGGCCCATTGTGGAAATAAATGTTCCATGATATTTTGGTTTTACCTTATCCATACCAAGGATCTTATATATAAATCATTATCTTATATATATATTATGAATACATTTTTGAAATCCATATGGGTTCCCAAAAATTCAAATAATAATGCCATAGGACCCAAGTTTTCATGGGTACAAACATCTCTTGGATGCACAAAAAATGAAGAATGATACTTATATAGTTGGTGTTCATTTCATGTGACAGGTTACATCACAAGATCTAAAATAACAAAAATTGTTATATTATATTACATTAAATCTAGACAACACATATATAATCGATTCCCTCTTAAATGGTGTGAAAGAAAAGGAATTTATTAAATTTGGTCATGAGGTTATAACTTCTAAACAGCATAAAATTTACATGTTGATCTATTTTACCCCCATTGAAGCTGTTAGTATTGTAGGTAAAATGTAAATAATTGTTATTATAGATAACTATAGCATATTCACATAGACTTGTTTTATTTCACTTAAATTTTAGGATTTCTTTAATTTTGTTATCCACTCAAATTCATGTCAAAATGAAATATAGAATATTTGTCATCAATTATATGTGATAGAGGTTTTTAGTTTATAAATATAGTGTTTGATAACTTCAATTAATATAATTTCAATAATAATCATTGTTCATCCCTAAGGATACCATATAAAAATAGTGTTGTTTAAAAAACTAAAAACTTAAAATAAATGTCTAGGATAGTTTAAATGAGAATGATTTGAAAAAAAAATTTGCAATAAAATTTTTAAACTAATCTCTCATGTTTCAAAAAAATTAAATATATAATTCTTAGAAAAAATATATTTTAAAATTTATATGGGAAGGAATCCTATAATGGGTTATTTCAAAGTATTTGGTATTGATGTCTACGTACTTAGTTTTAATGATATGTTAGAAAATATTGATTAAAATATAATGATGGAATATTTGTTGGATATTCTAATTCTTTTAAACCATATAGATTTTACAAAAAAATTCATAAATTAATAATATTTCAATCCTAATATTAATCAACGTCATTTATATTGAATAAAATATCATTTAGGCTAGTGTGACGTAGATCTCAGAAATGTCAAATCGGGTGACCCATAAAATTCATAATTAGATGCATTAGATAAGGGGGGAGTCTCGATACTAAAAGGATTTAAATTTCCATTACTATCATTTGGTTGAAAATTTAATTGATGATACAACTACTGGTGTACAAATTATAAATTACATAATAAATGTTTGTTCTTATCAATATTTTATTTTTAGGTACGTACCTTAATATTTCAAAGAATATTTATCATATTAAAATTGGGTTATGAAAATAAAAGTATAATTAAAACATTTTTATTTTATTAAATTAGGAAAAAAAATATAATCCTTAAGGATCATAACATTATAATAAACAAATTGATTTTTAATAATAAATTAGATAAATTATTTAAAATAATTAGAAATAAATCATGATTAATATCCTAATGTTACAGTTAATGATATGGAATATATTATAAAGAATCAATTTCCCAAGTTTCTCTCTTATAATCTATAATAATTATTTTGGAATATTTATTTCAATTTAGAATTAATTTTTTTAAAATGGATGTCAAATGTTCATTTTTAAATGGATATATTTATAAAAAAAATTTTGAAAAACAAACCCTAGATTTTGAAATTGAATATAAACCTAAATAAGTTTTGAACCTTTCAAAATATATGTATGTTTGGTAACAATATCCTTGTTCCGGGTATAAGAGTTTATCATTATTTTTTTAATATTTTTTTTGAAAATGGAATAATAAATATGACTTTTTTATTAAGAATAAAAACAATATAGTTTAATTGTTAAAATATATTTTTATGATATTATATTTATATATTCAAGTGATGTAGTTTGTAATTATTTCTCACATTTAATTTATTTATAGTTAGATATGACTCTTATGGTTGAGCATAAATAGTTTTTTTAATTATAAATAGTTCATGAAATATGGTTTCTTTCTTAATTGTTAAAAATATAATAAATAATTCCATAATTGTTTTTTTGGTTTTGATGGTTTATAATATAAAATATTCAAATGTGTTCTTATTGTATGTTAAATTATGATGAAACTAGAAATCATATTTATAATAATAGTTTTAGAACTATGATTGGTGACTTTATTTAATTTATAAAATCAAGGACAAATTTGATATTTTCAATATATATATAGGCTAGATTCCAATATAACACAAAATAAACTATTTTATATTAGTTTAAAGAAAAATTATGTATGTTAAAGGTTATTTTAATATCATATTATTTAATATTACACATACTTCGTTTTAGCTAATCCATTTTTTGTATTCTGAATTTTCATTTTAATTTTGAAATTTGTCTGATTTACTATGATAATACTTCCAAAAATTTCTATCTATAAGAGTATTTTTCATCAATATCAAACAAAAAAATGGTTCAAGAGTTCAAATTAGTTTATACCATACCAATAACGGGATATAGTTATATAATCAATTTCCGTGGAAGGTAATATTATTTACATATTTAATATGCCCATGGATTTAACTAAGTTTGATAATATGAAATTTGAACTAGGTATACTGTAAATTCAATTATATAGAAAACTTTTACGAGTATTTTACTTATGTTTTTGAGTTGATTCAATAATTATGCTTATTTTTTGGATAGTGTGCATGTTTTACTATCATATTATTCACTGAAATATGATTTAATAACAAGTTAGTAATTAGTACATTAAATATCACTCTATGTCAATCCCTGCGTATCTCAAAATATTTACATAGATTCATGCTGCTTCTAAACTATTTTCCAAAATTATTTTGGTCTACTTTATACAGGTACAAATTTAATCCTACACACATTATTTTATTGACATTGATATTTTCTTAAAAATATGAAATTAGGGTGAGAATAAATTGTTAAATAAAACATTTAGAAGGGAATTTTTTTTCATAAAAATTATTTTCTATTTTGTAGGGAGAACACATAAACATAAAATTTTGGTAAATTAAATATGGGAGAACTGTATCTATCTTTTTTATCAATTTCAAAAAGGGGGAGACAATTTCAGAATTTAAATTTTCATTGACGGTTTTAAAAAGGGGTGTGGTGTTGAAGTGTCTCCTTGATTTACTTTATTTATTATTTTTTGATAATTAAAATATATCATGATTTAATTATTAAATAAATATAATTTCCCACAACTTTTATTAAATATTATGTGAAGATAGCACACTTTTAAAATGGGTTGAAAATAATTTTTTTTCGTTTATTAATTAGTCTCTAATTTTTCATTATTTTTCATTTTTATTCTATGTAATTTTTTTTACTTTTCTAAGATTGTGTTTACCCATACACATTTTTAATAATATTTATATTTCCCTTACACTTCAGGAAATTAATTACCATTATAAAAATTGAACATTCATTTTCCCATTATAATGATATTCACATACACTTATGCAGGATTTAGATTTATCTTTTGTACATTTACATAGCATGTTATGTTACCTTTACTTTTTTTTTAATCTAAATTTACCTAGAATTAAAAAAATTTATATTTCCATTCTTCTTGAAAAAAATTCTAGGTACTATAATCCTCAATAAGTAGTGTAAAATCAAGATGAGTGATTGTAACACATTCAATCAACTGTGAGGTATGTCCGTAATCGATAACAAGAACTAAATCATCTACTGAAGTTGAACATTTTGGACTTATTGATCGACCATATGAGTAAATAAATTATTTTAATATTTAAAAAATAAGGAAAATTTATTGGTGATATTTTTAAGAAATTTTATTCTTCAATGAACAAATCGACCAATACTAAAAAATACTAAGTTCTAGATCTACTCTATGACCATTTTTATTGACCACATAAATAAATTCAGCACCTATTATGATATCTAACTTGTCACAAGGTTGAATATACCATAATAACTAACCTACTAAAAATAAACCGACTATTTCAAAATTTTCTGGAATTTTTATGATTTATTTTTCATATTTTTTCAAAACAAATCATTCTGATTTACAATAACCTTTTTATATTTTTAATTAATCAAATTATTTATAAACTATATATTAATTATTATGATACTAAGAAATTTTTTTGGAAGAATTTTCTATAAGCTTAAATGTTCATCATGTGTGCTAAAGACTCGTGCTTATTTGTTGGAAAAATAAGACTTAAATTTAAATTATTTTAAATCTAAAACATTTTCCTTGCATACTTCTTAGGATTGTTCCAAAGGACTTAAATGTATTTTATTATTTATTTTTAGTACTTAATTAATTATTTTAATGATTACCATTTTATAACTTGATTTAATTTTTGATATTATCAAAGTAAACCATACGGGAATATTTCTAATCTAAATTCATTGAAAAAATCATGTATTTCATTGGAGAGGATGAAATGCAATGTGCTTTATATTTTAATTCTATTAGGATCAAAGGAACTATATATATTGGGTTATATAAAACAATTTTTACATAATTTTTTGGTTATTATTTATAGTTAAAGCATGATAGAACTTGGTTATACATCACTTCTCTTTGTTGGACTTCATTCATTCAATCATTTGATTATAGAGAGAACATTATTGCCTCGACATTCATAGAATTGCATTTTTATCTAGTTTTTTTGATTTTTTTTATTTATATTATTATATTTTATTTATTAGAAAATTTTATAAAAACATTAAAAAATTATTTGGGTTATAATACCCGATGAAAAACATATGTGCAGTTTTTGCCTTATCAGTAAATGAAAGGGGTTTCAATTGGGCCTTGGTCTAGATAAAGGCAGATTTGTTTCTTATACCACCATAAAAGGAGGATCCATGTATGTTAATGAAATTGAAAAAATGTAAATCCATGGGAATGATACACCAATTTATCATTAAATTTATCATTCAGGAATTAGATAGTTATATTCATAAAAAATAATAAGTAATTGTTTTTTAAAGGAAATATTTTTATTAAAATATTTTCATTAAAATTTAAATTTAAAAAATATAGAACATGAATTTGAAATAATTAATTTCATTTTTTTAATCATAATTTCAACATTTTCTTATGAATAATTTTTAATAACTTTCTAAAACGATTTATTTTTCAATAAATAGTGAAAAATATTGATTTTGTTCTTGAAAATTATATTTATTTTGAAGGATTTAAAAATTAAATTCCCAATTTATTTGAGTTTTAAACTTTATTTAGTCCCTTTTTATTTAGGAAAATATAATTATGGACATTAAAATGAAATTTATTCTTGTATTAACTATGAAAATATTTTATACATAAAAAAGGAATTTTCTAAATAACTGTTTTCATTAGTTTTTTTCGTTCAATTTTAAATAAAATTCTATCAGTAATGTGTTTTTAATATTAAAAAATATATTACATATTTTTAATCATGAATTAATTTTTTTTATATAATTGTTTCTATTTTTGGACAATTTTAATATTAACCTTGTTAATTTTGTTACCATGGTAAGAAGTAAATTAGGTTGTTAAGGGTTAAAAATAATTTTTTGCATACAATAAAATGATCCTAAAACCTGAATAAATTTTATTTTATGATTATATCTATTCCATAGTCTAAATAATTTTATGTATATGAACTTTTTTCCATTTCCATGTGATTATAAACATTATATTATTTTATTTGAAGAAAATACATAAATATCATGCTCTAATTATTAAAAATTGTAATATTTTAAACATGGAAAAAATATATGATATGTTCAATTATAAATATTATTTTTAAAAATAAATTATAAAACAATACTTTGATTTTTTTTATTTTATCAGACGAAATATTTATCTTAAATTCTTACACAACACTGACGAGTAAATTATTCTTTAATTGTAAAGATCAAATAAAAGAAATTATAATTTTAAAATAATTATAATTCAAGATAATTAATGTGATTAATTAATTCTATAGATGAAAATAATTTCGTAGGAATTTAATGAAGTATTTTTTCTTTAATTTAATTTTTTTTATGTTTTTAAAGTCAAAGTAATAAATAGTTAAAATTTTGACATTAATTATATTTTATAACAGATAATTTTTATTAAATGATTCAGAATTCATAAAAATATTAGATTCAGACAACCTCTAATGATATATATTATAATATCATCCATGGTTTATTTATGGTCTATTTTTTCATTTATAGTCATTAGTATGACCCTAAAAGTGTAAAAAAATTATTATGGTAAGTGTTAAAAGTATTAATAATGGGTTAAGATAAAACAATATGAATAAAATGTGATAAAAAGTATCCAAATAATAATATATAAGATTATTATGACTCATACACATTTTATATTAAAATATTATCAATGTGGAGGAATTTAAACCTAAAAATTAATTTATATTAAATTTTTATTTTATTAAATTCCAAGAGTACCCCTCTCCTCACTTATAGAATGTCACAAATTATCTTTTCATAACACATATAGAAATTTGTCTTATAAAATATCAATATAAATAACTTACTTAAATCTCTCCTCTCATTGTAGAGTATTTTTTATATGAAAAAACCACCAAGAGAAGATTTTGGTTTAAGCCTTAAAATATTGTTCGAAGAAGATGCATCATTCCAAACAGATTTTTTTAATATTATTTCCTATCCCACCTCCATAAAATATTATTTAACAATAATGAAATAGTAAAAATATTATCTTCCATATACATATTTATTTTTATGGTAATGTCACAACTTATATCAATCTCCCCTTCCGTCAAATTGTAAAAGTTAATGTCGTTCGTAAGTGCAACGGACTACCATCTCGTGAAAAGATGTAACTCATTTTCTATAATTAATTATCATGTATGGTTGTAATGATGAAATTTTTGCATATATATTATATTAATTACATAAATTTCATTATAAAATGGTAATATATCATTTTCTTATTACATTTACATTCACTAGAAAATGGAAAAATCTTTTGTGTGTACATCTGGAATACCACATCTATGAAATGATGAGATTCTGTTTTCATCACCACATCACCAAGATGATATATATACATATTTTTAAAGAACTATTATGGTATTTATGATATAATAATAATTATTAAAATATAAAATAACACTTACCTTCTTTACATAATGATGATTGAAAATGGAAACATTACCCATGCTTATATACAACCTACCTTCGCCATGACTGTATCATAGTTCATTTTTCATAATAATATTTCCTGATTGGTTTTATAGTATAATTTACATATAAAAAGGATAATTATTTCATGATAATATTTCTATTTTTTATGGAATAATGACTTCTTTTACCATTTTCAACCTACCAAAGTCATTTTAGACTTATGAACTAAATATCACCAAAATGTATGAGGATACCTTAAATAATTAAGTAATTATATATGATAAGGTAATAATTAAAATAAATCGGAATAATTAACATGAAAATTTCTTTCAATCAATTAAATAATTAACCTGAGTTTATGATTCATGAATTTGAAGAAGATATGTGATGAGTCGTACTCGATATAAGTGAACCTTTAATATAAAACCTCATTTTAAATTTTACATTCATTCATTTTCAAAGTCATTCTCTTCTGATTACATGTTATTAATGTTATTTTATGAATTTAATTCAATATAAATTAAATGAAATGAAATTTTATTTTCTTCCACTTTATTTTAAGCTTTTCAAAAATGAGTTTATAATAGAATTTTTGACTTTATTTACAAAGGAACAAAATGGATGTCATATTTTAACGTATACTACAAAAGAAATATTTTCCCACTACCTTATCCATTATTTTATTTTTGGAGTCCTTTATTGATATCATGTCTTATTTAAAGGAAAACCATCTTTCCCTTTATTCTGGGTAATATACTTAAAAATTATTTTAAGAAAAATTTATTTTGATATCTGATAAATTTTTTCACATGGATTTAAAAGAGTTTTTAAGGGTTTTATTCATGACATGCTCCCCAGACAATGATAATGGATATTTTATACCAATTATATCTCACATGTGATCTGGATATAGCTTAAAGGTTTAGTACACCAAATTAGCAATCCAATAAATTTGGTAATGATTTTGTTCCCCAAAGAATTATATTAGAAGTCTTATGAATAGTTATTCCAATTGTAAGTATTTTATGAGAGTTTTAAGATGATGATATCCTATGGAACCTAAATAAATTTTTTATTCTTTTTAATTATTTTTATGGAAATTTATTGATTTCAAAAGGTAATATTTTGATGTTTTTAACGGAATAATGATTTTATTTCCGATAAAAATGTATGTTTTAAAAAAAGTTTTTCGTGGAATTTCATGTTTTTATTGGACAGCTAAATTATTCATTTTATATACCTTACTAATATATTTATTCTCATCCCATATTTCAAAAGGTTTTTCATCGGTATTTTTGGTCGAGTAGGAAAAAGGATAAGGTTAAGATCAAAATTTTGAAGATATGTCATGAAAATAAAAAATGTTTATTTTTGAAAGTTTTATTTGGAGGAAAAAATGGATACTGAGTAGAGGTTCCCAATTTATAATAAGTCATATTATTATGTAAAATTTATAACCTAACTCAAAAAAACTATAAACCTAAATGATATTTATAAATTAATTTTAGTGAGTTCTGCTTTAAATCACTAGAATATGTAATTTTTATGGTAACCTCCTTATAGTTCGTATCAGAGGAAACATTTAGGTAATGGTCAGGGTTATGATGATGATAAAAGAGTACCATTTAACAATTTTAAAACATGGTTATATGATATGATATATATTTTAAGAGTAGTTGAAATCCCAAAATTATGTTCGTTTAAAATGGTTTTCAATTGAGAAAATAAAGAAGCTATAGTAGAACAGAACAAGGAGAATGATATCCTTTCAAATTAGAAACTATGAATGGTTAAAATTAGAATTGATGATTTTATTGCTATTTTGGATTAGTTGATGAAATATTTAAATGGTGGTGGGATCTATGATAGATACTAGACAAATTTACTATAGAGGAGTATGATGATATTTGAGAGCATCAAGAAATATCACCCATTGGTGTTCAGTGGAACTTCTGATCTAATGGTATTAGAAGGAAAAATGACCTCCCTATTAACAATATTTGAATACATTGGTGTCCATATTGTAAAAAAGAAACCCTTTCCCTTTATATTTTTTTATAGTGAAATAGCTTGATGATGGTCTTTTGTTAATAATATCAATGAGAGATATGAGCTTAATTCCATGGAATGAAGCACATTTAAGAATATATTACTTGATAAAATGTTCTCTAAGTTTTTTCAACTCAATATGGGGAAAAATAATAGAATTGAGGAAAAGGATAATGAATATATAGATTCATATGAAGCAAGATTTTTTAAATTTTATTGGTGCGTTCCACATTTGTTTCAATGTTTGGTTAGAAATATTAATCAGTTTTACTCAAGGTTGAAGAAAATATATATTAGGTAGTTATCTTCCCATAAATTCAAATGTTATGATAATCATTTTTGGTGTACTAATATAGTATAAGTAAATTTCTCCAAGGATCATGTATTCTATAATAAAAAGTAGATAAAAAGTACTAGATGGAAATAAATGTGGATACCCTCATCAAAGAAATATAGAGGTAATAAAATTAAGTTCTTATATTGTGATAAGTGTGGTAAAGAGCATCTCGGGGCTACCCTATTAGATTTTTTAAGTGTTTACTGATATGGTAAGTTTGGTTATAGGGATTATGACTATAAAGAAAATAATCTTAAATAATTAAAGAATGGAGTAACTGATATCCATCCAACACTATGATTTTTTATTTACAATGTGTTGGGTCATTATGATAATATGTTTCTAAAGTTAGTAACTCGTATTTTATATCATCAAGATCAAAATAATAAAGGTGTGGAAAAATATTTCTCTACTACTACGGTTGATGGTTGGCCTTTTAACTAAGTGGTGACAAGTATGTTACTTATTTATTTTAATTTTTCTAATACCCCATTAGAATGTGGATCCTTCCATTATTTCATAGATGAGAAATTTTCAAGATTACTTGAATTATATTTTTAGTAATATAAGGAAAAAAAATAGGTAGAAATATGGGTGGAAGTATTAAAACAACCAAGATTGATAGGAATCTTCCTATTGTTATTAGTGGGACCATCTTCCCTAAAAATATTTTTTTAAATTCCCATGGTAGAGTTTTATATTATTTTTTGTAAGGATTGGGTTCAATTTTTATGATAATATAGATTTATGATCCAAGAAAATTACATTAAATGAAAACATACATTTGACAACCTACCAAGAGGATGAAAAATTGATTAAATTTGGATGTGAAAGTTACTTATCACATGTTGCTCAAAAAAGGAGACTTTTAGTATTAGTGAGGTCCCAAAAGTGATTAAATTTATTTATGTTTCTCCTATATATTTTTCTAGAATTATTCTACATTGAGATGTTGTTTTTCTATTGATTTAGTTCTTGATGCTAAGATAATTTCACTGCCTTATCAAATTCCTCAACGTTTATAATCAAAAATGAAATTACAGTACTTTCTAGAGAAAGGTTTCTTCATCATAACACTTCACTATAGGGTGATCCTATTTTTTAATAATAAGAAACATGGTTCCATGAGACTTTTAATTTATTATATATCCTTTAATAAAGTCACTATTAAGATCATGTATCCTTTACCAAAATTGATGATTTTTTTATCATCTCTATGGAGCGTAGTACATTTTAAAGATTTATCGCAAGTCAGGGTGCCATCATTTAAAGGTAAAGAAAAGTATATACCAAAAACTACATCTTGGACTATATTTGAGAATAATAATTTTGTAGTATAACCTTTTTGTTATTTAATGAATCAACTATATTAATGGATCTTATCAATAGATTCTCCTATGAATATTTGCATAATATTTTTGTTCTGTTAATTAATGAAATATTTTTATATGAGAAAATCATGAAGATCACGAAATAAACCAAAGAATTATTTTTCACACCTTAAATGGAAATAAGTTATATGGAAATTTAGTATGTGTGAATTTTGGAAAAATTTTATTTATTTTAATATTCATATTGTTTATATATATGCATAATTATTAACCCTATTTAAAGTAATGTCATTGAAGAGTGACTAATACCATCCAATGTCCAAGGGATTTATCATTTTCATGGATTAGTGGGTTATTATTGAGGGTTTGTTGAAAAAATTTCTTATTTGTCAATCCCACTAACTAAGTTAATATGAAAATGATTTAAAATCATATACACAAAAGAATGTGATATTTTTTTATGAAATAAAAATAAAATTGTTGAATTCTCTATTTTAGGTCTATCCCTCTAGAAATGGTAAATTTACTTCAAAATTAATTATTCTTTGAAGAGAGTTTGTTGTGTCCTGAATTAAATGATCAAGTAATTTTTTATTCTTTACGTCAACTAAAACCTCATAAGATAAATTATCCAACATAGTAAATTGAGTTATCATTTGTGGTTTATGTTAAAAAAAGAAGAGAGGTCATTTATATAGAGAGAGGTATGAAATATATACTGATCATTAATGTTTCAAGTATATATTCACTTGGAAACATTTGAACATTATACAAAGAATATAGTTGGGACTAATCAAGGATTATGATTTCATAATTCTTTATCATCTTGTAAAATAAATCATAGTATCAGAAGCTTTGAGATTGAAAAATAATGCTATGTTACCCATGATACATTTATAAAATGACCATTTGGTTAATTATTTGATGAATTTTAACCTTTATGTTAAGGATGTAGGGGCATCCCCTATTTTTTTAGATGTTAGTTCAATTATATCAATAATAAATAATTAATAAAGTTCATAAGGAAGATTGTGAGTTGCATGATAAGTAATAACTGGTTTATAAGTTTAAGTTTACTAAATTTTATGATGAAAATGAATGTGTTTTAGATTTGGAAGAAGTTTATTTTGGCCTTTTGATTCCTAGTTTAAGAGACAATTATTGGATGGAGCTTATAGTTCCCTATATTATATTCATCCAGGGAGCACTAAGATGTACATAAACTGTAGAGAGAGTTACTATTTAGATGAAATAAAAATAGATATTATTGACTTTTCCATTAAATGTTTGAATACTCCATAGGTTAAAATTTAATAAAAATTAACTAAATGATAACTTTTACATTTTCCTATAATGAAGTGGAAATGGGAAAATATATCTATGGATTTCATAGTTGTATTTCCTAAGACTTATGAACGTAATAATGTGATTTGTGTCATTATTGACCAATTAACTAAATAAATTGATTTCACCCCCTTTCAAGATACAATTCATTTGGAATAACTTTTTCAATTTCATCTCAAGAAAATAGTCCAGTTAAATGGAATTACTTTATCCATTATATCTTATCATGATCCATGATTTAGTTCTAATTCTGGGAAAGGTCTTCAGAAGTAATTTGGTAATGAATTAAATTTCATTTAAAATTTTCATCCTCAATATTATGGATTGTATAAATGAATTATTTAAACTTTAAATGTAATTTTTTTTCTTTTTTAATGGATTACCTTGGATTGTCTTGTCTGTATCTTTTTTTTGTTTAGTTATTATATAATTCATATTTTCATTCATATTTATATATAAATAATTTTGAAGAATTATATTGAAAAGGATGTAGGAATGAATCTTTTTGGGATGAATTAAGTTAAAGGATGTTTATGTGATAAGCTTTGGTTAATGAAATTGTTGAGAGGGTGAAAATGATTCAGTAATAAATGAGGACGAATCAACATAGTCATAAATGTTAAGTGAACAATCTATGGAAATGTCATTCTTTCGAGGATGGTGATCTTGTTTTTTATAAGGTAACTCCATGGAAAAGTGTTATGTGTTTTTGAAAAAATGGGAATCTAGGTCCATTATTCATTGGATATTATTAAATCCTGGAGAAATTTTTATCTGTTTCATATCAAGTATTCTATCCTCTGAGTTTATTCAAGGTACTCAATATTTTTCACGTTTTAATGTTAGTAAAATATGTGTTGGATTCATCTCATGTTTTGATCACTAAAGTAGTTTAGTTGTAATATAACATTCCATATTTAGAAAAACATATTCAGATTTCAGACCATATGTGTAAACATTTATGTAAAAAGGGGATTAACCATGTTATGGTTTTGTAGAAAAACCATATGGATGAAGAAGCAACATGGGAGTTAGAAAATGCTCTGAGTGAAAGGTATCACCACTTCTTTAGTAATTGAATAAAATCACATGGATGTAATTTTCAAAAGGGTGGGAGAATGTAATAGTATAAATAATGATATAATAATTCTTTTTTATATTTATGTAATTCATGAATTAGACAATTATATTCATTATAAAAATATTTATTAATTTTCAAATAAAAAATGAAATAGTTTTATTAAAATATTTTATTATAAAGATTAATTGTCAAATTTTAGAATTTTAATTTTAAAAATATAATTTTATTTTTTAAATCATCATGTGAAAATTATCTCAACATGATTTTTTGATAATTTTTCAAAAATATAGTTTTTTAAAGAATAGTGAGAAATAGTGATTTCATTGTTGAAAATTGTTTTTATTTTCACAAAGTTACAATGTAAAATTATATTTTTTAGATGTTTTTTAAAATAATTTAATTTAATTTTGGTTAAAATAATACAATTATTTCATTTTATGATAGATTTATACTTGAATTTATTATTAAAACATTTTAATCTTAAAATTGGAATTTTCTGAAACATATTTTCATCGCCTTTTGATTATTTAATTTGAAATTAATTTCTTCAAATACTATACGATGAATATTCAGAAATGGATTCTATATTTATAATCAATATGTTAAAATTTGCTAAATAGGTGCCTATTATTATTGGTAAATATGAATAGTAACTTTAATAATTTCGTTACCATAGTAAAGAGTAAATATCGTTACTAATATTAAATAATAATTATGGAAGGACTAAAAAATGACCCTAACACTATATTAATTTTTATTTTATGAGTTTATTTCATTCTTAATCATCCAAATTTTATATGTATGGCCCTTTTCATTTGTATTTGATTATA
Organism: Viscum album; assembly: GCA_963277665.1. Lineage (NCBI taxonomy): Eukaryota > Viridiplantae > Streptophyta > Magnoliopsida > Santalales > Viscaceae > Viscum > Viscum album. The sequence continues at coordinate 71,566,954 of OY728134.1, read as the reverse complement.
ACATTAGTAGTATTTTATTTATAGAAAATAAAAAAATGTCAGACTATAGTTTTTTATAATTATAATATTAATAAGTTGAAATAACTAGAGGGTATATTCATTTATAAATATAATTTTTAAATATAAGATATTTATATTAATCATGAAAATTTATTTTTAATTTTTTCGGAAGAAATATTTATGTTAAATAATAAAACAACATTGTCGCATAAATTATTCAATTAATGTAAAAATCAAATTAATGATATTAAAAATATTAAAATTAATATAATATGAGATAATAAATGTGATCCATGAAATTCATAGATGAACATAACTGGTTAGGGATTTTATAAAATATTTTTTATCTAATTTCATTTGTTTTATTGATATTATTAAAGTCACAGTATTTAATAGTTCTATAAATTGACATTAATAAAATATCATAACAACTACTATTTTATTAAACGATTTAGAATTAATGATAAACTTATATTCCACCTAGTTACATTAATATGGTTGATAATATACTCTATATTAAATTTATGAGTTTTTTTCCATTTATATTATTTGTTATGATCCTAAAAGAGTAAAAATCATTTTTTCATGGTCAGTGTGAAAAGGGTTTAGGGAGGGTTAAAAGAGACAAGGAAAACAATGTGACAAAAACATGTCTAGAAATTATTTTATGAGATAATTTAATATAATAATTATATTATATTATAATATTCTTAAGTTTTATCCATTTATAAATAAAAATTAATTTAAATTAAATTTATATTATAAGAAATTTCAATAGTGCATCTCCCCTTTCTTATAAAAGTGAACCACTTATTCTAATTTTATCACTCTTAAACCATTTTTGGTTTGGAAAATACCTTCCAAAATACCTTAATAAAAACCATAATCACATCATAGATATTGTTTTTATTAGAAAGATAATAATCTAGGATTTTGTTGTAACCTTAAAGAGATTGTTTGAAGAGGTTGCATAGTTCTTCACCAGGTGTCTTTTTTTTTCTTCTTACACCTTCATAAAATATTATTTTACCATTTTTAAATAATTAAAAAATTCTTCATTAGACTTGGTTTAATTTAAGTTAATTTCACAACCAGTTTCCATCTTCTATTCCATCAAATGGGAAATAAAATCATCATTTGTGTGTAAGGCAGACTACTAACTCGTGAACAGATGTAATTCGTTTTCCATCACCTTATCAAACATATGTTTGTGTTGATGGAATTAATTTTTATATATTATATTCATGAAATATTTATTATTCTTAAAAGATAATATATCATTTTATTTTATAAAATTCAATTTACTAAAAAATGATAACATCATTCCTGTGTGTGTGGGGATTACCCCTCCACAAAGCGATGTGATAATATTTCATCACCACATCACATGAATGATATATATAAGTATTTTTGAATAATTAGAAATGTATTTATGATATAATAATTATTATAAAATTATAAAATCATACTTACCTTCTTTCTGTAATGATCATTGAAAAATGGAAACGTTTCTTATGTGTATGTACGACCAACCGTATCCATTATTTTTACATAGTTTGTTTTTCATAACAATAATTCATGATTTTTTTTTAAATTATAATTAATATATAACAATTATTATTATTTAATTATTAATATTCTAGAATTGATGGAATAATTACCACTTTTTCCATAGTCAACCTACCAAAGTCATTTTGGACTTATGAACTGAATATCATGAAATCATTTGACATAAAAATAAATGATTTTGTAATTGTATATGAAATGGTGATAAGAAAAATAAAAGGAAATAAAAAACATTAAAATGTTTCTCAATAAATATAATAATTAACATTATTTTATTATCAAGGAAGACAATGAACAAACATTATGATTCAAACAGAAGGTAAGAGACACTTTAACTTAAACCCTCATTTTAAATGTTATAATTATTCATTTTCTAAATATTTGTATTCTATGTCAATGATTATGAAATTATTTTATAAATGTATATATTTTTATATAAAATTAAATTCTATATAATTTAATACTAGTTTATTTTAATTGTTTTCAAAAAAATTAAATTGTTTACTGAATGTTTAACTTTCTTCACAAAGGAAAAAAAGAATATTCTATTTTAACATATACGAAGATAGTGATTTTTTATATTCAACCATAAACTTTATTTAATGTTTTTATTAATTATTAATAATTCATGATTTATTTAAAGAAAAATCATCTTTATATTTGTTCTGAGAACATTATATTGGAAATTGATTGCAAAAAAGGGTATTTTGATATCTGAAAGTGTTTTTCACATGGGTTTAAGTGAGTTTTTAATGGATTTATTCATGATATGGACTTTTGAAATAATTTATGAAGGGTTTATCACTATTATATATCATGATGGATTATAGTATATATTATATAATGGGTGCTCCCATATAGAACTCTAATATATTTTGTAATTATTATGTTCTCCAAAGAGTTTTATTTGATGTAAATCATATGGTTATTACAACTATTATGGTTTAATGTTGGTTTTAAGATAATGAAGTCTCAAGGAACATACATGAACTTTGTATTATTTATAATTATTTCTCCTGTAAATCATTTTATTTCAAAAGGTAATATAATGATATTTTTTAAGGAAAAATGATTCTATTTTCATATAAAAATGTATGTTTTAACGAAATTGTTTATCATGGATTTTCATGTTTTTTATGGACTAATAGATTTATTATTGTTTTTTATTAGTAAAAATTTTGTGTTGATCCTTAATATTAAAATTTTTTCATAAGTATTTTTGGATTTTTAGGGATAAAATTGATATCAAGGTCAAGCTTGTGAAAATATTTAATGAAAAGAAAACATGTTAGTTTTTAAATGTTTAGTTTGGTGGGAAAAATTTAAACTACTTCACAGTTTAAAATTGGTAATATATGGAATTATTATATATTTTTTTTGACCTAACACTATAAAACACGAAAACTAAAATATCCTCTAAAATTTAAGTTACTGAATTCTATTTTAATGTCACCAGAATATGTAATGTCAAATTTGGTGTCTAAACAAAAAAAATCAGTCTTAGGTTTTGCATTCAGAGTTTCAAAAAATAATTGTAATGATTTTCACTCCCTTGAAAATTGATATATATCATTGTTAGTGGGTTTAATATATCTCTATGTTAGACATGGTGAAGAGTAGATGTAAGATCATTTAGATCTAAACAACTATAAAAACGCATGTGTTCATAATATTTATATTTCGTTTGTATTAATATTAAACATTGATAATTATTCATAAAATTATTGAAAAAGGATAATTAAATCCCCACATAACATTTTATAAAATATCACATTGGTACTTAATAATTGGTATCAAATAATGACTGTTATCTTTGGCAAATAAATATTTTTCTTTGACAAACAGTTCTTGACTTAATAGTAAATGGGAAAATAATTGTTTTATATAGAATGAAAAAATGAAAATTATATTTTGACCCCTTAAATTCCATTATTCTTTTATGAAACTGATTATGTAAATTTTTTATCTCATATGTATCCCCTAATAATTAATAGTTCAACAATCATAGTGAAACTATAATAACATCCTAAAGTTTATCTTAAATCATTTAATGGTAATGTTGTTTTTAAATTTGTTTTAAATTACAAGGTAACAAACCATTTATATTGTTTAATTAGTATATATAACTACAACAATGTATCTATATATAAAACAAAATATGAAATATAGATTATTTTATATGTTAATTATTTAGGTTTAGATAAGATAATGAAGTATATGTTGGAAATCATAAGTGATCAATATGAAGAGATTAAAATTGGAGAAGGAGAAATTTTAAAAAAAATTATTCATAGAGTTACATATATATTAAGTGAAATGATTGGTTTGAGAGAAACATTTGATTATTAGATATTGTTTCAAAAAGAGTTATGATACTTACTCGATAAAAGTATACCTAAACAAGAAGATATTGATGAAGGGAAAAATTTAAGGAATGTACATTAGATGACCTGATTGGATCCTTATTACAATATGAGTTAGAACTAAAAAATACTTCTCAAACAGAAATTTTGAAAAAAGGAAACAATTTATTTAAAATAAAAAAGTTACTACCTACTATTTTTACTCTAGGAAGTATTCATTTGAAAGAGATATTTAATCTCATGTAAAAATATTAGGATACATAATGAATAATGGTTACTCTAGAATATTCACAAACCAACATCCTAAACATGAGTATAAGGAGAATAGAAAATGTACAGATGTTTATAAATATTATTCAAAATTTTTTGTTATGAGTATATAAAAAGTGGAAACATAATTCCTAATTACATGAGACTGAATAATGAAAGTAAAAATAGAGAAATGTACAAAAATGGAAAGGTAATCAGTGTTGTGGGGTTGGATTTATGCTTCGGACTCAGATTTTAGGTATTAAATTTGTGTAAAAAAATCACAAAATCATTGTTTAATGGATTAATCAAAATAGGTAATTGAATTGGATTATTTTTTCTCTTCTAAATATGATTCTCATCCTAGTAAATATGAGAAATATAATGAGATTTTTAGAATCAATGATAAATTTAGCATGATTATTGGATTATTTAAGAATATTAATGATAAACATAAGGTAGTTATTGATCAAAATAACAAATGGAAAATAATAATTCATTATCAAATTAAAATTTATTTTTGTTTCCTGAAATTGTTCAAAATTAAAATCTTAAACTTATGTATAATAAAATCGTATGAAAATAAATGCACAGAATTTTGTTTTATCCTAAATTATTAGAAAAAGATAATCTTAGGAATGAAATTGAATTATTGAAAATAAATTTTCCTATATATTCATTAAATAAATCCAAATTTATGATAAGATGATAAAATTGAATAAAATTAATAATAAGAAAACATCCCATGGATATAATAATATTTTAACACAAAATTCTAAGACCTTATTTCTAAAAGGTGAAAGTAGAAATTTTATAAGTGTTGCATGATTCATATTAAACAAATTAATGGAAATTATGTAAATTAATGTTCCTTGATATTCCAAGGGTCTCTTGGACATACCAAAAATTTTAACCCTAAATCATTGCATTTTATATTTATTGTGAATACATGATTAAAGTATACATGGGTTCCAAAAAATTATATACTTATCCAATTGAATAACATTTTTCGTTGGTACCAAGTACTTCATAAATCTAGTTTTGTTGGAAACATTCCATAGAGACATTAAAAATAAATTTTGGTATAATTAGAGTTGTTGTACAGTACAAGTGGATGATTACTCCATAGGATCTTCAAAAACCTAAAATTATTTGATCTTCCCAATTTAAATATAGATAGAATATATATATATATATATATATATATATTTGTGTCTGTGTGTTTGTGTGATTATAAATTTAATGGTAAAAACAAGGCATGTTTTAAATCATCTCATGAGGTAATAAATTCTGGAACATTTTAACATTCAAAATTGTATCTAGTTGAGCCCAGGAAAATGTTATTATGTGAGTTAAAATATATATATATTTTTATTATAGTTGACTATACCATATTCACATGTACTGATTTTTATACACATAAATATGATAGTTTTTCTAAATTTATTATTCACTACAAATTTATTCCAATAAAAAATGAGTATCTCAATTTATTAATTAGATTTGATAGAGGTTGTGATTTCTAAAATTTTTAATTCGATAAGTTCTTTGAACATAATGGATTTAATCATAATTTTTAACCCCCAAGGATACCAAATTAAAATGTTTAGTATAACTAAAAAATAGAACATTAAAATAAATGGATTAGATATTAAAAAAAATGGGTATACATTTCAAAAATATTTCTAGATTGAGGTTTTTAACACATATTATCATGTTTATAATAGAATATTACGTGGATCATTTTGAAATAACATACCATTCGAAATTTAAAAGGGAAGGAATCTAAGAATTAACTATTTTAGAGTTTTTTTTTCAAAGTTTACATACATAATACTAATTATTTATTAGAAAAAACGATGAAAATTATAATGAAGGCATATTTCTAGGATACTCTAATTCATGTAAGGAATGCATAGTTAAAAATAAAATTAAATTAGTCTTTAAATAATCCACCCATAAAAAATTTAATTAAACTAATTTAAAAGTTGGAAAATAAAATTTAGAAAAAGTTTTAGGAAGTGTTGAAATTTTAACTTTTGTGGACTAGAATATTATGAATTTTATGCATCAATTAAAGGGGATAGTCAATATCCTAAAAAAATAAAAGTACATAAGTATCACATATTTTACAATGTTACTAGGGACATAACTATTGGTTTTAAAATTATAAATTCCATAAGAAATTATCATTATTAGCATGCTTATATCTTAAGGTTTTTAAATTAGAAGTTGAATAAAGCTTGTTCTGATTCAAACTGGACTATGTAAATTCTAGAATAACTATATCATTTTGATATTAATAAATTTTGAAACTTAGTTAAACAACCTAAGGATCAAAATATTATAGAGACCAAGTAGATTTTAATTAATAAGATAGATGAATATATTAAAATAATTAAAAGAAAATTCTAGATTAGTAGCCCAAGGTTATAATCAAGAAGAAGGAATATATTTTGAGGAATAATTTTACCCAATATCTTGATTAGAACTATAATAATTCTTTTATTATTTTCATCTCATTTTGGAATTAAGAATTTTCAAATGTATATTAAAAGTTCATTTTCAAAATTTTATATTCCTGAAAAATTTTGTGTAATATAAGCCTTGGGTTTTATAATAAATCAAAACCAAACCATTTTTTGAAACTGTCAAAATCTCTTTATGTATTGAAATAATCTCCTAGAGCTTTTTAAGATAGGTTATTATTGTTTCTTTTAAATAAAGGTTTTGAAAATAGAAATGATAATATAACGTTTTTTATTAAAATTCATTCAAAATGGAGTATAGTTATTTAAATATATTTTGAAGATATTATATTTGGGTTATCAAGTGATTTAATTTGTGTTTATATTTTAAATTTCATGTATTTATAGTTCCACATGAGTCTTATGGGTGAACATAAACTCTTTTTAGGATTGTAAATTGTTCAAAGTAATATCGATTACATTCTTAATCAATAAATATATGATAATGAATTTGTTAAAATTTTTGGAATTTATGGTTTTAAAATATCAAATATTCCAATTATTACGTCTTGAAAACTAAAATATGATGAAGCAGGAAAAACTATTGATAATAAGACATTTATAAATATGATTTCTAACATCCTTTTCATGACCTAATCTTGACAATATTTGACTACTTCAGCATTTCTATGATATATATTCCAATATAACAAAATTAAAATCATTTAAATAAGTTAAAATAATAATTATATTTATTAAAGGTACTTTTGATCATTGAATTTTTAATCCTGTATATAATTTATTTGAGATAAACTATTTTTGAGATTCTGATTTTTCATTTTATTTTTAAGATATTATTATTTATTATGATAATAACTCTATAATTTCTATCTATAAGAATCACTATAATAATTCAAAAAATAAAAAACATTGATGGTATATTCTAGTTTAGTAAATATAACATTAAAAATGTAATATATGTTTGGGATATATTTTCATCGAAAATATTCTTACTAACTTATTTACAAAGACAATGAATTTAGATAAGTCTTCCATTTGGTACGATAAATTTTTATTTTAATGAATATTTTTTTTAGGAAATAAATTATGTTTTGGAATTTACTCTTCAAATATATTTCCTTCTAAGGTGATATGAATTTTTTCTATTGTATCATTCACTAAATATCTATTTAACTGTTGGTCACTACATAATACATTGGGTATAATTATATTCCATTCCTTGAGTGTCTGTACATTTTTCATGGATCCATGAGTCTCGTAAAATATTTTTTAAAAGAGATTTTAGACTAATTTATACAAGAATAATTTTAATTATATACAATCTACTTCAATGATATTTAATTTTAATATTATTTTGTGCTCAAAATCCTTTTATTTAGGGTTATCTAAAATTGTTTGACAAAACTTTTATAGGGGTAAGCTTCATTCCCTATAATTTTTCCCAATATTATGCGTAGAAAATTTTTTCTTAAAATTATTTTACATTAAAAAGGGATAAATTATTTTAAACTTTTTTATCAATATTACAAATGTTGATAAAGTTTAGAATTTTCTTTTTTTTAGTATAAAAAATTTCGATGATGTTGAATTCGATTCTAGATTAATTTTTTTATTTATATTTTTTAATAACAATATCTCAAAATTTAATTATTGTATAATTTATATTTCATATATCTTTGATTAAATTTTATTTGAATCATGTACTCCTTTTTATAGGGTTGAAAATAATGTTATTAATTACTAATTAATTATTCCTTAACAAATCATTATTATTCATTAGTATTTATTTTCTATTATTTGAAAAAATTATGTTTTATATATTTACTTCTAACCTTAATCATGTTTTTTATTTTTTTATTAAACATATGCCACATTAAATGAATAACCTTTACACAGAATGGAACATTCCTTTACATTTAAATAGATACGCACATGCCCTTACATAGTCCATAGATTTAGCATTTTTCAATTTCATAGAATGTTGTGTTACCATTACATGAGATTTATTATACCTTTATGTGTAGTGTATAAATTTTATATTAGCTTTTAGAATTAATAAATGACATGTGATCGTAATCCATAACTGGAGAGATGAATAAATATCAAGAGACCGTAAAATATTCAATTTAATATGAGGTAAGTCCTCAATCAACCATGAGAAATAAAGGATCGTCTATATTTGAAACATATAATGTGATTGATCGATCTCATGGTTAAAAAACCAACCATAAGGTATCGACTGTAAAGAAAAATAGGCCAACTATACATTCAAGAAAATCAACCCTATAGTGAACCAATCAACTGTGATAAAAAAATTAAATGTTATGGATCATCTATATGACAATTAGAATAAAAAACATGAAGAAATTTAGTAAATATTCCGAAAATTGACATATCATAATGTTGAACCTGCCAAAATATTAACCTAACCAAAATAAATCAACCATATGAAAAATTTTCTAGAATTAACTTCTTTTACTATTTTCATCATATTTTACTGTTTTTTAATTTTATGTAAGTTTTTTTTTATCATTTTCATTGATACAATTAATTTTATACTACTTATTAAATATTTTGACACTAAGGAATTATTTTTGGATAAATTACTCACATGTTTAAAAATGCATAATATGTGTTTAAGACTCGGTATAATTTCATAGATAAACATTATTTTCAAATTTAAATTATTTGTTATTTGAATAGTTTTCCTCAAATGCTTTATGGGAGTGTTTTTATAGTCTTTAATGTTGTTTTTATGGGATATTGGTGATGAATTAATTATAAAAATTAGTTCCACTATAAAAAATGTTATAATTATTTATATTATTTAAATGAACCACATGAGAATATTTTTTATGAATATTCAATTAATAAATCAATTATTATTTCAAAAATGATGATATAAAATGGGATTTCTATTTTGAATCTACTATGAAGGTACAATATATATTCAGTTAAACATAACTATTTTGAAATTTAGGGATAGTATATTTTTGATTTATGTATTGTGATACAAATTATCAATCAACTTCTAATCTCTACTATAATTTATTCATTTTACCTACAATTTCTAGAGATAAAATTGTTGCCTTGACAATTAAGGCATTATTAATTAAACTATTTGTATGGTTCCTAATTCGTTTTATTATTATATTTTCATTACTATTAAAACATATTTAATTTTATGATAAATCATTTTTCTGTATTATTAATTTTCATTAAATAAATTTTATAGAGTCACATTTATTATCATAATGTTAGACAATTTTTTAATTAGAAAAAAAATTCTATATTTATATCAAAATTGAGTTGTAATAAATTATATGGTTTTATTTAAAATATTACTTTTAAAATTATATAACATGAATTTGAAAAAATTAACATTATTTTTAAATGAAATTTTTTAAATTATCTTATGATATATTTTTATAATTTTATGGAAAATCATTATTTTTCAATGAAAAGTGAAAAAAATTTATTATTGAAAACTATCTTTTCATTTCATGATTTTAAAAATAGATATTTTATTTTAAAATGTTTTCAATGAATAATAACTTCGATAATATTATTAATAATCTAATTATGGTCTTATGAATTTATTTTATACTTGAATTTGGTATAAAAATAGTCTCATACTTAAATAGAAATTTAACTGAAAACTATTTTTCGCTACATTATTCATGATTAATTACAAGATAAAATATATAAATAATGTGAATAACATTTCATAAACTAGATTCCATAATTTAAATGGTCATTATTACTATTTTTTAGGAATTTCAACTTAATATTTGGGAAAAATTATATGTAAAAATAGTAAAAATATGTTACCATGGATTAGGTTAAAACTCATTTTTAGGGGTCAAACCTAAGTTTTATACATTAAAATGAACAACAAACTTGCCTAAATTATACTTTATGGCCATATTTAGACCTTATATGATAAAATATTTTTAAATGGGCTATATTTGATTCATTTGTCTTGAGTAAGACAATAAAATATTTTATTCCTTTTAATATTTTAAAGTGTGTCTTCTCCCCAACATATAAATGAACAACCCATCTCATCTATTATACACAAATAAAGAGACGTTTATATTATGCCAATAACATCCAAAATACATTCCTTACATCACTCTACAAGTCCAAGAGGCCTTTTTATCATAAAACCAACTTAAAAAGACTTTATGTATAATCCTAACGAGGTTTTCGAAAAATAGGAAAAGATCTAAACTGAGTTTTTTTATTTATTCTTCTACCTCATTCAAATAATATTAAAAATGGTAAAATAATAAAATATGTATCTTAAATATAATTATATGTTTTAATATTATTGTAATAACCTACATTCTTCCCCATATTCTGTAAAATGGGAAACAAAACTGTCATTCGTGTGTATAGTTGACTACCGACTCATGAATTGATGTAATTTGTTTTCAATCACAAACTCTAACTAATGGTTATAATGATGGATTTAATATATATATATATATATATATATATATTATTCATGACATATTAATAATTTTTTAAAGATAATATATCACTTTCTTTATTACCTTTCCATCAATTGATAAATGATAATATAGTTCATGCGTTTGTGTGGATTACCACCTCAACGAAGTGATGTGATTCATTTTTCATGGACACATAACATGGATACTATATAAAATATTATTTAAATTTAAAATCTTATATATATTATATAATCATCATTCTGTAAAGATAAAATGATATTTACCATCTTTCTATCATGATTATTGAAAAATGAAAACGTTACACATGCGTACATATGGCCAACTTTCTTTATGATTGTAACATAATACATTTTTCAAAACTATATATTTTTTATTGGATTTGAAATTACCATAAATATAAAAAAAGTATCATTATTTTATTATTATTATTCAAATTATGATGAAATAATGAGAATTTGAACGTAGTGAACATACCAAAGTGAATTTAAAGATATCATCAAAATATCATCAAAATAAATTATTTGAATTTAGTTGATTAATTAATTAAATATAAAATTGTAATTAATATAATTAAAGGAATAATTAACATTAAAAAATTTACTAATTATGTAAATAATTAATATAATTTTATTATTCATGAATATAAATAATTTATGTGATGATTTAAACTCGTGGTTAGGGACACTCTACATTAAAAACTTCGTTTTAAATGTTTTAAAGTTTTATATTCTAAATTATTTTCATTAATATCCATATTATTAAAATTATTTTATAGATTTATTTATATTTTCATAAATTGATTATAAATTAAATTTATATCACTATTAATTTTTTAATGGTTTTCAAAACGAATCATTTTATGTATTTTATACGGAACATTTTAATGAAAAGGAAAAAATGAATATTCTAGTTTAGCATATACAACGTCAATAGCTCTTCATGTCTCTATGAAATTGTATTTATGTAGAGAATTCCAATTAATAATTAATATTTTATTCAAATAAAAACATTCTTCCCTTTTATTAACAGTATTTTTAAAAATGGGTTTTAAATGGAATGGATATTTCAGTGTCGAGAAATTTTTTATTATGGTTGCAAGGATTATTTTTATATGTTTGGTAATGAAAATAAAATATTTCGTATATTATGATTAATTTATTTTTGATGGTAATTTATTATGTTTATGGGTGATATTTATATAGCTCATGATGATAGTTGATCCTATTATAGCTCATGATGACAGGTGATCCAGATATTTCTCATGGTGATGGGTGAGCTTGATATAGCTCATGATGATGGGTGAGAATGAGATATCTCTATAATGGATTATTTGATGGAACAGAGTCAACTCGTTAGGTTTCTATTAAAAGGTTAATATAATTTATCAAATATATATTCCATTTGTATGAGTGATTGTAAGAGTGATATTAAATTGATGAACCAAGTTACCTATATATTTAATCTATGTGTGTTATGCTTTTAAAAACAAATATTATGATTTCACAAGGTAAGTTAATGAGATTAAGTGTAAAGGGATTTTTCTGATACTTACTAATTATCAAATTTATACCATTTCATGATTTTTCATGATTTCAACTAAATCCTTATCAGTTTTATTTTTCCTCTAAAATTTAGTATGAACTTTTTTATGAAATGTTTTGGGTTGGAATGTTGAGTTTTTTGTAAGAAAATATTTATTTTGTGGCTAAATTTTATTTTGAAAAAGGTAACTTTTTAAGAGTACTAATGGATTAGTGGGTTTCCTTATTTATTTTTATATGTACCTTGATAATATTTATTTATCATATCATGTTTTAAAAAAAAACATCAAGTTTTAAGGAATGATATGGATAAAAATGAGCTATAAATTAAAATTTTGAAGAAATATCTTAATAAGAAAACTATTTTTATTTCAAAATAATTATATTGTGAAAAAAATAGATACTAAGTAGTTGTATCAACATAGTGATGTAATATTTATTTATATAAGGGTGATAACCAATTTTTAGAAAAATATAAACCTAAAATATCTTTCTAAATTCAAGAAAATGAATTCATAATAAAGGAATCAACTTTACTTATTTTTTAATGTTGGTACTTATATTTGGTACTATAAAAAAGGTTTACATAATACTAGAGGTTAGTATAATGTAATTTAATACCCTTAATATGTTTTAATTTATTTTACCAATATATTGTTTTTTATTATTACCATGGTTCGTTATCTAAACAAGGTTTTTTCAGAATTTTTTTCTATAGATAAAATAGCGAATTAGAACTATGAAGTAAATATAAAGAAAATAGCCTTCCAAATCAGCAACCAATAATTATTATAATTAAATATATGAAGTATTTTTTTGTGATGTATATGTTTAAATAGGGTATAAATAACATAGGTATCATTGCTATAGAGAAACAAGTTCTAAAATAGAGAAACAAGTTGATAGTATAGAATTTTATGAGAAAACACCCACCAACATCTAGTGGATCTTCCTACTAAAGGGTGGTTGAGTGTTGGGTTAATGATCTAGTAAAGATATTTTAATCCATGGGTGTTATATATCCTCAAAATTTTACTCTTTATAGTTACCATTTTAAAGGTGAAGTTGATTAGTGGTGGAAAATTGATAGGAATACACGAGAAGGAGAAAAAATAGACACCATGAAAAAAGATACATTTATGAATATTTTTATCAGAAGTAATTTCCTAAGGTTGTTCGACATACGATCAGAATGATATTATTGGAATCACGGTAAAAGGGGAAATATTGAGCTGATGCGTATAAAGAAAACTTCACTCAGTAGGAATGGTACATAAAAAATTATATTTGGGATCATGATAGTAAAATTAATCGAGTGTTGTCATAATTACATCCAATATACCAAAAAACTTTTTCCTCTCGTGACTTTAAAAGTTACATAGAAATTTTTCACTATGCTGAGAAGTTATAAATGGAATTTTTAAGACTATTTATTTCGAAAAAATGAGAAAAAAATAGATCTAGATGGGAGGAAAAGGGAAGAATACATAAATGAAATATAGAGGTATGAAAATCATGTTTTTAGTTTGTGATAGGAGTGGTAAAAATCACACTAGGGATATATTATAAAATATAATAATTACTTATTATGCATTAATTTTTGGAATATGGTTCATGATTCCAATTAAATAGATTTTAGTAGTGGTAAGACTAATTTTTGATAACTATAAAGTAAGGTATTTAAAATTTAATGAGATTTTTTATTATAAATAATTATGTCTGAAAAAGTGAATGTATGATAGGAAGAATAAAAACTATAAGAATAAGTGTTTGGTGGAAACAATTTCATTTGAATTGATATATGTTGGTCCATGAAATGATTTGGTAATAAGTACACTAATTTTTTATTCATATTATCCTAATATCTTGTATGATTTTGGACCTACACATTCATTAATTTATTATAAATTATCTTGTAAAATGAAATGTATACCTCTGGAAATGAAGTTTGATCTTTTGGTAAAAACACATTCATATAGTATTAAAGAAACGAGAATTAATAAAAAAAATTATCTATGGAATATTTGTCTATAAAAACAATGTTCACTTTTCCATTATAGAATTAAATTTTATTCTGGGTATGGATTGTCTATCATATTATCATGCTATGATATATTTCTGATCCAAAGAATTCATTTTCTTAAATTATTTTATATTTTCATATAAAATTAAATTTATAACATTAATTACCTATAAAGAAGCCGATAAACAGTTCACAAATGTAAATGAATGTTTCTTTGCTCCTGTTATTATAAATAAGGAATGTATTTAGATAAATTATATACTATTAGTAAAATAATATATATATGTTCTTCCTAATTGTTACCTGGTATTATACTTGATTGGGACTTTTCATTTACTATTGACTTATTTTCTAATGCTAAGAAAATTTAAAAAATTCCATTATAAAATAAATCAAATAGAACTTCTGTAATTGAAAAATAAAATGAAAATTTTGTTTGATAAAAGTGTCCTTTATCTTGTCAATTCAACTTGGAAAGATCCCATTTCATTTATTAATAATAAAGATGGTTCCATGAAGATTTTAAATAATTACAGATAATTAAATAACATTACTATTAAGAATAATTATTTCATGACTCATGTTGATGTTTTTTAATAGCTCCAGTGAGCTCAAAATTTTCTAAATCATGATCACAAGTCTTGGTACCATCAGCTCAATGTTAAAAAGGATGGCATACCTAAGACTATGTATTGTACTCTATATAGAAATTATGAGTTTTTAGTTATTCCATTTGGGTTGATGAGTGACCCCACAATATTCATGCATCTTATGGATATAGATTTCTATGAATATTTGGATATGTTTTTTTTGTATTTTTTAATGATATTTTTTTTATTCCAAATTTTTTTAGGATCATGAAAAACAACTATGTATTAATTTGACAACCTAAAAAATAATGTTTATGAAAAAATTAGAAAATGTGATTTTTTTTTAGATTATATTTCATTTCTCGAACATATCATAAATAAATATGGCTTAATTATTGATCCCACTAAAACTAAAATGGTTTATTAATGGCCAGGGCCTTTAAAAGTGACGCAGACTCATAGTTTTCATGCACCAGGAGGCTACTACTGGAATTTTAAGTAAAATTTTCTTGATTATCTTTCCCACTAACTGAGTTGACATAAAAATTATTTAGGTTCATCTAGATAAATTAACATTATTAATGTTTCAATTAATCTAAAATAATATTAGTGACTACTCTAGTTTTTTCCCTAACTTCGAAAAAATGGTGACTTTTTTAGAAACTGTGATAATCCTTAGAAGGGTATGGGTTATAATTTTGTAACAACCTAGAAAATTATAGAATAAATCAATTTCATGTATTATAGAAATTAATTACATATATATTTTAGGTATATATTAATTATAGGAACATTGAGTAAATTTTTACTCAAATGGAAAAACTTATTTCTAACTAAAATGGGTTTCCTTAAATTATATGGTTTTATTTAAAATCTTGATTTTAAAAATTAACTAATTTTAATTCAAAAAAATTAACTTCAATATTTAATTCATTAGGCCCAAATTATCATAGAATGAATTTTTGAGAATTCTTAGAAAATATTTATTTTTCAATGAATAGTGAAAAATACTGATTTTCAAATGAAAATTATATTTTATTCTAAAATATTTATAACTTATTATTATTTTTTGGATTAGTTATAAAATTTAATTTTTTACTATTTCCTTAAAATTATTCAATTAATATTTTAAAAATTAATTTTATACTTGAATTTTGTATAGGAACATTTTATATTTGAAAAGGAAATTTTTATAGAAAAACTGTTTTCGTTGCATTTTACCTTTTTAATTTTCAATTACATTATAGAAATTAATTATTTTTATTTTTGGAAAGTTGATTACAAATTTTGAATACTTGGATAAAATTTTTGAATATAGTACCGTTTTATTTTTTTCAATATGAATAGTAACCTTAGTAAATTTTGTTACTACAATAGTGGGTAAATCATGTAATAAAAGTTTACAATAAAATTAAAATAACTTATAAATGACCATAAAAATTACATAAATTTTATTGGATGGATTCATTTCTTCTATACTCATCCAATATGAATTTATATGTTTGTTGTTTGCATTTATAAGAGAATATAATCTTTATAATATTTTATTTAAACAAATATCAAAATATCGCAATCTTGTTTTGAATAATTAAAATATTTTTAAAAATTAGATAACCAATGGTTATATTATATTATAAATATTATATTTAAATAAATATTATTTACCTTTATAGTGGTTTTCTTTGATTTATTCAACAAATATTTAACTTAATTTCATACACAACGATGATACATTAATTATTCAATTAATGAAAAAAATAAAATAAATGATATTAAAAATATTAAAAGTTATATAATTTGAAAGAATTAATGTGATAAGTGAATTTTATATAAAACTATACCATTTAATGGAAATTTTAAATGATTATATTCGAATAATTTGGTTGTATTAATGTTATAAAAAATCAAAGAACATAAATATTTCTAAAATTGACACTATTGATATTTTATAAAAATAATATTTTATTTAATGATAAAATTTCCTAAAAATATTATATTTGGTAATATAAAAAGTGATGTGATTAATTAAATAATCCATTTTCCATTTCTTTATCATTTTTAATTTTATAGAAATGTTATTAACCCTTCTTGGGGAAAATGATTAATATAGTTGTTATTCTAAAGAAGGGTTAAAACGAAATTACAGTGGTAATGAAATACTAAAACCCACTATATTTTTTATTTTATTATATTATTTTATATCAAAATCATCTAATATTTTAATTAAACTTGTTTCTATCCATTTTAAATTGAAAATAAATTTATATTTATCATATATTTTGAGAAATTGAAAGAGTGGACCTCCCCTCCTCATAAAATGGAAAATCTTCATCCATTTACATAACACATAAAAACAAATTTTTCTCATAAAATATCTACCAAAAAGAATTGTTTATATCCCTATTCATTTTCTAGAGTAATTTTTGGTGGAATAATACCTACCTAATTAGTCTTGAGCTATTAAGAAAAAGATATTGTCTGAGGAAGAGGTATCATTCCTGGCCAAGAATTATTTTATTCTCCAACCACCTTAAAATATTAATCACCCATTCATATATAATAAAAAAATATTATATTTTTTTGATAATTTCATTACTTATATCAATCTCCTCTTCTATCAATTGATAAATTAAACCATCATTCATTAATACAGTGGACAACCGCCTCATGAACCAGTGAAATTCTTTTTCCATCACTTTTTATCATAAATGATTACAATGATAGAATTAATGTAAATATATGATTTTATTTATATTTTTATTACTATTAAAAGATAATATATCATTTATTTTCTTACCTTTCTATTCATTAAAAATTATAACATCGTTTATTCGTACATGTGGACTACCATCTCCATGAAGCAATGTGATTTATTTTTCATCACCGTGTAACTTGGTTGATATGAATATAAGTATAATTAATGAAATAATATTATATTTGTGATATTATGATTATTATGGAAATATAAAATGATCCTAACCTTTTTTCCTTAGTTATCAGTGAAAAATGGAAATGTTACTCAAAGAAACATTATTAGTTTTATTTTTCATTAATGATTTGTTATGAACATTTTTATGAAAGTATTTACATAGAGGAGGTTATTTATGCAGAAATAAAATGTTTATTTTGAGCCAAAAGTTTGTGTTAAAATGAAACTTAATATAATTATTCATTGACTAATAGTTTCAATATTTATTTTTATACCACATACTGATCTTTTGGGGGTATTCCCACATTTTAAAAAAAATCATCATGTATAAGGATATGTATGGGAAAAGAAAAATGTCAAGTTGAAAGTATTAAATATTTTTCATGAACTGAAATCATGTTTTAATTTAAAAGTATTATATTGTGAAAAACTTTATATCGAGGAGTAATGAACTATTTTTAATATATGAAATTAATATGTTAGAGATGTAAAGACCCGGAAATCCTGTGGAATTTATTTTAAATACATTGGATTTTTACGAGTCCCCGAAAATTTACGGTGCTTGATTCTGAGGCCCAGTGTGCCCGGAATAAATTTATGATTTTTTTTTCAGGTATATTCAGTAAACATATGATCATGATTTTATAAATTTTGAACAGGTGCTCGAAATTGAAATCTATGGGCACTGTTAAACTCGTAGTGCTGGTATTCTCTTAAGAAGACTTTCACCTCGACGACAGTTGGTCAAGAATGAAATTTAGTTTTTGGGTTTTAAAGAATAATTTAAATAAAAATAATGTGTGTTGCTTATTTTTATTTGGGGGTCAAAATCTCAAAATGGAGGTTGGGGGTGGGGCCACCACACCTTATCCTCTCATGAGAGGTTATGGTGGTGAGGCCCACCGAAACATAACCTCCCTTAGGAGGATAAATTTTTGTGGGGACCACCCGAGCATTTAACCCCTTTAACTCCCCATTTATGTGGAGAAAACTCCTGTCCTTCCCCGCTAATTAAATGATCCAACTCCACCCCATAAATTAAGTGAGTTGTCTCATTTAATTAAACACCACAATTTGAATTCATGCCAAGAATTAAAATAACAGACAATCTATTATTTCTTTTGGTTGGCATCATTCTTTTGTTGTAAGGGTGAGTTGAGGAGCTCTTGGAGAGAGAACACCAAGGGATAAAGAACTCTCCAATGAGGAATGACCACCAAAGAACGACATACACATTCTTCCTTCTTCAACAGGAATAAAGGACAGAGCGTCGTCCTTGAAGAACATCAACGACACCATCATCGACTTCTTCATTTTCGACGTCAACGAATCGACGTCCACTTTTCCGCAACCTGTTCAACGAACAATGATTTGAGTTAGGGATTTTGAGTTTTAAATTGTTATGTTTTACATTGTTCAATATTGGGTAATGTTTTTCTGATTGATATCAAAAAAACGTGGAGGGTTATGGCCGCACAAGCACAGTGTGACCCTCCCCCTTCATTTTTCCTCGTTTGTTGACAATAGTGGTGGAGCAACGGCGGCCGCGAAGGAAACCGGTAGCGCAAGGCTGCCGGGTCATCAGAAGGGCACGACAACATCATGTCGCGTGGAAGAATAGGCTGTCACCCTTGGACGCGGTGGTGTACACGGGTGACCACCAGGCATCTGGAGGGCCGCGGTGTCTTCGCGCCATGCGGAGGAGAAGAAGTTGTGACCAGGGTGGGTCGCGGCGGAGGGGCGCAGCGCCATCGCGCCGCGCGAAGGAGAAGAGGCCGCGGCGATGGAGGGCCATGGAGGAGGACCAGGGACAGCCTGTGTCGGTCCGGAAGATGGTAGAGCAAACCGGCTGGCCGCTCCACCAGCAGGACAATGTGGGATCCACCCGGGTTCTGTGTGTTACCGAACCGACGCCTAGCGCTGGTTCTGCTTGGGTGATAGGGGAAAAGAACCCCCACCCCCATACACAGCTAGGGAGGGCCCCACAGGGCACCGCCAACCACTAGCCAGCTGGGCCACGTGGGCCACCAGCCAGGCCACGCAGGCTGCCAGCCAGGGCACGTGGGTCGGGCCACCGGGCCAGACCCAAATGGGCCGGACACACGGGGTAGGACCCATGGGGTCGGAACCAGTACGGGCCGGACCCACGCTGGCCAGACCCAACGTGGTATGGGCTTCACCCTTTGGTTAGGCCGCCCCCGCGGGCTGGGTTGGACCTACAGAATGGGTCAGACCCGTAGACCGGGTCTGGCCCCAGTCTGGACACGTTGACCCAAATACACCTTTTCACTCCTAACATGGTCTTCTGGTGTCTGATTGATGAACTGTATATGTAGATGGAATACTTGGAGAAATAAAGGTCTTTTGGCATACCTCACTTGAGGTTTGGACATAGTTGGGGTACAGTCGGGTTGGTTTGAACCCAAATCCAACCGGGCCCTCGGGACGGAAATGCCAATAACTCACAGACCGGGCGTCTGATTGATGCACCGTCTTTTGAGTTGATCCCCCTATGACATGGAGGAACTTTTAGATACTTCTTCATGTTACTTCAAGACAGTTGGAGTATTTCCCAATAGCTCTTGAATTGAATCCCTCTATTGACGAGCAGAAAATGTGCAGAGACCTAGTAGCTGGCAGACATGACGACTGCATGATCATTTTGACTTTGAGTGATTCGACTAGCCCAGTGGGGAGGGCCTGGTAGTTTGCGGAAGTCCCAAGGCAGAGGAGTTCCTGGTAGTTGGCGGTAGACCCGTGTTACTCGACGGGAGTAGTACCCCTATAGGCTATTAGGGGCAGCGCCTGCTAGTTGGCGGCAGACCCACAGCGAAGGAGTGCCTGGTAGTTGGCTGCAGACCCACAATACTCGACAGGAGGAGTACCTCAGCATTCCAATGTTTGTGAGAAGTGACTTGGTGTCATGACATTCCCACTATACTTTACATAGGAGGAGTTCTCCAGCAGTCGTGGTTTCGATAATTAAAATCCTCGTTTGAGTTGATTCAACGACTTTTGTGTTTTCCTCATGATTGAGATGGGTTACTATAAAACATAGGTATATGTATGGGGATATACCTAAGTAATGGTTATCTGTTGATTTCATACTTTGTGGTTTATCCTTCTTGGATTTTGTGAGACCTTGAGGGTCCAAGGGTCCCTACTGAGTATTGTTATACTCACCCCTGCACGGGCTATTACCACACCTCATTGTATTGGTTGCAGATGACGGACAGCGCTGACTGAGGCAGAGAGTAGCAGGACTGGACAGTACCCAGAGGTGGATTACTCGGTGTGACGGTGCACGGAGGAGATGTACGGACATGGATTGCTGAGGAGGCCATCTTTACCTACCCTTCAGGTAGGAACCTCGGAGGATGACCCAGTAGTTGCTTTACTTTTCTTCAGTTGTACTTGTACTTTCCTATTGGGCTTGTATTTCTGGCGCCTTTTACTTTCCAGCACTTCTTTTGTATACAGTTTTACTTAGTATTTTTCTTCTAGTTGGGTACTCTGATGTTCTTGTTTACTGTTATAAAGGAAATTCCTTCCCATTTTATGGATTTACACTTCTGGTGCTAGTCGCCATCCCCTGGCCTATGGAAAGCGGGTTTGGGGTAGTCATGATATTGTCCCCAGGGGACTGATCGTGACTAATTGGTATTAAAGGAGTCAGTTCTACCACAGAACTTAGAAATCTCGTCTTTCTATTTAGTGAAGCAATAGTGTTAAGGATACTAAGTGTGGATTTCAGTTCAGGGGGTCTAGTGTTGGTGTGGGCGGCTAACATATCCATACTCCAGGACCATGACTTCTGATTTCCGACTCAGTGCACAAAAAATTTGATTGCGTGTATGTTTTCAAAAGTTTTTCTTTATGTCAACTCAACCAGGTCAGCTCACCAGGTATAAATCTTTTGACTGTGTCACATCTGTTTCTTTCAGGATGCCTCCCTGCAGAAGACCAGTTAGAGCCGTGAGATTTGTATGCACTGAAAACCCACCGAGCGACGAGGCCTCAGTGCAGGGCCCTCTTACAATTGAGGGACCTCCCAGTAAGATGCATTAGTTTGATCGAGATGGTCTGCAGGGTGGAGGTGAACATGGCAGAGGAGTTGGATGTGTAGCTGGTTGTGGACAACATTTCGAGGTGCTTCCACCACCACCACCAGAAGGTAACCCCGACTACAGGGAGTGGGTGGACAGGGGAGAGCTTAGTTTCAGGCAGCTGAGGATTACGATCACGGTGCTCCGGAGATGATTCAAGGTAGGATCTGTGTCTACTCCACCTTAGCTGTAGTTATTACAGACACAGTTACCAGTCACTCTTTCATTCCCACTACCCTTGTTCAGAGCTCAGAGATTCTGACCGAGCCGTTGGCTCAATCCTTACGGCTAGAGACTCTTACGGGAGAAGACTCGTCGATTACGCATTGGTTACAGTAGTGTGAGGTTTCTCTTCCAGGCGAGAGCTTTGGCTGGGGTCTCCACATAGCGGCGTCGAGGCCTTACGATGTCATCTTGTGTATAGACTGGCTATCTACACTCCATGCTCAGATTGACTGTATTAGGTGAAAGTGCGGTGTGTCTACATAGATGGGACCAGGTTTACCTTTAGCGGCCATAAGGGAACCTTTACAGCACAGGACGAACTTACTTAGAGGAGGGTGCAACATATCACTCACCAGTTGTCTTGCCTTACCCACAGAGTAGTTGATGTGGGGAGTCTGACTTGTCCTATAGTGGTGGACCAGTACGCGGATGTTTTCCATGACGATGTTCCAAGATTACCTCCTCACAAGGAGGTAGAATTCTACATTGACATTTAACCCGCGATGAAACCGATATCTAAAACAGCATATGAGATGGCTCCCAATGAGCTTCGCGAGCTATGGGTACAGCTAGAGGACTTGCAGAGAAAGGGATTCATCTGGCCCAGTGTTTCTCCCTGGGCAGCCCCGATTATGTTCTCTAAGAAGGTGGATGGGAGCATGAAGCTTAATGTCGACTACCGTCGCCTTAACCAGGTGACCTTGAAGAACAAGTACCCACTCCTGAGGATTGACGACCTCTTTGATCAACTGAAGGGAGCACGGTGGTTCTTGAAGATAGACCTCAGATCGGGCTATCACCAGCTCAGAGTTCGAGACAAGGATGTGTAGAAGACGGCCTTCATGTGTCGTTATGGCCACTATGAGTTCTTGGTTATTCCCTTTGGCGTAATCAATTCTCCAACAGTGTTCATGGGACTCATGAACAGGATCTTCAAGACATACCTTGATCTCTTTGTCATAGTCTTCATCGACGACATTCTGATCTACTCAACTATTGAGGAGGAGCATGCCTACAATTTACAAGTATTACTAGACACACTAGGAGAGCACAAGATTTATGGTAAGAACTCGAAGAGACAGTTTTGGATTTGAGAGTTTCAATACATGGGACACGTCATCTCGGAGGCCGGAGTTGTAGTGGATCCTGTGAAGATTGAGGCGGTACTTGCTTGGGAGCCACCCAGGAGTGTGACGGAGGTAAGAAATTTCTTGGGTTTGGATGGATACTACCAGAGATTCGTTCCAGGATTCTTCAGAGTTGCAGCACCACTATCAGCCTTGAAGAAGAAGGGGAAACCCTCTGTGTGGTCATAGAGATGCCAGTAGAGCTTTCAGGAGCTGAGGCATAGGCTGACTAGTTCCCCCTTATTGAGACTTCCATAGGAGGGCGTAGGGTACGTAGTTTACTGCGATGCATTAGGGACTGGACATGGGTGTGTCCTGATGCAGGATATAACAATGATTGCTTATGGTTCTCGGTAGGAGAGACAGAAAGAGCAGAACTACGCTACCCATGACCTGGAGTTAGAAGCAGTGGTCTTCGCCTTGAAAATGTTGTGGCACTATCTGATGGGCGAGTGTTTTATCATGTATTCTGATCACAAGAGTCTCAGGTATATCTTCTCTCAGAAGGACATGAACCTGAGATAGCAGCGATGGCTCGAGTTCCTCCAGGACTATGACTTCGAGATAGTCAATACTCCTGTGAAGGGGAATGTTATAGCAGATGCTCCTAGCATGAGATTTGGTATACAGCTTCTAGGAGAGGCGATAGAGCCGCTGGGCGCCTTACAGATATTCTTTATGGATAGAGATGAGGCAGCCTATCTATTGTCTCTTATGGTCACTCCCCCACTCCTTCAGTGAGTCAGGGAAGCACAACATTGGGACACTGACTGCGAGACATGACATGCTCATATATCCATAGGGAAGTCACCTGATGGATTTTATGAAGTTGGGGAGCACGTCATCTTCTTTAGAAGATGTACCTTGGTACCAGTGTCACTTCAGGAGGAAGTTTTGAGGGAGTTCCACACATCCCCTCTAGCGGTACATCCAGTAGTAACAAAGATGTACCAGGGTCTCAGAAGATAGCAACAGTGGTCTATTATAAATAAGTTGGTAGTAGAGTTTGTCTCACGGTGCCTCACTTGTCACCAAGTGAAGGCAGAGCACCAGGTACCAGCAGACATGGTTCAGCCTTTAGAGGTCCCAGAGTGGAAGTGGGATGGGATATCTATGGACTTCATGACGGGTCTTCCATATACATCCAGGGATCACGACTAGATTTTTGTGTTCATCAACTGACTCACCAAGTTGGCTCACTTCCTACCAACCAGAGAGCAGGGTTCAGTAAAGAGCTTGGGAAGCCTCTATGTTCAAGAGATTGTGTGACTACATGGAGTACCGTCATCTATTGTCTCTGACCATGTCACACAGTTTACTTCCCGGATATGGAAGGGGTTGTAGGAGGATTTCTTGACAAAACTTTTCTTGAGCACCGCCTTCCATCGTAAGATAGATGGTCATACTGAGAGGACTATCCAGACCCTCGAAGACTTGCTACGTGCATGTGTCCTCGACTTTGGTCGCAGTTGGGAGGATCACTTGCCTTTGGTGGAGTTTTCTTACAACAACAGCTATCACTCCACCATAGGGATGTCACCATTCGAGGCATTGTATGGGAGACCTTGCAGATCACCCTTATGCTGGACAAACCCTGGGGAGTCAGCACTAGTGGGACCAGAGATGGTACGATCTACCACGGAGAAGGTGCAAATCATCCAGAAGCAGATGAAGACTGTACAGAGCAGGCAGATGTCGTATATTGACAATAGGTGGAGACCTCTGTAGATCAAGGATGGCGACCACATCTTCCTACAGGTCTCACCTCGATGAGGTCTACGGAGATTTGGCCGAGGTCGAAATTTATCTCCAAGATTCATCAGATCTTTATAGGTACTCAATAGAGTAGGCGAGGTGGCTTACTGCTTAACTCTTCCACCTCAGTTGCACCGTGTGCATGATGCCTTCCATGTATCTCAGTTGAGGATATACATGCACGACCCTTACCACATCAACAACCATTGAGATCTAGACGTCGACGATGGGGTGAATTTTATGGAGGTTCCAATGGAGATTGAGGATTGATAGGAGAGGGTCCTATGTGGACGGTCGATAACTCTGGTGCGCGTTCACTGGCATCACAGGAACCTCTAGGAGAGCATATGGGAGCGGGAGGCTCAGATGTGTTCTCAGTACCACCAATTGTTCCCATAGTCCGAGTTGTAGCTTATGGGTACATAAATCCCTGAGGTGGGTAGAATATAAAGACCCGTAAATCCCATGGATTTTTTTTAAATACATGGTATTTTTATGAGTTTGTGAAAATTTACAGTGCTTGATTCCGAGGCCTATTGTGCCCAAAATCAATTTCTTATGTTTTGTTCCGGTACGTTCAGTAAACATATGAGCAAGATTTTATAACTTTTGAACTGGTGCATAGAATTGAAATACAAGGGCATAGTTGAACCTGCAATGCCGATATTCGTGTAATAATACTTTCCCCTCGACAACAGTTGGTCAAGAATGAAAGTTAGTTTTGGGGGTTAAAAGAATAATTTAAATAAAAATGATGTGCGTAGCTTTTTTTTGTGTGGTTAAAACCTCCAAGTGGAGGTTGGGGTGGGGGGACCACACCTTAACCTCCCATGAGAGGTTATGGTGGTGGGGTCCACCCGATCATAACCTCCCTTGGGAGGATAAATTTTGGTGAGGACCACCCGAGATTTTAACCCCATTAACTCCCCATTTAAGTGGAGAAAAATCTTGAGCTTCCCCACTAATTCAATGAGCCAACTCCACCCCATTATTTAACTGATTTATCTCATTTAATTAAACACCACATTTTGAATTAATGACAACAATTAAAATAATAAACAATCTATTATTTCATTTGGTTCACATCATTCTTTTGTTGGAAGGAAGAGTTGAGGAGCTATTGGAGATTGAACACCAAGGGAGAAAGAACTCTCCAATGAGGAACGACCACCGAAGAATGACGAACACATTCTTCCTTCTTCAACCAAAACAAAGGAGGGAGTGTCGTCCTTGAAGAACACCAATGACGCCATCCTCAGCTTCTTCATTTTCGACATCAAAGAATTGACGTACGCTTTTCCGCGACCTTGTCAACGAACAACGATCTGAGGTAGCGGTTTTGAGTTTGAAATTGTTCTGTTATACATTGTTAAATTTTGGTTAATCTTTTGCCGATTGATATCACCATAACGTGGAGGTCTTGGGCTCCACGAACACGGCCGGACCCTCCCCCTTCTTTTTCCTCACTTGTTGACGATGGTGGTGGAGCAACGGTGGCTGTGAAAGAAATCGGTGGCGCAAGGCCTCCGGGTTTTCGGATGGGCGTGACACCAGCGTGACACATGGAAGAATAGGACACGGCCCTTGGTCGTGGCGGTGTACATGGGCGGCCACCAGGCCCCCAGAGGGGCGCGGCGCCATCGCTCCGCACGGAGTAGAAGAAGCCGCAACCTGGGCGGGCCGTGGCGGAGGGGTGCGGCGCCGTCGCGCCGCCCGAAGAAGAAGAGGTTGCGGCCAGCATAGGCCACGGCGGAAGACCAGGGGTGGTCGGCGTCGAGCCGGCCACCGGCTGGCTGCTCGGCCAGCCGGACATGGTGGGACCCTCCCGGGTCCCACGGGTTACCAAACTGGCGACTAGCGCCGGTTCCACTTGGGAGAAAGGGGGCGCAACACCCCTCCCCCCCATACGTGGATAGTGCAGGCCCCACAGGGCGCCGCCAACCATTGGCTCGCTGGTCCATGCAGGCCACCAGCCAAGCCACGCGGGCCGCCGGGCCAAACCTTGTGCGGGTCGGACCCAAAGCGGGTCGGGCCGCCCCCTCGGGCTGAGCCGCCCCCGCAGGCCAGGTCAGACCCATGGACTGGGTCAGACCCGCACACCGGGTCGGAAACCATTCCGGACCCATTGACCCGAATACACCTTTTCTCCCATAACATGGGCTACGAGTTTCTGATTGACGAACCGTCTATGGAGACGAGAAGCTTGGAGTGAGACGATTCTTTTCGAATACCTCACTTGATCTTTGGACACTGTTGGGGTATGGTCGGGTGAAGGAGCGTTGTCATGGGCACCCTCAAATGATTAATGTCATTTTGGGGTACGTAGATGCAGGAGAGTGGCTGACCAAGGTCGCCTCTCAAAGGAGGAAGTAGATTTAAAACAACTTTTTAATGGTATTCTTAAAATAAAATAAAAGAGAATAAAAAAACTTCTTTAATGGATGGGGTTTGTTATAGTTTATGAATATAGAAGAAGTTTTCTAGAAGAAGATTGCATTTTTTGTTTTTTGTTTTGTAATGAAGTTCGATTAAAATGACACAACAAAAAGATGTTTTTTAGACAATATTTAAAAGACGTAATCGATCTAACTCTACCTATTCAATCATTTATTAATCATTATAATTTACATTAATATTCAATTAATTATTATCCCTTAATTTTTTAACCCCCAAAACCTAGGAGAATTAACCTTACCACGAAGATGAAGTGAATTTAACCTTAGGCAACTTCGGAACATGCAATCGCAACACCCAGCTGTGATTGATCTTCTAAGATTAGCTTATGGTAAGTGGAAAATTAAGGCACATTTACCCTCTAGAAACTAGAATTAATTGATTTTAGGGATTATATTTGAACACTAAAAATTTATCCAATGTGGTTTTGAATTACCAATTAAGTTCGTGCTCTCACAATTTACACAATTCTTGACCTCACGTGATTTGCGTTTATTGTTCAATTGATTGCTTAGTTTCATTTAAATTGAAAACTAAATTAATAGATCATATTAAGTGAATTAATGTATCTCATTTATTCAAAATAAATGAATGAAGACGTTATTATATAGATCGATTACTAAAAGACTACTCTTCCATGGGTGGCGTAATCATCGTAGAAGCGTTTTGCATGTGCAAAGGATTATAATGGGTATAACGCAATAACGATTCTACTCAAGAATTCCAGACCAAATAAGAAGATTAAGAGAAGAATAAATTTAAAAAAAACAGAAGAAAAGAGAATAAATAAAAGAATAACAAAGAAGGTTTATTAATAAAACACAAACATTACAACATGAGGAAGAAGAACAGGGCTTCGACGAAGGGATCCTTGCTTCAAGAGATACCCTTATTTAATTGCTTGGAGAATTGGAGTAGAAACTATTATTCTCTTCCATAAACATCCTAATTCACGTCCCAACCCCTCCAAATGAGAAAAAATCCAATTTATATAGGGGAGGGGTGTAGATGTTACAAGTGGTTTCAAGTGTGAATGTGGAAATTCGGCCAAATATATTATTCCAACTTGAACCGCCCATTTGACCACCAAAACGCGTGAATTGGACTTCCATCCAGAAGGATCATATGTGAGGATATCGGTTCTCTATATCCTCTAAAATATTGGGCTCAATACAAACCCAGATGAAGGATTTATGGCTGCAATATAGAAGCTTATCCATTCTGGCATGTCCAGCCCACCTTTAACTTTATGTCCCAATTAATCCATCCAGATGCATTCTTTTTATCAGGTGTCCTGAATAAAAGTTATAGACAATGAAGTATTTAACACATTTATAGACTATTATGTTCTAATAAATCAAATAAAAATATTTTTGATTGAAATACTACAGTGATTTTGAAAGGGTGAAACATGAAGTTTCATCAAATATTCAAATGAATGATCTAATCCCAAATACTTTCTAATTGAACATATTTAACACAATGTGAGGAAATTATATCATTTATTATCAATAAAATATTCAATAAAATAGTGTTTTATCAACTCCCCCACACTTACCCTTTTTCACTCCTGGGAAAAACCTCATATCAAGTAAACATCAATATCAAATCAAAACAAATTTTAAAACACATATCCTTGAGATCCAACAATTACACACCATGAAACAAAAGATATCATGCATAATAAAAATCATTATTTCAAGTTATCCATTTATATCATTCAATATAGTTCCACTTCATTTATTCTCCCATGCACACAAAACACTTACCAAATATTCATTTTCACTCACCACATAAATGTCATTTTTTTAGTAATGTCTTTCTCATCCAAACTCATACAAGAGTCACCATAGATTTGATAAATTCCTACATCTCCACCCAATTTTAGTCAAGGAAATATGTTTATCATGAGGAATTCTCAGGGTTGTTCTGTGGCTTTCGGTTGGTATGATTTAGATGTGGAAAATTCTGAGGCTGAATTAGGATGGCTTGACTCTTTTTGAATCAAAATTGCATTAATCTAATTTTTACTTAAATATGGTCTCCTCATTAGTCCCCATAGTATCAATTCATCTCCATCATCATAAAAATTCATGAAAGGTTTTCACCATTCATCCATTCAGTAACAAAAATGTCAATCATCTCAAACATGATTTTCTTGAAATCTCCTGATAGGCACAGCTTTCTACCTCAATTAGAAGCTCCATAAAAGGCACAGCTTTACTTGTCATGAATGCTCCAGAAAAGGCACAACTTTCAGTATAATGCTTTTCTTCAGCAGCAAACTTATCTCTTCAAAATTTAATTTTCCACCCAAAGTATCACAGAATGTGGTATCACAATACAAGATAGCTTCCCCCACACTTAAGATCAACTAGATTATGCAATTTCACTTCAAGAGTTGGTTGGATAGAGAAAAATGGCTTGTAATGTGGCTAACCTAATAGGCTATGCATGGATTCTAAGGGATACAGGGATCAAATGTTCAAGGTAGGCCATTATAAAAAAGGATTATTTGAAATAGGGGATTTAATACCAAAAAATGCCTCAATCATTTAAACATAAGTACCTCAAACCCTCAAGTTTTGATAGTAATAGATCAAATTCTGGTTAAGTCAAGCATGGTTTGGTTCTCTCAATAAGTGAGGTGAATATAAATAATATGTAAATAATGGTTCAGAAGCCTCATAGGAAAGTGATTTCAAATATAAAGATAGTGAGATGTGGCATGGGATTCAAAATTCACTGTACTTTTCATGAAATTACTAAATATTTGAACCTGAAACAAAGTCATTTCAGCATTCATTTAAGCTTAATTTCAAGGGATAAATTTTGATGAGAATCATTTCAGATCATAAATTTCAAAAAAAACAAATAAAATTGAAAAATAAACACACAAAATTTAAAAAACACACATTTTTTAAAAAACAAGAAAACAATTGAAATTACTAAACTAAAAGGTTCCCTCTCACACACATAAAATATTGAATTGTCCTCAATGTGAACCCACGAGATGATATATTCACATGAAATGAAGAATTTTTAAATAGGAAAAATAATATAAAAGTGAAAGGGTTAGGAACAGCCTGATGTGATCAAGTGATGATGGGGTCATGCAGTGTGATAAAATCCACTGCATCAGTATGAAGTCCCTCAATGTATCTCTTTAAACGTTGCACATTGACTGTAAAGCTCCTTCCAGTGTCCTATTGTGTGATATCCATTGTACCATAAAGAAAAAACATTAGATACAATATAAGGACCTAACCATCTGGAACGCAACTTACCAGGAATCAGCTTCAGTCATGAACTGTTTAGAAGGACTTTGTCTCCAACATGAAACTCCCTTTATTGGATCATTCTATCAGGAGCTTCTTTTGATATTTCCTTATAGAGCATTGAGTTCTCATATGAAGACAATATAATCTCCTCAAGATCTTGAATTTCCAGCTTCCTTTAGATTTCAGCTCGGGCCAAATCCATGTTGCATTTCTTTATTGCTCAATAAGCCTGATGCTCAACTTCCACAGGGAGATGACACGCTTTCCCAAAAACAATCCAAAATGGGGAAATTTCAATGGGTGTATTGTATTCTATCCTATAAACCCACAATGCATCATCCAATCGCTTGCTCCAATCCTTCCTATTTGGCTGCATGGTTTTCTCCAACATTTGTTTCAACTCACGATTTGAAACCTCATCCTGGCCATTTGTTTGGGGGTGGTATGGTGTTGATGTTTTGTGTGTCACCCAATACTTTTGAAGGAGGGAAGCAAAAATCCTATTGCAAAAGTGTGTCCCTTGGATACTGATGATAGCCTTTGTTACTCCAAACCTGCAGAAAATTTGAGCCTTGAAAAAATCCACTACAACCTGAGAATCGTCAGTCACGGTGGCCTTGGCCTCTACCCATTTACTCACATAATCAACAGCAACCAAAATATACAGAAATCCAAATGAACTAGGAAAAGGACCCATAAAATCAATGCCCCATACATCAAAAATCTCACAGAATAAAATGGGTTTTGGGGCATCTCATGTCTCTTAGAAATGTTCCCAGTGAGTTTATAACGAGATCATGACTTACAAAACACATGGGAATCACGGAATAAACAAGTCCAATATAATCCAGAGTCTAAAACTTTCCTAGCTGTACGTTGGGGTCCAAAGTGTCCACCACAAGCAAGTGTGTGACAGAATTTCAAAACAGACTCAAACTCATGATCAGGAACACTCCTCCTACTAACTTGGTCACTACACATGCGCCATAGGTATGGATCATTCGAAACATAAAATCTTCACTCACTCTTTAATTTTAGGACTTGACGTTTCTTTAAATTTGCAGGGATTTCAGAGGCAACAAGGTAGTTCACTAAATCAGCATACCAAGGATGCGTACCAAAGATGGAATAAAGATGCTCAACGGGAAAAGTGTCCGAAAGTGGTACCTGGTCCAAGGTGTCATCCTCTAGTGTGTGAGTAAGCCTACTCATGTGGTCTGCCACCAAATTCTCTAACCCCTTCTTGTCCATTATCTCGATGTCAAACTCTTGAAGAAGGAGCATCCAATGGATAAGTCGTGGCTTTGCATCTGGCTTATTTAGGAGGTACCTCAAAGCTGCATTGTCAGAAAAAACAACTACTTTAGATCCCAATAAATATGAACAGAATTTATCTAAATCAAATTTGACAGCAAGAAACTCATTTTCTGTGGTAGTGTAGCTTGATTTGGCTGAATCCAATGTCCTTGATGCATAGGAAATCACAAGTGAACGTCCTTCCACCCTCTGAGATAAGACTGCTCCAACTGCGAAGTTAGAGGCATCACACTTAAGCTCAAAAGGAATCTCCCACCGTGGGGGCTGTATGATAGGTGGAGTGGTCAGACGTTGTTTTAGCTCATCAAATGAATTCCTTCAAGAAATATCAAACACAAAATCAGAGTCCTTTTAAAGTAATCTTGACATAGGAAGAGAAATATTACTAAAATCTTTGATGAAGAGCCGATAAAATCCTGCATGCCCTAGGAAAGATCTAACATCACGCACAATTGAAGGATGGGGTAAGGATGAAGTAATGTCTATCTTAGATCTATCAACCTCTATCCCATGTTTTTACACTACATGTCCTAAGACAATGTCGTGCTCTACCATGAAATGACACTATTCAATGTTTAGGACCAGATTCTTCTCAATACAACGATTCAACACATTTCCAAAACTAATTAGACATTCATCAAATGAAGAACCATACACTGTAAAATCATCTTTAAATACCTCCATGTAGGTCTCAATAAAGTCAAAAAATACTCACCATGCATCTCTGGAAGGTACATGGGTCGTTTCAAAGTCCAAATGGCATCCTCTGGTAGGAAAATGTGCCAAAGGGATAGGTGAATGTAGTCTTCTCCTAATCCTCCAGAGATATAGCAACCTGAAAATATCCAGAAAATCCATCCAAGAAACATTAGTGTGTCTTCCCAGCTAGTCTCTCAGGCATCTGATCAATAAATGGGTGGGGGAAATGGTATTTGTGGGTGGAATGATTTAGTTTCCTATAATCAATACACACATGCCAAATATTTTGTACCCTCATTGGAACTAACACATCTTTATCATTTTTAACAAAAGTAACACCACTTTTCTTAGGCACAAACTGAATTGGACTTACCCATGGAGAATCTGAAATGGGATAGATTAAACCTGCCTTGAGAAATTTTTCAACTTCTTTTTTAGCAACCTCCAAAAGTGTTGGATTGAGTCTCATTTGTGGTTGCCTCACCTGTTTAGACTCATCCTCTAAAAGAATCCTATGCATGAAAATAGAGGGGATAATACCTGATATGTCATCCAAGGTCCTCCCAATTTCCCTAATGTTCTCCCTTAAAATATTCATAAGTTTTTCTTCATGTTCAAAAGGGATATTGTTAACAATGATAACAGGTAATTTTTCACCACTCAACATGAATGAGTATTTGGGATTGGGTGGAAATAGCTTGATTTCTAGTGTAGGGGGTGTTTTATGGATGGACACATAGAAGGAACTGAAATATGTGCACAAAGACCTTCTGTATCAGAATATACATCATCAAAATCAGAGAATAAAGCATCAAATCCATCAGCATACTCAACATCCATGTCATAATCAGAGTTCACATGATCAAAATCAGAGTACGATTCCATTTCAAAATCAAATCTAATAGAGTCTTTTGAATTATAATTATGTGTGGAAGTACACTTAGATATCAAACTAGAACAAATACTCATAATCACCCTATGCAAAGAAAAATCAAATTCCATGGGGTTTTTATTTTTGTAGGATCGAAATAATGATGTAGATGCTCAATAAACAAGAGGGGTGGGGGTGAATTGTATACTTTAAAAATTCCTTTGGAACCATTAATGTTAGTTAAGAATAACTATGATTTCCTTAATCAAAGGAAAGGGCTATGTTTAACAAAGTTTAAACTAAGAAAATTCCCAACACCTCTAATACCAAATGAAAAACTGGAAAGTGATTCCGAAAGTAGGTTCCGGAAATATGGTTCCGGAAATCGAAACTTAACAAAAGAATACAATATAAGATTCTACCTTAAAGAGTATAGAATCTAAATGAAACAGAGTAAAAGTAAGGAAGTATAAGAAAGTTATACTTTCCTTATAATACAAAATGCAGCAGAAATAAACAAGTAGTAAAACTACAAGTAACAAAATATAAGTCTTTTAACCCAAAGAGAAGGGTATCCAACAACCTTTGATAAAGGTCCCTTGATTTATACTTTCAAGCAAGTCTGTCTTACCCACACCAGGGTAAGCACTCGATACGAAGATCGGAGTCTCTTTCTTGCTATTCCTGTAATCCCTCAACTTCAAGGTAGTTGGCAACCTCTGTCTTCCTCAGCAAGGAAGTCCTTGAACTTCAAGGTAGTTGGCACCTGTGTCTTCCTATCCTCGGAAGTCCTCGAATGTGATCAACAACATTCGGAGTTGCACGAAGCAAAAACTGAACAAGCGGTTCAGTACGCACAAGGCATGAAAATCTTTCTCTCTCTAGAAACCACCTTATCAGCGTGTGGTTTCTAGATTGATCAATTTCATTGTATATGGAGCTATTTCAAATGAGCTCCTATTTATAGGAAAATTTCCAACGGTCTGCTCCCTCCTCCCACAGTCATATTTTCCATGAAACTCGGAGGGACCTGTACACGTGTAACTCAACCAACGGTTAATTAGAAACCGAAAAGACGACATCGTTTTATAACAAACTTTTTATAACTGAATGTATGAGATCGTTTGGAAACAAATCATTTGTGAGTAAAAGGTAATCAATAGTTCGGAGTGTAAGCAAGTCAAAAGTTCGGGGTCTAACCAAAATGAAGTTTGGAGTCTATGTTAAGAAATTTTCGGATTCTGTTTTATAGGAATTCGGAGTCTGGTTTCACCAGGGATCGGATTCTGAACCTATAGAGTTCGGAGTCAAACTACTTAAGAGTTCGGAGATGAACTGCTTAAAAGTTCAGAGTCAAACTTCTTAAGAGTTTGGAGTTGAACTTCTTAAGAGTTCAGAGTTGAACTTGTTAAGAGTTCAGAGTCGAACTATTAAAAAGTTCGGAGTCGAACTACTTAAGAGTTCGGAGTTGAACTACTTAAATGTTCGGAGTGGAACTTCTTAAGAGTTCAGAGTCGAACTTCTTAAGAGTTCGGAGTCGAACTTCTTAAAAGTTCGGAATCCAAAATTTGGATTAGAACTACACTACAGATCTCTTCCAGAATTCGGATCCTAAAAACAGAATGCTCCAAATCTTTTCATTATATGGCTCCGGAAATTTGGTTATGAATATGGTTTTTGAAATTAAGAAAAAATATTGCTATGTATAAGAAAATCTAGGTTAAGGTATATTTCCTTAAAGAAGTAAATTTTCCTTATGGGGGTAAAAATAATATTTTCTTAAGTATAAGGTGTTTGTGATTTTCAAAACAAGAAGGACTGGAGATGTCATAAGGAAAACCTTATTGACTCAACAATCTCCCCCTTTTTGGAAAGCACAAACATCCTTACAAGAAAGCATATAAGGATCTTGAAAAATTTTATTAGAATTTGAAAAAAAAACTTATCTCCCTTTGTTTATGGAGAGAAACGAATACAACTAACTCCCCCTTAGGCATTAAAACTCTAAGGATTGTATTCTGAGTTTCCAGAGTGGAGTTTTCAATAATATAAGAGTGAAAAACTTCGTAGTGGGAAACTCCCCCTTTCATTGAGGATAATTCTCTTAGAAATGTTTCCCCTTCTCCTCCTTAGGAGTTGTTCTTTTTTCCTTCTCCTCCTTTGTGATTTTCAAAAAGAATTGAAGGGAATGGAAAACAAAGTATGCTACCTGAAACATTAGTATATAACAAGATACAAACCAACTATATAACCATTTCATTAGAGTTGGGAAAAAAATTTACAAAGAAAGATAACTACAACAAAATATCGGAGTGGGTTCATTTGTCTTCCTTTTACTACGGAATGAGATGCTTCAACAGGGCTTTGAGTTTCTTCAAGTCTCTCTGATCTTCCTCTCTTTTCCTCTCCAAGGATTTTACCTTTTCTTCTTGAGCTTTTAAAGCCTCTGCCTGAGCCTCAAAGGCTTCTTTCTGCAACTTCAACAACTCGTCTTTCTTTTCTATCTTTTGCTGAAACTCAATCCGGAAATCTCTTTCAGTTTTCCAATTTTGAGATACTGAGTTAAGCTTCCCATTCAGATCCTTGACCTGTTGATTCCGAAAATGTTGCTCCTGGGCCAACTTCTCAGAAATCTCATTAACCTTTTTATCCTACATTTATAAATCATTTTGATCTTTAGCCTGAAAATTCTCAAATTGAACTAAATCTTCATCAACTCCTTTAGACCACTTCGTTACTTTACTGCAGGACTTCCTATGCACGTCATAATCGATCAGAAAACTTTTCTGTTCAGCTTTCTAATTCACAAACGTATCCATTACCATGGATAAAGAATCTGATTTTTGATTCATAGATTATTGCAGCAACTGGCATCTAGAATCTATTGTTGGAAGAATCAGAATTGTTTCCACCAACTTTCTCAGAGATTGAACCACAAAATCATGCCCGTGGGATGATGATTCCGAATCAGACACTTCTTTTTGAGATTCCTCTTCTTCAAATGGAATCAGCTTCCTTCTAGAGGTGCCACCAACCTATTTCCTTCTAATGACATCTTTAATGGGTGTCTCCATTAGAGTTTTCTTCCCTTTATCAGATTTCGGAATGGATTTCACATTTGGAGATACTTCCTCAGATTCAGAAACTTGAACAATCTGATCCTCATCTGGTTTATGTCTTACTTGTCCTTCCTCAAGAAAGTTCCTCTCATAGGATTCTTCTTCATCAAGCAGCTCATTCGCTTCTTCTTCTTCTTCTGGATGTTTCTTGCTGGTTTCCTCATCTCCCTTGCCTGAGGTAACTATCTTTGCGGATTCAGCCTTATCTTTTTAGTCCTGTACTTGCTTGATCAAGGTATCTAGATCTTCACTCTCCTCTTCTTCTGCTTCCTCTTCTTCCTTTGCTGCTTTAGCAACTTCTTTCTCAGATTCTACAACTATTCCTTTACCCTTGTCCTTTACCGGAGTGACATAGTTTTTTTCTAGAGTTTCTGGTAAAGAAGGTTCAACACCGAAGGTTTCTAGAACTGGAAGCCTTTCGGAATCTAACTCTGTATCTTTTAACAAATATTGCACTAGTTCAGCTTCAGACATCTTCTTTCTCAACTTCTTTTCCTTCGCTTGCCTTTCTAGCTCCTCAGAAGCTTTTTCTTTTAATGCCTTAGCCTTGGAAGGGTCCAGTCCGAATTGAGGATCTCCTTCCTTCCTTATTTCTTTATATTTCCTCCACTTTGCTGCTACTTCATCTGTATATATTTTCTGCTTCTTCGGCTTGGGAGGTGCGGATTCAGTTTCCTTAGGCTGAGGAACTTCTTCATCACTAACTACTTCCTTAGCCTTTCTCTTCTTCCTTTGCTTTTTTGAAGGTTCTGAAGATTCTTTTTCAGCTGTTTCAAATTCCTCCATGGATAGGGGTAAAATTCTCCAGATTCACTAGAAAATCCCATCTTCATTCTTTTAAGCGTATCATCAATGACAAGCATATGCTTTCATTTCTGGATCTTTGATTTGCAGGCAACTTTGAAATATTCTAAGCAACGAACAATCAACTTAGACAATAAGGCATAAAACATCATAATCTGAGCTCTCAGATTTCCTTATTTTATATTCTTGATCGTAACCAAGACATGCCTTATCAGATTTATCTTTCTTATATTTACCAAAAAAATCTAAGACATAGATATCACTCTTATTCAGATTGTCTTTATCTCTTCTTCTCAGAACTAGAAAACCTTGCACCCATAGTTGAAGTATTCTGTTATTCGGAGTGAGCTGAGAAATCTTAGTTGTTGAATCATCCTTAAGCCCAAGACACTTCAGTGCTTTCTCCTTATTGAAACTTCCTTGCACGTCGGGAAGTTTGTGAGAACAGAATTCAGCTTCTCCCTTATATGCTATACCAACCAGGCTTGCTTCCTTAGTGTAAGAAAGTTTATAAGTCTCCCCATAAGACTTAAAAGAAAAACTTTCTCTGACATCTTCTACCAGGAAGGAAACAGACTCATAAAACTCTATCAACAGGTCAGTATAAACCTGATCCCGTTTATCTGACTTAGCTATGCATACATCTTCCCATCCATTGAGTCTAATATTCATTGAAATAAGATAATCAAGCTTATAAAAATTCAGTGAACTAACCTTTCCCTGTAAACTAACCACTTTGAAATTGGTTTGATAGTTGACATATCTTGAGAGGTTTCTTTAATAGACATTAGGAAGGAAATAAACTGTAAGATTCGGATTGGATTCACAAGATTCAGAACCGGCCTTTTGAGGAGCAGTAGAGCTTCGAGACGCAAAATCTTGAAAAAAAATCTATGTGGGACGAGTCTCGGGGTCCCCTTTTTATAGGCAAAGAATTTGACCGTTGGTCTTCCAAAAGTCATCCAATGGTTGAAAATACTTTGATCTGATCTAACGGTTGAGAATAATTCCGCAAGAAAAAAAATTTGACTCCGATCTTTTGAGGTTTTTTAAAGAAAACATTCGGATTTGAGAAAAAAACAAGAATCCTAACTAAACAAGGAAGATACCAGTAAGAAAAATTTGATTACAAAACTATAAGTAGAAAAATCATAACTTACGTATTGACAAGAAATATTATTCGAAATTTGTAATATTCTTCTTAAAAAAACATCATTACGAAAGTTGCAGTACGAAAACCTCGTTACGAAAACCCCAGTCCAAAAATCTCCATTCTGGAAATCTCGTTACGAAATTATTAGTATGAAAATTCCATTCCGGAAGTCTTCAGTATGAATACTTTCATTCCGGATGTTTTCATTCCGAGATTTTCAGTCCTGAAAATTTCAGTTCTGGAAATTCCCATTCGGTAAATTTTAGTTTTAGAAAATTCCATTCTGGAAATCCTAGTTCCAAAAGTTTGAAAAGAAATTTTTTTAAAAAATGTACTCCCCCTATGAAAAGGAGTTTATTACTATTAGAAGAATTTTTTAATACGATGTTAATGAAGAATTATTACCTTAAAATTATCATTCCTAACATTTGTTTGATGTATTCAAATCTATCGGAGGGTAATGATTTTGTGAAAATATCAGCAAGTTGATCTTGGATTCCGATAAACTGAAGAATGATATCTCCTTTTTGTGTTTGATCCCTAAGAAAGTGATGCCTAATATCTATGTGTTTTTCATGAGAGTGATGTTCATGGTTCTTACATAAAGAAATGGAACTTGTGTTATCACACAAAATTTGAGTTTTAGTAAAACTCAAGCCACAGTCTGTGAGTGTGTGTTGCATCCACAACACTTGAGAACAACAACTTTCAGCTGCTACATATTCAGCTTCAGTAGTGGAGAGTGCTACAGAATATTGCTTCTTGCAGGACCAAGAAACTAATGAATCTCCTAAGAAATGACAAGTTCGGGATGTACTCTTTCTATCCATTCTACATCCACCAAATTCAGCATCAGAAAAACTTTTTAGAACAAAATCATTTCCAGAAGTATAAAATAATCCTAGATCCATGGTTCCCTTAAGGTAGCAAAAAATTCTTTTTACTTCCTTTAAGTGAGATTCCTTAGGATTGGATTGATATCTTTCTCATAAGCATACTGAAAACATTAAGTCTGGTCGACTAGCTGTTAAGTAAAGTAAAATTCCTATCATACCTCTAAAAGATGTTTGATCTACTGGTTTCCCAGCTTCATCAAGATCTAAAGAGTTTGAGGTACCAATAGGAGTACTTATACTCTTAGTGTTGTCATAACCATACTTTTTGAGAAGATCTTTAATATACTTATGTTGAGATATGTAGGTTCCTTCTGGTTTTTGAGAAATATGAAAACCAAGGAAAAAACTTAACTTTCCCATCATAGTCATTTCAAACTCAGATTTCATTAGACTTGCAAAAGAGTCAGTCAAAGATTGCTGAGTTGAACCAAATATGATGTCATCAACATAAATTTGAACAATCAAAACATTTTTCTTATCTTTATTTATAAAAATGGTTGGATCTGCATTTACCTTAACATAGTTATTTTGAAGCAAAAAATCTAGTGAGTTTATCATACCATGCTCGTCGGGCTTGTTTAAGGCCATACAGAGCATTGGTAAGTCTAAAAACATAATCAGGATGTTTTGTATCTTCAAAGCCAGGAGGTCGTTCAACAAAAACTTCCTCTTGAACATAACCGTTAAGAAAAGCACATTTCACATCCATTTGAAAAAGTTTAAAATTAAAGAATGCTGCAAAGGCAAGTAGAATACGGATAGATTCAAGTCTGGCTACTGGATCATAGGTTTCTTCATAATCTATTCCCTCTTGCTGATTATAACCTTTAGCAACAAGTCTAGCTTTATTTCCTACTATGACTCCATTTTCATCACATTTATTTCTGAAAACCCATTTTACTCCAATGATAGAAGTTTCCTTAGGTCTTTCAACCAAGGTCCAGACTTTATTCCTTTCGAATTCATTTAGTTCATCTTTCATGGCTTTGATCCAATAATCATCACCTAAAGCTTCATCAGTGCTTTTAGGTTCTAATTGGGAATGAAATGCTAGATGTTCTACATCATTTCTTAAGGAACTTCTAGTCCTTACAGGTTGATTTACATGACCAATAATACTATCACTGGGATGATTCTTAAGAAACACCTGATTTGGGTTTTGAAAAGCCTGTTCATCAATATAGGGCAGAAAGTCTTCTGGGGTAAATGTTTCAGAATTATCTTCTTGAACATTATCCTTATCAGAAGGTTCTTCTATCAAAGGTTGAAAATCAGTTTTAGAAAACACGTCCGAGGATGTAGGATGGG
The DNA here is from genome assembly GCA_963277665.1 of Viscum album. NCBI lineage: Eukaryota > Viridiplantae > Streptophyta > Magnoliopsida > Santalales > Viscaceae > Viscum > Viscum album. The sequence goes on along the minus strand of OY728134.1, from coordinate 71,525,611 downwards.
ATTGTTTAAGAACAAAAGGATCAGACTCATCAAATTTTACATGTACTGTTTCTTCAACAGTACAAGTATTTTTATTAAAAACTCTATAAACCTTAGAAGTTGTGGAATAACCTAAGAATATTCCTTCATCAGATTTTTGTGTGAATTTATGTAAGTTATCTTTAGTATTCAGAATGAATACTTTCAAACCAAAAACCTTGAAGTAGGATAGTCTTGGGTTTCTACCATTCCATAACTCATAAAGAGTTTTATTAAGAAAATGTCTAATCAAAACTCGATTTATAGTATAGCAAGCAGTACTTACAGCTTCAGCCCAGAAATGTATAGCTATAGAATATTCACTCAACATGGTTCTAGTTATCTCTTGAATAATTATATTTCTTCTCTCAACTACACCATTTTGTTGAGGAGTTCTAGGTGCTGAAAAATTGTGAGTAATACCTTTTTTACTACAAAAAGATTCAAAATCAGAATTTTGAAATTCTCCTCCATGATCACTATGAATAGTTTTCAATGGAAGGTTTTTCCCATTTTTAACTTGAGCTCTAAAACATTTGAAATAAGAAAAATCTTTAGACTTCTTTTCTAGAAAATAAACCCAAGTAAATCTAGTGTAATCATCAACTACAACAAACACATAGTATTTGCCTCCAATACTTCCAGTTTGTGTTGGACCAAAAAGATCCATGTGCACTAACTATAATGCATCAGTTGTTGATACTTCACCAATTGATTTAAAACTAGATTTATGTTTCTTGAAATATTGACAAGGATCAAAAACTTTAGAAGAATCAATTCTAAGCTCCGGTAGATCCTTAACTAGTTTCTTCTTAGAGAGTTTGCATAAGTTCCTAAGGTTACAGTGACCTAGTCTTCTATGCCATAACCAGGAATGATCTTTCATTGCACTTAGGCAAGGTAAATCTTGTCTCCTAAGGTCTTCTAAATTTAATGTGTAAACATTCTCCTGCCCATTGGCTGAGAGAATAAATTCTTCCTTGGAATTGTGAACTAAGAACTTATCATTCCTAAAATTCACAAGGTATCCTTCATCACATAACTGACTTATGCTAATGAGGTTGTGCTTAAGACCCTTAACAAAAAGAAAATTTGAAATCAAAGTTTTACCTAAAAGAACAATATTACCAATACCAACAATTTCACCCTTAGCATTATCTCTGAAAGTTACCTTTCCTCCTTTCGTTTTGATAATCTTTTAAAAATATCTTGTGTTACCAGTCGTGTGCCGGGAACATCCACTATCCATATACCATGTATTGTTGCTGGTACTCTCTTTATTTTCCTGAAATCAAAAAGAGAATTAGATTTTCGGAATCCAAACTTGTTTGGATTCGAGATTTCCATATAAAAAAATTTTAGGAACCCACATCTTCTTAGAAAAGTAAGCTTTGTGAAATCCTAGAGATTGGGTTTTGTTTAAGGAACAATTCTTTGCCCAGTGACCTCCACATTGACACTTAGTACAAAATGGGGAACTTTGAGGAACAAAATAATTGTTACTAAAAATTGGTTTTGCATGGGTATAACAAAATCCGGTTTTATTTCTTAAAGGTCGTATTTGAGAATACATTTTATCAAAATTTTCCTAACCATGGGTAAAGTTTGATAAAAACTTCTTTAAGGAAAAAATTTCGGACTTGAGTTTTATAACCAATTTTTTATCCTCAAAATCATTTGTTTTAGAACTAGAGCTAGGCTCGAAAATATTTTTCTTTGAAATTACTTTTTCTAATTCTTTAGAAAGTTTTTTCTTCTCAGAAATTACAATATCAAGATTTTTTGAAATACTTTCAAAATCCACATTTTTTCTATCAAGATCTTTAGAAAGATCTGATATCTCTTTTGTAAGTATAGAATTCCAAGAGTTTTCCTTATCATGTTTTTTATTGAGTTTGGAATTCTCAATTTCAAGAAGTTCAGCAAACCTAGAAACTTCTTCATAAGTAGGTAAAGTATTTTCTTCATCAGAAGAGTATTCTTCATCAGAAGAGTTATAATACTTACTATCATTATAATTTAAAGAAAAATTGGTCAATGATTCAACATTTCGTACCTTATCCATAAAACAATGATTATCAATAGGTAATCTGGCTATAAGACCAAGATTCTTCTATCTTGAAGATTCGTAATCAGAAGATTCATCTAAAGATTCACCACCACTGGCACTCCAGGTGTCATTAACTTTCAAAACATTCTTAGCTTTGGCATTATAATACTTCTTTCTGTTCATGTCTAAACGTGTTTCTTTCCTTTCTTTCTTTTTGAGCAAAGGGCAATCTGTTCTAATATGTCCATCTCTCTTGCATTAAAAACAAGTGACTTCTCCATCTTTTCTATCTTTCCTTTCCTTTTTCTTATACTTAGATGGAAAACTTCTTTGTCCAGTTATCTTTTTCATCCTTCGAGCAAGATTTGCTAACTCATTCTCAAATATTTCACTCTCACTATATTCGGATTGGAAAATAACTTTCTTAGACTTGGATCTGGTTAATCCCTCTAGAGTCTTATCTTTTATCTGATTTGATGTTATTGTAAAAGCAACAGTACCATTCCCATTCTTCTTTTTGATGTTGTCAGCATCTCTCTTCATTCTTGTCTCATGTTGTAGAAGAGTTCCAAATAACTCATCAAGAGAAATTTGAGTAACCTTCCTGTTCTCATCTATAGCTGTTCTTTTGGATTCCCACTCATTGGGCATAATATCAATTATCTTGTCCACAAGTGCTTCATCATCTAACCCTTTTTCTCCCATAGATTGTAATCTGTTGACTATAGTCATAAATCTCTGTTGAACTTTACAAATTGGTTCACCATACGGAAAGTTAAAGAAATGATATTCAGCTCTAAGCATAGCTCTCCTAGTCTCAATCACCTTAGAAGTTCCAAAGTGTGTAACCTCTAACTTCTTCCAGATACAATTAGCTTCTTCATAAGAAGAAATTTGGCTATATATATTTCTAGTCATCGAACATAGTAGAGTATTGTGTACCTTATAGTTGAGTTGATACTCTTGCTTTTCCTGGTTAGTAAAAGTTCTAACTTCCTTATCAGGAATTTTATAATCACCAGTAAGCATAACAAAGTTTTCCACTCCAGTATTGATAACAAAAGTCTTCATTCGATCTCTCCAGTACTCATAATCATTACCATCAAATATTGGTGGTCTTGTAGGATTTAGATTATCAATTTAACCAACATTGATTTCTGCCATACTTTAAACAACCTTCGGTACACAAACTTTTTAGTAGAAAAAGTTTGTAATCACAAAGTTCGGAATGATAAAGTTCGGAATGAGTAAGTTCGGAATAACAAAGTTCGGAATGACAAAGTTTGGAATGAAAAAGTGAGCAAGAAAAACTTATACGTGAGTACAAGTATTTCAGAGACCTCCTCTGATACCAATTGTAGGATCAAAATAATGATTTAGATGCTCAATATACATAAGGGGGGTGAATTGTATACTTTAAAAATTCATTTGGAACCTTTAAAGTTAGTTACGAATAACTATGATTTACTTAAGCAAAGGAAAGGGCTAAGTTTAACAAAGTTTAAACTAAGAAAATTCACAACACCTCTAATACGAAATGAAAACCTGGAATGAGATTCTGAAAGTAGGTTCCGGAAATATGGTTTTGGAAGTCGAAACTTAACAAAAGATTACAATATAAGATTCTACCTTAAAGTGTATAGAATCTAAATGAAACAGAGTACATGTAAGGAAGTATAAGAAAGTTATACTTTCTTTATAATACAAAATGTAGCAGAAATAAGCAAGTAGTAAAACAACAAGTAACAATATATAAGTCTTTTAACCCAAAGAGAAGGGTATCCAACAACCTTGGATAAAGGTCCCTTGATTTATACTTTCAAGAAAGTTTGTCTTACCCACACCAGGGTAAGCCCTCGATACGAAGATCGGAGTCTCTGTCATGTTATCCCCACAACCCCTCAACTTCAAGGTAGTTGGGAACCCCTGTCTTCCTCAGCAAGGAAGTCCTCGAACTTCAAGGTAGTCGGCACCTCTGTCTTCCTATCCCCGGAAGTCCTCGAATGTGATCAACAACATTCGGAGTCGCACGAAGCAAAAACTGAACAAGCGGTTCAGTACGCACAAGGCATGAAAATCTTTCTCTCTCTAGAAATCACCTTATCAGCGTGTGGTTTCTAGATTGATCATTTTCATTGTATATGGAGCACTTTCAAATGAGCTCCTATTTATAGGAAAATTTCCAACGGTCTACTCCCTCCTCCAACGGTCACATTTTCCATGAAACTTGAAGAGACCTGTACACGTGTAACTCAACCAACAGTTAATTAGAAACAGAAAAGACGACATCTTTTTATAACAAACTATGTATAACTAAATTTATGACATTGTTTTGAAACAAATCATTTGTGAGTAAAAGATAATCAATAGTTCGGAGTGTAAGCAAGTCAAAAGTTCGGAGTCTAACCAAAATGAAGTTTGGAGTCTATGTTAAGAAATGTTCAGATTCTGTTTTATAGGAATTCGGAGTTTGGTTTCACCAGGGATCGGATTCTGAACCTGTAGAGTTCGGAGTCGAACTACTTAAGAGTTCGGAGACGAACTTCTTAACAGTTCGGAGTCGAACTTCTTAAGAGTTCGGAGTTCAACTTCTTAATATTTCGTAGTTTAACTTCTTAAGAGTTTGGAGTCGAACTATTAAAAAGTTAGGAGTCGAACTACTTAAGAGTTCGGAGTCGAACTACATAAAAGTTCGGATTCAAACTTCTTAAGAGTTTGGAGTCGAACTTCTTAAGAGTTCGGAGTTGAACATCTTAAGAGTTCGAAATCCAGAATTCAGATTAGAACTACATTACAGATCACTTCCGGAATTCGGATCCTAAAAACAGAATGCTCCAAATCTTTTCATTATATGGCTCCGTAAATTTGGTTATGAATCTGGTTTTTGAAATTAAGAAAAAATATTGCTATGTATAAGAAAATATAGGTTAAGGTATATTTCCTTAAAGAAGTAAATTTTCCTTATGGGGGTAAAAATAATATTTGCTTAAGTATAAGGTGTTTGTGATTTTCAAAACAAGAAGGAATGGAAATGTCATAATGAAAAGCTTATTGACTCAACAATTTGGTGGTTCAAAATGAGAGATAACAAATGCAGAGTTATCCTATAACACCCCGAGATTTTATGAAAAATATTCTTTTAATTTAATTGATGTCTTCTATTATACACCACACCAAGTTTAGCTTGTACTATATGCAACACTGTATTAGCTTGCAGTATACACAATGCTCTTCTTGGATCGTGTTACACACAATTTCAAGTTCATTTTATAATAGTCATTCTACGCAACATTGAGTGTGTTTATATATATATATATATATATATATATATATATATATTCAATGTAAAAATAAAATATTGTTGGATTATGTTATACGAAACAACGAAGGATTCTTGCGCAACACGCAACCCTGACTTGGCTTGCATTACACGCAATCACGACCTTCCTCGATAGCGTGTGTTGTACGCAATACTGATTTTTACTAAACAACGATATATTATTATTATGAACTAGCCGTTATGAAGAGTATTAACTAAATTTTGAATTTTATAACATTATTATTAATCTTACATATTTTATAGAACATGGTATGAGAACAAAATAAATTTTTTGGGTAAAATAAGTATTTTTCCAAAAAATGCAGTTTTGCCGCCTTTTGATGGCGCACTCACATTAAATCTAGTTTTTGACATGTTTATAAGTTCAATTTGACAGAATAAAATTCTTCTTTTGAATCAGGATATAAAAATTTACATTGGATAAAGTTTTGATATTTTTATGATAACTTTCATATTTTATTGAATAGTAAAAGCACACTATATATTAATTAAAAACAACTTTTTTCATCATAATAATTTATGTGGGTAGATTATAATATTGAATGGTTTTAAAGTATAAATAGAATATATTTTTACCATTTAATATAATTTATGTCATTAGCATTGATTTTACCTTGAATTCGTAGGTTAAATCAATTCAATCTTTTGCAATGTTTTAAACAAAAACACATTTTCTATCGACAACGAGATAAATTTTAATTTAATTTCTGAAAATTTTGTGTATCTAATTTGAAAAAATGGATTCCATATTTGGAATAAATGGGTCCAAATTATGTTAATAAGCTACATTTTATTTTTGGGCATTATGAATAGTAACTACGGTAATTTTTATTTAATGTTGTTAAAGGTAAATAGGGTAATTCAAGGTTAAAATAATATTATAATAATTCAAAATTACCTTGACACTTGTCCTAACCTTATTTTATGAGTATTGGCAGACCATGGGTATCCTTGGGCCAATTTTGGGACCCCAATGAGCCAATTGGTAGTGAAAATGACAATTTGGATTATTTAATTTAATGTAAAGACAAAATTGACTTTAACAAAACTCTTTTAGTATTTAATTTTTATAAGGGGTTATATAAGTTATATTTTAGACTATAAATATTCTCTGGAAATATAAAAATATTCCCTACATCATGGAATTTTTTCAAAATTTTTATACATCAAATGAATTAAATTATTCATGACACAATAATGATGTAGTGTTTACCTCATTAATAAATGATTTAAATAAATAAGATTATAATGATTAAAATATCATCCAAAACCTGTCCAATTACAATTGGATGATTTTATTTAGAATATGAGTCATTTTATCTTTGGCATTAATGTGTTTTGGATCTCTTTAAACTGAAGATATGTTTATAATAAAATAATGTTTCCACACTTTCCTAAAGAGCCCCTCCTCTCCCTTATAAAAGGAGACCACTTATATGCAATTCCTCACACCTCTCAAGACTTTTGGCTCGTCCAAACTCTGCCCAAATAAGCTCCATACATCCCTCTCCTCCCCCTTGAAACCTTACATTAGGCAGAAGACTCTCCAAGAATTCCTTTTGGTTCAAACAAAAGGAAGTTACCAAAATTAAAGGTAACAATTTCTCTTAAGTTGTTTTCTTTTATTCTACTTATCCAACCCCTAAACACTTTTTAATCCTTTATTTTGTAACAAAAAAAATATCCTAAATATACTAGGATATTTTTCTAAGAAGTAGTGGAACTACAATTACACACACCTCCATCCAATGGATGAAGAACATAATGTTTCTATGATAGCAAACTAACGCCTCACGAAATGATGATTATTCGATTTTCTCCTACCGCCTCTCATGGTGGCCATTATGATGGAACTGTATTTATATATAATATATATTATGTTTATTATTTCCGTATTCTTCTTTACTTCCCAATTAAATCAATCCTTTACGGTTTCCATAGTCGGTAAATACGATAATCTCATTTGAGGAAGTGCGGACTACCGCCCCCTCAAAGTGATGTGATTCGTTAATACCTTATGTGGGATATATAAAGGATGTGGTTAATGATATTATATATGATATTATACTGGAATTATAATATACCTATGTATAATTATGTTTTCATTCCATTAAAATAAGAAATAGAAATGAAAGTAGCGTTCATGCGTACGTACGGCTTACCGTCTCCATGAACGGTGCATTTCATTTCTTACCTCCATATGTTATGTACTATTATAAATGATTGTATATTCTGGATATATAATGAATGTATATGACATATAAATCATGATTTACATTTTGTAAGTAAGTAAATCATGATATAAGTAATAATAACATCAAGAACAACAAGTCCAAAAACATACGATAAATAAGATGATTTTACCCAAAACGCTCCTTTAACATTAATTTACAAATGAATGGGTAATATAAAGTCATAAGTGAACCATATGTGATATCATAACCATGAATATGATTCTGTAATAATTAAAAAACATTATTTAAATCATTATACAGGAGGTTCGGATACGTACGAAGCATATCGGACCTAAGGTAAGGGATAATTTTGCAAATCTCATTTTTATCCGAGATTCCTTATTCGTAAGTATTTACTAGTGTTATTTCTATCATCCAGGTCCATGTTTTATAAAAGTGTTTTAATGTATGTTTAAAGTCCTTTTTACCCATTTTTGACTTTTACTACTTGTTATGTAAGGAATCTTTTATTTTGTTTACGTTACGAGGTACTTTTTGACTTTTCCGGAAAAAGTACGAAAAGAATGTTTTTCTTTTAACTTATACGGTACGAACGGATTTTTACGGTTTTATAAAGCCTTACTTTCATGAAGATTCCTCCAAAATATTTCATGACTATTTTCAACAAAATCTCTTTCTTTTAAAATTGCATGACATTTTGTGAAAAGAAAATGATTTTGAAGAAGAAAGAATATTTTCCTCACGAATTCATTTCAAGTGTTTTATCAAAACCATTTTTCATATAAGATGAAATTATTTAATGTGTATATGTTTCAAATATAACGTCTCTATGATTTACATGGTTTCACTTTCCTTATTATGAAATGATATCCATTTCTTTTATATGGATTATGTAATAATGGGATGATGTTTATGAAACCCATTTTATTTATTGGGTTATTATTAATGACGTATATTAATTTTGTTGCACAAGTAATAATGATTTCATTATGAGATGGGTGGGACCTATATCTCCCTCCAATGCATTGGGTAAAGATTTATATCTCATGAGATAGACATGGCTGGAATGGAAAGTTAAACTGGTTCAATAATACAGGACTGGAACGAGGAGTGAACTCGATTCAGAAAGGGACTTTGTCCACTAAGATAGTCTTGGCAGCAATTCCTTGGCTACTATGGAAATCATATCATGTGATTAATGGTTGCCACAATTATATGTTTTATTCCTATGATATTTTATCATTATTAATGTTTCTTTATGATCTATGCCATACGTACTTCAATGTTTTATGTCATTTCTCATGCTTTTGATGTTTAAACATTATGTTCATGTTCTTAAGTTCAAATGTATATGGTATGTTTTATTTTATCCATGCTTACCCTTACTGAGCATTTGAGCTCACCCTTTTTATGTTTTCTTTTCCCCAGGATATAAAGAAGTGTTTTAGGTAAGAAAAAAAGGGGAAGATCTTTATAGGAGATGTTGAAGATCTTTCACCACGATTAGAAGATTACGTTCCAAGTTTCCAAAGACACTAAACTATTACGGTCGTTGTGTGTCTGTTTTGGTTATGTATTAAGTATTCCGCTAAAGTAATGTAACATCCATGTACGTCAGGCTTCGGGTCTCTACAGTTGGTATCAGAGGAAAGGTTTAGTCAACCTTAGGAAACTAGGATGCGAGAACATTAGTGAGATCCCTAGAGATATTTCTAAGGTATGTCTAGGGATGTCCCTAAGGTTAAGTATAAGTATAGATTATAGTACTAGAATTATGGTAACCAAAGATGTTAGATATTGAAGGTACTCCTCCTTTATTGTGTTGTTTTCCCTAGCATGATTTTTGCCTCTCACACTATTCTTTTTGGGTTTTAGATGATGGATGGAACCTGAAGGAACCGTGTTGATCAATGTAATGGACAATGCAATGATTGTCCTCCTGAACAAACTAATGTTATGGGAGGTAGAGTGAAAAATCTTATTTCTCTACTTACACAAGCTATGAATCATTCTGGACTTCCAAATGAGCAAAGAAGGAAACAATATTCTATTGAGTTTTTCATGAGGCAACGTCCACCTTATTTCAGTGGGACTTCTGATCCACTTGTTGCTGAACAATGGATCAGTACTACTGAAAAATTATTTTCAGTTCTTCAATGTTCTGAACATGATAAAGTCATCTTAGCAGTGTATCTCTTGGAAGCTGATGCTGATCAATGGTGGAATCTTATCAAGAATACGAGGCCAAGAGATGAAATTGAGTCCATGGAATGGGACGAGTTCAAGAACTTATTTTTCAATAAGTACTTCCCTCGTATTCTTCAAACAATGATGGAGAAGGAGTTTCATGAACTAAAGCCAAAGGATGATGAATCTGTTGGTATATACGAAGTGAATTTTACAAGACTTGCAAGTTATGCATCTGGATTTATCATCCAACCTGAAAGTAAAGTTGATCGATTCTTCAGTGGCTTAAAACCAAATCTTCGAAGGGCATTAGCTATAAGAGACTTCAGTAGCTATGAAGAAATTGTGCGTTGTGCTATCAAGGTAGAAATGAAAGTTGGTGTTACTTATCCATCTCATAGTTTTGACAAGAAACAATAGATGGAGTTCAAGGAGAAATCTCAGAATAATGGTGAAAAGAAGATGAATGTTTCCTTATTCTCAATGTGTGGAAAGAAGCATGGTGGATTTTGTCTTAAAAGGACAATTAAATGTTTCAAATGTGGAAAGGAAAGTCATCGGTCATTTGAATGCCGCAATGATGGGAAGAAGATGTCTAATGATGCAAACAAAGGAAGGGACACACAGAATGAACCTACCACACTTTAATGTTTCAAGTTCAAGGAAATGGGGCATTATGCTAATAAATGCCCTAATCCAAGGTTTAGTGATGATCGACATGAGCAACCACTTAAGTCAAAGGACAAAGGGAAGTCACATGCGATAACCATTGGCGATGTTGAATATGACAATGATGTGGTGGAATTATTAACTGTTTATGTAATGGGATTCCAAAATAATGTTGTATATAGTATCGTGGAATATTGGAATATTTATGTATTGGTCTATTGTGGTTTTCAATAATTTTATGGTACCGGTAACCATGGAAAGTGATTTAGATATTTTTTGTAAAAAATATGATATGTACATAATGAAGGGATAAGGAAAAAATGAAATGTTTGACAGTATTCATGAGCTCATGATTGATATAAGGACTAAGTGATATCATGGTTTGAGTATATAGAATTTTGAGGATTTTGGTATGTGTAAAGTGTTAACTTTTAACTGCATTCATATTTTCAATAAGGTTCAATGGGTATTCATTCTTCAAGAGAATACATGATTAAGGTATTAAAAAAGATATATCTTATGATATATGGGGGATAAACGATGGCATTCATGTGATTGTTATGTGACATTTCAATAATCATTTTCTTTATACTATGAGCTTGGACCAAAGTATTTTAGATAAGCCTAAATATTGGAATGGATTATGATGGACATAAGTTAGTATTGTTTAAGGATAAAACTTTTTTTTGATATTATGGATGGGATTTTATAGTAATGTAGTTTTAGAAAAAGGACAACCTATAGGATGGGCGATAGCCCATCGCGTCGGACAAGGCTGTGGGAATCGAACCCACAACTGAATTGCGACAGGCCTTTATCACCTACCACTGGCCTACAGGAAGTCTCTAGTTAGTGGAAAGTAGTTTTATTTTATTAAACGGTATGATAAATAAATTATAAGTCCATTTTTGAACCATATACGATTAATCTCACCATAAGATGGACTTATAACTTTTGCTAACCTTTTGTTTGAAACAGATGGATTGAACCATCATTCTATCACATGATCTTCTAATGCTTCATGAATAACAAATTCAACTTCATTTATTTATGATATGGAGTTGAAATTGTTCAATTCACGAACAACAGTGAGATTATAAAAAAATCATGTAAGTATTTCTTTTTATTCATCAACTTTAGGGAAATGATCTTGAAAACCAAAAATGTTGTCCTACTGCTCTTATATCCGATGAACCAGATGGTACCCAAGATTATCACAAATTTAAGGCTTTGTGATTGTAAGCTTTTTCATAGCCATGTTCTCTACCACTCCCTATCAGAACTTGATGGTTAGATTTTTCTTCCATATCCATATTTTCACCTATGTTCACCTACATGGAAACCCAGTGATGAGTTAATTTGGGTAACCGTTACGTTTCATACTTTAGTTTTTAAATCCAAGCTTTGGTATTCCTTTTTATGATGTGGGTTTCTATTAAAGAAATTTTAAAGTAGTAAACCATGTATAACCCCGACAAATTTCGAGGGAAAAATTCATTTTAAGGGGGGTAGAATGTAACACCCCGAGATTTTATGAAAAATATTATTTTAATTTCATTGATGTCTTCTATTATACACCACACCAAGTTTATCTTGTACTATACGCAACACCGTATTAGCTTGCAGTATACGCAATGCTATTCTTTGATCGTGTTACACACAATTTCAAGTTCATTTTATAATAGTCATTCTACGCAACATTGAGTGTGTTTATATATATATTCAATGTATAAATAAAATATTGTTGGATTATGTTATACGAAACAATGAAGGATTCGTGCGCAACACGCAGCCCTGACTTGGCTTGCATTACACACAATCGCGACCTGCCTCGATAGCGTGTGTTGTACGCAATACCGAGTTTTACTAAACAATGATATATTATTATTATAAACTAGACTTTATGAATAGTACTAACAAAATTTTGAATTTTATAACATTATTATTAATCTTACATATTTTCTAGAACATGGTATGAGAACAAAATAAAATTTTCAGGTAAAATAAGTATTTTTCAAAAAATGCAGTTTTGCCGCCTTTTGATGGCGCACCCACATTAAATCTACTTTTTGACATGTTTATAAGATAAATTTTACAGAATAAAATTCTTATTTTGAATCAGGATATAAAAATTTACATTGGATAAAGTTTTTATATTTTTTTTGATAACTTTCATATTTTAATGAATAGTAAAAACACGCTATATTTTAATTAAAAACAACTTTTTTCATCATAATAATTTACGTAGTTAAATTATAATATTTAATGGTTTTAAAGTATAAATAGAATATATTTTTACCATTTAATATAATGTATGTCATTAGCATTGATTTTACCTTGAATTCGTAGGTTAAATCAATTCAATCTTTTGCAATGTTTTAAACAAAAACCCATTTTCTATACACAACGGGGTTAATTTTAATTTAATTTCTGCAACTTTTTTGTATTGAATTTGGAAAAATGGATTCCATATTTGGAATAATTGGGTCCAAATTATGTTAATAAGCGAATTTTTTTTGGCATTATGAATAGTAACTACGGTAATTTTTATTTAATGCCGTTAAAGGTAAATAGGGTAATTCAAGGTTAAAATAATATTATAATAATTCAAAATTACCTTGACACTTGTCATAAACTCATTGGATGAGTAGTGGCCAACCATGGGCATCCTTGGGCCGATTTTGGGACCCTAATGAGCCACTTGGTTGTGAAAATGACAATTTGGATTAATTAATTTAATGTAAAGGCAAAATTGACTTTAACAAAACTCTTTTAGTAATTAATTTTTATAAGGAGTTATATAAGTTATATTTTCGACTATAAAAATTATTTGGAAAGTTAAAAAGATTCCCTACATCATGGAATTTTTTTATAATTTTTAGACATCAAATGAATTAAATTATTTATGACACAATAATGATGTAGTGTTTACCTCATTAATAAATGATTTAAATAAATAAGATTATAATGATTAAAATATCTTCCAAAACCTGTCCAATTACAATTGGATGATTTTATTTAGAATATGAATCATTTTAACTTCGAAATAAATGTGGTTTTCACCTCTTGAAACCTAAGATAAGTTTATAATAAAATAATGTTTTCACACTTTTTTAAAGAGCCCCTCCTCTTCCTTATAAAAGGAGACCACTTCTATGTAATTCCTCACACCTCTCAAACCTTTTGGCTCATAAAAACTCTGTACAACTAAGCTCCCTAAATCCCTCTACTCCCCCTTGAAACCTTACATTAGGAAGAATACTCTCCAAGAAGTCATTTTGGTTCAATCCAAAGGAAGTTACCAAAATTAAAGGTAACAGTTTCTCTTAAGTTGTTTTCTTTTATTCTAATTCTCCAACCCCTAAACTCTTTTTAATCCTTTCTTTTATAACAAAAAAAATATCCTAAATATACTAGTATGTTTTTATGAGAATTATTGGAACTACACTTACACACACCTTCTTCTAATGGATGAAGAACATAATGTTTCTGTGATGGAAAACTAACGCCTCACGAAACGATGATTGTTCGATTTTCTCCTACCGCCTCTCATGGTAGCTCTTATGAAGGAACTGTATTTATATATAATATATGTTTTGTTTATTATTTCCTTATGCTTATTTACTTCCCAATTATATCAAGCCTTTATGATTCCCATAGTCGGTAAATACGATAATCTCATTTGAGGAAGTGCGGACTACCGCCCCCTCAAAGTGATGTGATTCGTTAATACCTTATGTGGGATGTATAAAGGATGTGGTTAATGATATTATATGTGATATTATACTGGAATTATAACATACCTATGTATAATTAGGTTTTAATTCAATTAAAATATGAAATAGAAATGAAAGTAGCATTCATGTGTACGTACGGCTTACCGTCTCCATGAACGGTGCATCTCATTTCTTACCTCCATATGTTATGTACTATTATAAATGATTGTATATTATGGATATATAATGAATGTATATGATATATAAATCATTATTTACATTTTTTAGTAAGTAAATCATGATATAATTAATAATAACATCAAGAACAACAAGTCCAAACACGTACGATAAATTAGATGATTTTACCCAAAACGCTACTTTAACATTAATTTACAAAAGAATGGGTAATATAAAGTCATAATTGAAACATATATGATATCATAAACATGAATATTATTCTGTAATAAGTCAATAACATTATTTAAATCATTATACAGGAGGTTCGGATACGTACGAAGCATATCAGACCTAAGGTAAGGGATAATTTTGCAAATCTCATTTTTATCCGAGATTCATTATTCGTAAGTATTTACTGGGGTTATTTATATCATCCATGTCCATGTTTTATAAAAGTGTTTTAATGTATGTTTAAAGTCCTTTTTAACCATTTTTTACTTTTACTACATGGTATGTAAGGAATATTTTGTTTTTTTTTACGTTACGAGGTACTTTTTGACTTTTCCGGAAAAAGTAAGAAAAGATTTTTTTTCTTTTAACTTATACGGCACGAACAGATTTTTACAATTTTATAAAGCCTTAATTTCATGAAGATTCCTCCAAAATATTTCATGACTATTTTCAAAAAAACCTCTTTCTTTTAAAATTACATGACATTTTTTGAAAAGAAAATGATTTTGAAGAAGAAAGGATATTTTCCTCACGAATTCATTTCAACTGTTTTATCAAAACCATTTTTCATATAAGATGAAATTATTTCATGTGTCTATGTTTCAAGTATAACGTCTCTATGATTTACATGGTTTAAATTTCCTTATTATGAAATGATATCCATTTCTTTTATATGGATTATGTAATGATGGGATGATGTTTATGAAACCCATTTTATTTATTGGGTTTTTGCTAATGACGTATGTTAATTTTGTGGCACAAGTAATAATGATTTCATTATGAGATGGGTGGGACTTATATCTCCCTCCAATTCATTGGGTAAAGATTTATATCTCATGATATAGAAATGGTTGGAACGTAAAGTTAAACCGGTTCAGTAATACAAGACTGGAACGAGGAGTGAACTCGATTCAGAAAGGGACTTTGTCCACTAAGATAGTCTTTGCAGAAATGTCTTGGCAACTATGGAAATCATATCATGTTATTAATGGTTTCCACAATTACATGTTTTATTCCTATGCTATTTTATGATTCTTAATGTTTCTTTATGATATATTCCATACGTACTTCAATGTTTTATGTCATTGCTCATGATTTTGATGTTTAAACATTATGTTCATGTTCTTAAGTTCAAATGTATATGGTATGTTTTATTTTATCCATTCTTACCCTTACTGAGCATTTGAGCTCACCCTTTTTATGTTTTCTTTTACCCAAGATATAAAGAATGTTTTTAGTTAATAAAAAAAGGGGAAGATATTTATGGGAGATGTTGAAGATCTTTCACCACGATTAGAAGATTACGTTCCAAGTTTCCAAATACACTAAACTATTATGGTCCTTGTGTGTATGTTTTTGTTATGTATTAAGGATTCCTCTAAAGTAATGTAATTTCCATGTACGTCAGGCTTCGGGTCTTTACAGATCCTCTAAGGGGTACTTCATGGAATCCATAACATCAAATATCCCAACTTCATCTCCAAACTCCCTGGAAAGTGTACCCTCATTGACATTTATGATAGTTTTTGAAGTTTTGAGGAAGGTTCTACCTAATATTATGGGAGCATGAGAACTTACCTGATCTTCCTCCATGTTAAGCACTTAGAAATCTGCTGGGAAGATCATGTATCTTACCCGGACAAGTACATCCTCAAGGACTCCCACTGGATATGTTGTAGCTCTATTTGCCAACTACACCACTACTCTTGTTAGCTTCAACTCACCAACGTGCAAGGAATAGAATACAGAGTGAGGCATCACATCTATTGAAGCTCCTAAATCACAAAGAGCATTAGAGAAGTGCAACTTCTCTATGGTACATGGGATGGTGAATATCCCGGGATCCTTGCACTTTGTTGGCATTGATAGAGTTGGTGTAATGAGTGCTGAGACATTCCTTCAAAGGATGATCCTCTCATTTCCCTTAAGCCCTCTTCGATTGGTGTAGAGTTCTTTTAAGAATTTGGAATACCTTGGGATTTGTTTAATGTCTTCAAGTAGAGGAATGTTGATCTCCACACGCTTGAATGTGTCTGAAACCTCCTTTTTCATTGCTTATTCAGCCATCTTCTTGGTTTGAACAACCCTGTTTGGAAAAAGAAGGGGTTTAAGAGGAACATCATCAATCTTTTTCTCACCTTTATCTTTCTCCTGGTATTTCTCATCAGTTGGTATGGAATGCGGCTTCTCTAGAGTTGAGGTGAATCCCGGTGGAATGGTAGGCACATATGTATTGTTCATTTGCTTCCCACTTCTCAATGTGATGGTACTGACATTACCCTTTGGATTTGCAGTGGGTTGGGAAGGCAGATTTCAAGAATTCTTACTCACAAGTTCATGGAGGGCGGTGGGAATCTGGCTCATTTGAGTCTTCAACTCCCTCAGTTCTCAACCATGAATTTTCATCTCATTCTGTTGATTAAGAAAAATTTGCTTCAAAAGGTCATCAGTGTTAGAATCTACCTTAGGTGGTGGGTTCCCTTTTTGTTGGCTTGTTGATTCTTGAGATTCAAATCTCCTTTGGGGTTGTTGGAAACCCTGCTGGTAAGGTGGAGGCTACTGGAAGTTTTGTGGAAAATAGGGCCTTTGTTGTTGTCCAGAGTGATACCTCATGTCTGATTTATCCTTACACCCTTGGTTGTATGTTGGATAAAACTTTTTTTGGGGATATGGTTGTTTTTTCTATTGCTGATATGGTCTCCCAGGGAACCCTACTGCAAAATCTTCTGTTTCTTGGAGTAGTGGGCAACAGTCAGTTGGGTGTCTTGTCTTAGTGCAAATACCATAAGGCCTTGAAAGAGGGAGTTGGGATGCCTTTTGAGCCAAAGAAATCTTCCTCACCATAGTGGTCAATACTTCCAAATTGTTATTAATCAAATGACTTTAAAGAGAAGAAGGACTTACCTGATGTACTCCCTTGACATGTGGTGTACCTCGATCGCCAAATTATTGGGAGTTTTGTGCCATCTTGTCGATCAATGCACATGTGGATACTGGTGTATTTTCCACCAATTCCCCGCCTACTGCAGAATCCACCATGCTCCTCTCCATAGGTGTGAGTCCTTCATAGAAGTACTGAATGAGGAGTTTCTCACAGATTTGGTGATGTGGACAGCTTGCACACAACTTCTTGAATCTCTCCCAATACATATACATTGACTCCCCTTGTTCTTGCTTGATCCCCAAGATCTCCTTAAGAATGGAATTGGTCCTTGATGCAGGAAAAAAAATTTGAAAGAAAAGACGTTTTAAATCGTTCCAACAAGTTACATTCTTGGGTTGTAAATAATACATCCAATCTTTCGCAGCTCCATCAAGTGATAATGGGAATGCTCTTAATTTGATTTGATCTTCAAAAACATTTCATTTGTTTAAGGGTTGAGAAAACCACATTAAATTCTTTAAGGTGTTTGTTTGCATCCTCACTAGATATGCCATGAAATTTTTGAAGAAGGTGAATTAACCATGATTTTAACTCAAAGTCTGATTCAAGATTCGTGTATGCAATACAATTTGGTTGATATTTAATATTAGGTGTAGAAAATTCTTGAATGGTTCTATTAAGTTCATTTCCATTATTTCTAGCCATTGTTTCCTCTTTTATGTTTGAATTTTAATTTTTTCAAATGTCAATGTTTCCAGAAGAGAGGAATTCACAAATGGATTGAATATTGAAACTTCCCACAGACTAAGAATGTCTGATTTGTTCCCTAAGGCTGCGTTCAATCTCAGGGTCAAGATCTAAGAGATATTTGGGATTAGTTATTTTCATAAATAAATTAAAGATGAAAAGAAGGAAAGTGGACCATAGTAAAATTAAAATTAGAAGTTTGAGTTGATGGTCCAAAAAGAAGTAGAAGAAAATAAAAGAAGAAGAAAAAAATCAGACTGGGTAAAGATGGAAGAAAGAAGAGAGGGATAGAATAACATGTACAATAAAATAAATACCTATAATTGGTTGAAATAATTACTTGCATCCTTGGGAATGGTTCCAATTTGAATGAGCTCTGTCGTGCGCGCCCTCAAATGATTAATGTGATTTTGGGGTACTTAGGTGCTGCAAAGTGGCTGACCAAGGTCGTCTCTCAAAAGAGGAAGTAGATTTAAAACAAATTTTTAAAGGTATTCTAAAAATAAAATACAAGATAATAAAAACACTACTTGAAATTATGGGGGTTGGTTATAGTTTATGAATCTAGAAGAAGTTTTATGGAATAAGATGGTATTTTTCTGTTTTTAGTTTTGAAATGAAGTTCGATTAAAATGACACAACAAAAAGATGTTTTTTAAACAATATTTAAATGACTTAATCGATCTAACTCTACCTCTTCAATTATTTGTTAATAATTATCATTTAAATTAATATTCACTTAATTAGGATCCCTTAATTTTTTAACTTCCGAACCCTACGAGAAATAACCTTACCACAAAGATGAAGTGAATTTAACCTTAGGCTAACTTCGGAACATGCAATCGCAACATCCTACTTTGATTGATGTTCTAGGATTAGATTACGTTCAGTGGTAAATTATGGCACATTTCCCCTCTACAAATTATAATTAATTGATTTTAGGGATTATATTTTAACACTACAAATTGATCCCATGTGGTTTTGAATTACTAATTAAGTTCGTGCTCTCACAATTCACACAATACTCGACCCCACGTGATTTGTGTTTATTGTTCAATTTCTTTCTTAGATTCATTTAATTTGAAATCTAAATTAATAGATCATATTATGTTAATTAAAGTAGCTCATTTATTCAAAATAAATGAATGAAGAGGTTAATATATAGATCGATTACTAAAATACTGCTCTTCCATGGGTGGCGTAATCATCGTAGAAGCGTTTTTCATGTGCAAAGGTTTATAATAGGTATAACCCAATAATGCTTCTACTGAAAAATTCCATCCCAAATAGGAAGATTAATATAAGAAGAAATTTAAACAAAACATAATAAAATATAATAAATAAAATAAGAACAAATAAGTTTATTAAGAAAACACAAACATTACAACAAGAGGAAGAAGAATAGGGCATCGACGAAGGGATCCTTGCTTCAAAAGCTACCCTTATTGAATTTCTTGGATAATTAGAGTATAACCTCTTATCCCCTTACCTAAACTTCCTATTTCACGTCCTAACCCCTCCAAATAGGAAAAAATACAATTTATAGAGGGTAGGGGGGGAGAGGTTACAAGTGGTTTCAAGTGTGAATGTGGAAATTCAGCGAAATATTTTATTCCAAAATTCACCGCCCATTTGACCACAAAAACGCATGAATTCTCCAGTCTTCCAGAAGGATCATATGTGCGGATAGGGGTCCTCTATCTCCTCTAAAAATTTGGGCTCAATCCAATCCTGGATGAAGGAGTTATGGCCGCAATACAGAAGCTTCTCCATTATGGTGTGTATAGCCCACCTTTAACTTTATGGCCCAATTACTCCATCCAGATGCATTCTTTTTATCAAGTGTCCTGAATAAAAGTTTCATCCAATGAAGTAAGGAACACAGTTACAAAATATTATGTTCATATAAATCAAATACAAATATTTATGATTGAAATACTACAGTGATTTTGAAAGGGTAAAACTGGAATCTTCATCACATATTCAAATGAATGATCTAATCCCAAATACATTCTAAATGAAATTATTTAACACAATGTGAGGAAATTATATCATTTATTACCAATAAAATATTTAATAAAATAGTTTTTTATCATAGGGTTGGTTTTAACCTAAATCTAACCGGGCCCTGAGGACGGAAATGCTAATAACTCACAGATTGGGCGTCTGATTGACGCGTCGTCTATTGCGTTGAGCCCCCTATGATATGGAAGACCTCTGAGATACTTCTTAGTGACACTTCGCGATAGTTGGATTATTTCCCAGTAGCTCATGGAGCGGATCCCTCTAGTGATGAGCTGATAGAGTGCAGAGACCTAGTAGCTGGCAGACATGACGACTTCTTGACCGTTTCGACTCGGAGTGATTCGACTAACCCAATGTGGAGTTCCTGGTAGTTGGAGACAGACCCACAGTGGAGGATCTCTTGGTAGTTTTCGGTAGACCTATAGTACTCGATATGAGGAGTACCTCCGTAGGCTATTAGGGGGAGCGCCAAGTAGTTGGCGGCAGACCCACAGAGGAGGAGTGCCTGGTAGTTGGCAGCAGACCCACGGTACTCGACAGGAGGAGTAATTCAGTATTTCAAGGTTAGTGAGAAGCGCCTTAGTGTCGTGACTGGACCACTTTACTCGATAGAGGAAGAGTTCTCCGGCAGTCATGGTTTTGATAATGAAAATCCTAGTTTGAGCTGAGTCAATGACTTTTTTTTACTCATGATTGAGATGGGTTACTAGATAACATAGATATATGGATGGGCATATACCTAATTAATGGTTATCTGTTGATTTCATAAATTATGGTTCATCCTTGTTTGATTTTGTGAGTCCATGAGGGTCTCGGGGTCCTTACTGAGTATCGTTATACTCACCCCTACACGGGCTATGCCCAAACCTCGTTGTGTTGGTTTCAAATGACAGACGGTGCTGACAGAGGCAAAGAATAGAAGGACTGCACGGTACCGAGAGGTGGATTACTCGGTGTGATGGTGCATGGAGGAGACAGACGGATTTAGAGTGATGAGGAGGTCATCTGTACATACCCATCATGAAGGAACCCTGGAGGATGACCCATTATCTTCTTTACTTTCCTTCAGTTGTACTTATACTTTCCTGTTGGGATTGTATTTTCAGCCCCTTTTACTTTCCATCACTACTTTTGTATACAGTTTTACGTAGTGTTTTGCTTCCAGTTGTGTACTCTGATGTGTTTGTTTACAGTTATAAAGCCAATGCCTTCCCAGTTTATGGAGTTACGCCTTTGGTGCTAGTCACCAGCCCCTGGCCTATGGAAGGCGGGCTTGGGGTAGTCATGATACGGGCCCCGGGGGACAGGTCGTGACAAGAGATATAACCAAAATCTAAAAAAAAAACTAAATATAAAATATCAATTGGAATGAAGGAAAATCAAATTTAGTCTAAAGACACTATGTTAAGTAATATTTATGGTCTGTTCCTTAAAGATGATATCTAAGAAAGGTTTAATTAACTTTATAGATTATGATAATTTTACCACAATTACCTTACAATAATTTAATTCATTTTTATGTTGAAATAACATATAATTTAAATATTACTATTTTTCTACATCTAAACTATGTCTATTCATAATGGTATTCTGAAGAAGAAACAGGGAACTTGAAGTAAGAATACAACAAGAGAATAATATCCTTCAAAATAGGAAACTTATAAAATTTGTAATTTCAATTGACTACTTTATTTCTACATTGGATCAGTTGATTTTGTATATAAATGATGGTGGTATCCACTGAAGAGATCAACCAGATTTAACAAGAATGATTGTGTCCCTTTTATAACATTTTATGAGACAACCCCTCCTAAATTTAGTGCATATCCTGACCCAGTAGTAGCTAAATGTTGAATTAAATCTATAGAAAAGATATTTGATGTCATGGTAAAATAATACAATCAAAATATAGGTCTTTATATTTACCATTTTGAAGGTGAAGTCTATCAATGGAGGATAATAGTTTAGAATACTAAATATAGTTAATAGATTAATAGATTCAAATGTGATGAATTTAAAAATATATTCCTTGAGAAATATTTTTCTAAATATGTAGGACTTCGTATGGAGAAGAAATTATTATAATTTAGGGAAAATAAGGAATATTTAGTGGTTGTATATGAATGAAACTTTACCCGATTGGATAGGTAACTGCCAAATTGTTTCTATGATCATGAATGTAATATTAATTGGTTTTACTCGGGATTAAATCCAATATATCTAATGTAATTTGATTATATTAAATAAAAATTTATGAGAAATATTTTCTATGTTATGATAAGTATAAAAAAGTGTATTCTGATAATCATGTGTACTTTTAAAACTAGTAGGAAAATAGGTCCATGGAGTAGTAAAAATGGATGAATGGATCAAAGAAATCTTATGGTAAGAATAGTATGATTTTTGTTAGTGGGAGTTGTGGTAAAATGATCAATGGGGAATTACTTGGGAATTGTGGTAAGTATTTCTATAGGATAAAATACGGAATATTTCTCATAATTACAATGAAAAATAACAGGGTATTGGTAAGAACAATTTCAATAAAAATATGGTAAAACATTTTAATTTCAATTAGATTGTTCATTATATAGATGATTTTCCAATGAAGAAACTAAATGATGAGAAGCAGACAAAATATAAATACAAATGAGTCTTGAAATCCTTTGTAACCACCTCAATAGATATTGGGCCATCAAAATAAGTGTAATCAGATATATTAATTTATTACCTAGATAATGATAATGTCTTGATTGATTTTATGTCTACAAATTCTTTCATTTATAAAAAAATTTCTATAAATCGATAAGTCAACTTCTAGAAATAAATGAAAAACTTATGGAAAAAAATATAGAGGGGATGTATTAAGGAAAAAAGAAATTATAACAGTCTTTAGACATTATCTTTGTAAATACATTACATAAATCCCCTATTATCTTTCTCCTAGTAGAGTTTGATGTTATTTTTGGAATGTACTAGATTTCAATTTACAATGCTTAGATAAATTTTAGTGCTACTGGGTTTTTTATTAATAATTTATGTTTTTATATAATAATGTACCCATACTTTTCATAATATATCAAGAAGCCATGAAACTGTTCAAACATGGAAACAAAAGTTATCTTTCACATAATTTTGGGATTACGAGAAGTGTACATATTAATTATGTTATGGTATTCAATAATATGTGTGTGTTTTTTCTAATGATTTTCCTAGTGTTATACCAAATCAGGAAGTTGAATTTTTTATTGACTTAATTCCTGATGCTAATAAAATTCCAAAACACCCTTATCAAAAAGAAATTTATAGGAGTTTCTTATGAAATTTTTCATTAATAATATAAATCCACCATGCGGTTATCCTATTTTTTTAAAAAAATAAAGATCTATTAATGAGGTTTTGATTTTATTATAGAGATTTTAATGCCATTCATATTAAGAATAAGTATCAGTTACGTCATACCGATGATTTTTATCATCTCTAGTGAGCTTGGTATTTTTTAAAAGATTTCTTAATGTCTTCGTACTATTATTTTAAAGTATAGGATGTTGAAATTATAAAAGTAATGTTTGGTAATAGATGTGGGAATTATGAGTTTATGATTATACCCTTTAGTCTAAAAAATGTTCTAGCTATATTTATGTATCTAATGAATAGATTCTTATATGGTTTTTTGATTATTTTTTGGCTGGTTTTATTGATTATATCAAATCATATTATAAAATCTACGAGTATCATGAAAATATCTAAGTATTATTCTAAAAACCCTAAAATAAAATAAGTTATACTAAAAATTTATAAAATTTGATTTTATGTTACAACATATTTCATTCCTTAGACAAATTATAAATTAATATGGAATAAAAATTGTTACATCTAAAACAAAATTTATTGATTAATGGACAAGAACTATAAATTTTGATAAAATTTTTAGTCTGATTAGGTTATTAGGATATTTTCGGAAGTTTTCAGAATACTTTTCACTATTACATATCTCAGTGACTATGTTTATGTGAAATGGAGTTAAATTAATCTGGAAGAAAGAATTTGGGGATTGTTTTAGGGTTTAAAAATATGGTTGGTGAATGATATAGATTTTTCCCTATCCTATATAAATCATAAATTTTTTATTACATTTATGATTCGTTAAGAGTAATTAGTTGTGTCTTGATGTAAAATGATCAAGTAATTGTTTATTCTCTAGTCCAACTAAAACCTCATGAGTTATATTATTTTACACATGATTTGGAATTAGATACTATGGTTTTTTCTTTAAAAATTTAGATATAAAATTTATATGGATATAAGTGAGAAATATATACTCATCCTAAAATTTTCACATATATATTCACTTAGAAAAAGTTGTCATGATACATAAGAGATGGATAGAATAAATAAACAATTGTGACATCACAAATCAATACAACCCTTGAAAAGAAACAAAATTTGTTGATGCTTTGAGTCAAAAAAAAATCACACTTTATTGACCATGTTATATTTAGAATATGACCATATGGTTAATGATTTGATGAATTTTTTCTGAGAATTTTTTGATTTAGGAACTTCCCTAGTTTAGTTTTAGATCTGAATATGATCACCACTATTAGAAAGAATTATTAAACCTCATAAGGAATATCATGTGTTATGGGAATATATAGAATTGGCCAATTATGGTAAATTTCCTAAATTTAACATAGAAAAAAATTTTGTTTTGTGATTTGGAAAGTTATTATGTAATCCATGTGATTCCTAGTTAGACATAGAATTGTTGAGTAAATCTCATAGTTCCC
The DNA here is from genome assembly GCA_963277665.1 of Viscum album. Classification (NCBI taxonomy): domain Eukaryota; kingdom Viridiplantae; phylum Streptophyta; class Magnoliopsida; order Santalales; family Viscaceae; genus Viscum; species Viscum album. The sequence continues at coordinate 71,500,585 of OY728134.1, read as the reverse complement.
CATTTTTCATTTTTCATTATAATACTAATATGTATAGAGTATATAGGACTATTACTGGGGATTTGGAAAGAAATGATATATTGTCGAATTTACATATAAAGGTTTTACTTATGAACATTTTATATATGAATAAAAATTATCATATTGGTTGCTTAATACTTTTCAAATTATAGGGTGGAAATGGGAAAATATATCTAGGGATTTTGTGTTGGTATTACCAAAACCTACTCAGGGTAATAATTCAATTTGGTTTATAGTTAATCAATTAACTAAATATTTATATTTCCTTCCCATTCAAGATACTCTATCTTCAGATCAAATTTACTGAGTGTATAGTATAGATATAATTAGGTTACATGGAGTCACTCTCCCAATTATATCTAAAATTGATCACAGGTTCACATAAAATTTGTGGAAAGCACTTCAGAAGTCACGAGTTACTAAATTAAATTTCATTATAGATTTTCATCCTTAATATTAAGGACAATATGAATGAATAATTCATACCCTAAGGTCATGATTCATGATTTTTAAATGTTTTACCATGGAAGTTTGGATTAATATTTTTCATTAATTTAGTTTTCTTATTATAATAGTTTACACTTCATTGTACATATTAAAAATTTTGAGTCATTATTTGAAAAATGATTTCGGGATCCTAATATTTTGGATAAAGTAGGTGAAAGGAAGTTTATAGGACTATAATAGGGAGAGAAAATCTTGGGAATTTTAAGAAAAATTTGAAACATATGTGGAAAGCATAGATTATCCACAAAACTTATGTGGATAATTTTAGGAATGATCTCTCTTTTGAAGAAGTTGATCATGTTTTTCTTAAAGTATCTCCATGGAAAAATAATATATGGTTTGGTAAAAAGGGAATCTAAGTAAATAGTTCATGGGACTATATGAAATCATGGAGAAATTTGGATTAATTGATTACTTAATAGAATTTCCTCTAAGTTTATCCCAGGTATAAAATGTTTTTTATGTTTTGATATTAAGAAAGTATGTTATACATTCATCACATGTTTTAGAGCCCTTTGGTATTTTAGTTGGAAGAGTACCTTTATTATGAGAAAAAACCTGTTTATATTTATAATCCTAGAGAGAAATTATTATGGAATAATACATTTCACCAGGTTGTGTTTTTATGAAAAAATAATGTGGTTCATGAAAAATCCTTGGAGTTTCAAAATGCTATGAGGGAAAGGAATCTCCACTTATTTAATAAGTGAATAAAATTATGAGGACGAAATTTCAAAAAGGGGGAAGAATCTAACAAACCAAATAATGTTAAAATAAATCATTTTAATTACTTTTAAATATTAACTAGTTTTATATTTTTTGGTTATCTTTATTATAAGAATATTTATTAATTTTTCATTCAAAAAGAAAAAATATTATTTCTAACTAAAATATGATTTCATAAAATATATGATTTTATTTAAGATAGTAATTTTCAAATTATATAATTTCAAATTGAAACAATTAACTCAATTTTTTGAATTAATAATTTCAAAATTATCTTAATTTCCATTTTTGATAATTTTCAAAAACTATTGATTTTTCAGTGAATAGTGAAAAATATTGTTTTTAATTGAAAATTGTAATTCATTTTAAAATATTTATAAATTAAAATTATTTCTTGGATTATTTTTGAAGTTTCATTTTTTCTTTTTTATCTTAAATTATCCAATTATGTGTATTTAAATTAATTTTATTCTTTAATTTATTATAAAAAACCTTTTATATTTAAAAATCACATTTTTTGAAAAAATTATTTTTCATTAACTTTTTTCTATTTAATTTTAATTTAAATTCTTCCAATTTATTTTTTTAAATTTTTAAAAAATGTATTCCATATTTGGAGTCAGCGGGTCCAAATTTTTAAATAGTTTCATTTTATTTTTTTCAATATGAATTGAAAACATTGTAATTTTTTTAACATGGTAAAGGGTAAATCATGTAATTAATGTTAAATATAAAATGTAAAGGGCTATAAAATGACCATAGAACTTTCCTTAATTTTATTATGTTAGTCATTTTCATTTATAATCATCTATGATTTGGTTATATGGAATTCTATTTCCATTATAATTTTATTATAACCTTTATAATATTTTATTTAATGAAAAGTCAAAAATATCAAACCCTTTTTTTTGTTAACTATAATATTTTTAACGTAGGGATGACCAGTGGATATATTCTGTTTTCAAAATAATGTAAAATCATCATCATTATTTATTTTTAATTTTTAGTGTGGAATTAATTAACATAAAATCTTTCCCAACACAGACATAGTAATTATCAAATTAATGGGAAAATAAAATAAATAATGTTAAAAATATTAAAAGTAATATAATTTTAAATAATTGATGTGATGATTGAATTTTTTATATAAATATAAAATATTACGGATATTTTATTTTTTAATATTCTAAATTATTTTTTTTATTGATGTTATAAAAATCAATGTAAATTAATAGTTTAAAATATTCATTATTGATATTTTGTGAAAATAATATTATAATAAATGATACAAAATTATTAAAAATATTATATTTGGATAAATTAATTTGATATGGTTAATGACATCAAACATGGTCCATTTATATGTTTTTTTCTATTTTATAGTAAAATTTTTATGCCTTTAGTTGTATAATGTCTTAACATTTCAGTAACTGTAAAAAGGGATAATGAAATGTTAAAACAAAATGATATGAGTAAAAACATAGTAAAAACTAGTATATTTTCTAATGGATGAAATGATTTAAATATATAATCATACTATGTTTTAAATAAATAATTTTGGCTACATTTTTAATTGAAAATTATTTTATTTTAATTTTATATATTGAGAAAATCCAAGAGTTCCCATCCCCTCTCTTTTAAAAGTGAATTTATTTTCCCCTTACCAAAAAAATCATAAACCCATTTGGTTCTAATAATATCTATCCAAATTCCTTCCTAACACCCCCCCCCCCCCCCACATTCTATATTCCATTTTTTACAACCCCATCCAATGGGGCCCAAACCGCAAATATCGTAATCACGCATCCAATAGTCCTGGTGCTGGCGACCAACACCGAGTAGACATATCATAAAAATGGGTGGACTTATCCTTACATATCTATACACACATTTACATCTATAAGATCATAAAATGATTAAATTTAAAACTTATGATAATCATGCATGCATACATCTAAAATCCCACTATTCTAGTATGACAACAAGTAATAGGAATCAAAAGGGTCAAATAGAATACCACAAAAAAACTTTAAACATGTCTAACATAAAACTGTAGAAGAGTAATATTATCAAGGTAACCATATGAACACACCATAGTTTACCTGGTTCATTATTCTCTTGCTAGTGGGGGTCTCTCTAAGAATCTATCAAAAGGTTTATCTTCTGCATAATACAAGACACATATGGACAATACCTATGCAGAGGTGAGTATAATAATACCCAATAGTACACCCCAAATTCACTAAGAATGTAGAATAAATAATACTAGTCATCTCATAACAAGTATATTTCAATAACATGAATAACAATAATATCTATATAAATACTCAAAATAGACACACAGTCTCACGATAAGGTCAAAACCATAAAATCCAACCTAGGATTCCAACATAAAGGTTCCATATAACACTCGTCTGGGGAAACACACTCCATGGAATAGATAGAATGGATAAAACCCATCTGATATTTCATTCTCACTGGGTCTCACCCTAATAAGTATACATTAGATATATAAAGACATCAATAAACATATGGGTATCACACCGACCAACATGGGGTATACTAACAACCCAATTTGGATAGACCCTATATGTTGGGGATTCCAACCTATGTAGTGTTAGATATGATGGTACCAAGAAATAGACCTCAGAGAAATGATGATGATATAAGATCTCACTCTGTGACTCATGTAGTTATTACCATAACTCTATCCAAGATTGATGATCCATGGATCAGATCACCATTTTATGCATAAGACATGAATCGATACTAAACCCTTAGATAATGGATAATGGGAACATTCCCTAAAAAACTTCTATAAGATGAAGAGGATAAGGTATCAAACCTTTTTCTAATAAAGTACACAGATTTTCCCTTCAATACTGAGTTCTAACAATGTATCATAGTCTATTCGCGTGTCTATTATAAGTACCCAGTGTATCTATTCCCGTGTACTCCTAGTTGTGTCAGTTTTCGGATGGCTGTGTTCATGTTCTACTAGTCGTGTCCATGTTTGTGTTCCTATTTGGTATATAATGATCCACTTGGTAAAGTTTTCCCACCATGGGAAGTATATTACATGATTTGTTATATTTAACTCCACATAGAACCATAGCACCGCAGCTAGGGACCCATGCATGGTGTGTGTTCATGTGTTACAAGCTATATAGTGTGGAATTTCACAGAACGCATATCTTCATTATGAGGATTCATATTCCACCACTACTGTACCCATTCCCTCCATGATTCACATTAAAAACCATGGATCTGATTCAACCTCACACAATCTCCAGCAGAAATACAATCATCATCTATCAAAATCATTTGAGAAACCCTCATTATTGGCCTGTTTCAGTGTCACATGCTAGAACCAAACCCGGAGATCCCAAAACCCAATCCTGATCCACAATTTTTTCCATTTTATCTTGACATCATTATCAAAATGAACCCATATATGTGGTCTAAATCTATTTTTTTATGAAACAAGTGTGCAACGATTGATTTCTGGGTATTCATAGAACTAAGGGAATATGGAATTACCCAAGATAAATGAAGAATGGGTGAAGGAATTTACCACAAAAAAACATGAGGAACAAACCTCAACCAATGTTAGTGTTGGCTCTGATTATATTACATTATAATGAAGAATGAATAGATAATAAAATAATCAAAAAATAAATCCCCATCATGGATAATATCTATTTTATACCCAAAATATGCATAATTCGTGAATCAATTATTTTTAATTGAATCTATTCCATTATATTAATAAACAATATCGATAAATCTACTTAAAATAATGTCTTGCCTCAATAGGGATTTATTGTTGATGAATAAAAAATCTATATTGTTTATATTGGCGAGATCCTTGAATCCAGTTGAACACCAATCGATGATCCAAAATCTAATTATTTATCTTACAAGAATGATCCTCCAAATATGTATCTAAAATCTATAGGGATATTCGGATAACCCAAGGATTTTTCTATATCAGCTTATTTATAGACAACCTTAAATCATGGTAATTTAATTATTATTTTTTAAATTAACTAATTGTTTTAAACATTCTCCCAAAACCACGCCCAACCCAAGCATTCAACATATTACAAGGTTATGCCGCACCAAGTGTGAAACCCATGATCTATGTTGAGTGACATTCTAATATTTATAATCTAAGACTCCATTTATGATTTATTCAGCTTTTTATAAAAATAGTGCACACATGATATTTAATATATTTTGAAAATCATTTTCCGGATCATCAGGCCTTAGAATCTCACATCGTCTCAGGGACTAGATCCAAAAATATTCGATATAATATTCGATGTTAATACATGAAAAAAAATTATTATTTACATTCTCCTCACCTTATGGATTTACATTCTAGAATGTCAAAGAAAATGGATTTATAATGATATGTGGGTACTGAGCATGGATTTGTGTCTCCTGCTCCCATGTACTCTCTTAAAAATTCTCATGCTACTAGCGGAAACACATTATGGGAATTGATATCCCAAGGAGTGTTCTCTTCTATCAATTCTCAATCATTATCAGGCACTCTAAAAAAGTAGCACCATCCAAAATTTCCATCTCTTCCCCATTGATGACATGGGATGGGTTGAACATATACCTCCTCAGTTGAAACATGTGGAATACTTCCAGTACCTGATCCAAATACAGGGGTACAACTAAGTTGTAAGACACCTTAATAACTCTATGTATTACCTGAAATGGGATAATGAATCTCAAATATATTTTTGTTTCCCTGGCCAAATATCTATAACCCATGTCTAGGTGAGACCCATATGAACACATTGTCTCCCTCCTCTAACTCTAATGGATTTTTTCATCAGTTTACATGGGACTTATGATGGATTTGTGTAGTCATTTTTTTCTCTTAGATCATATACACCTTCTGTAATGTGTAAGTCACCAACTCTATGAACATAATCACTGACTCTCTTGGGTCGTTCGATCACAGTGGTGACCTATAGGGTCACCTTTATAAGGAATCAAATGGTTCCTTACCGATGGTGGAATAGAAGCTGTTGTTGTATGAAAACTCCACAAATGGTAGGATAACCTCCCAACTAAATCTAATGTTTATCTTGTAGGACCACAACATGTCCTCTAAGATTTGAATGGTCGACTCAGTCCGGTCATCTGTTTAGGGGTGAAATATCTTGCTCAAATGTAACAAAGTCCCAAAGTCATCCTATAACCCTTTCTATATTTAATATGTGAAGAGTTAATCATGATAAAGAATGATCGTCGAGGGAATTACATCGATTCTAATTATATCCTTCACATACAAGCATCCCAATCTCTCAACTAACCTATAATCTTGAGTAGTAAGGAATTGGGTCAACTTTGTTTTTTTATCTATGATCGCATAGATGGAATCATTACCTCTATAAATTTATAGTAACCCCATCATGAAGTCTATAGATATCATATCACACTTCCACTCTAGAAAACTACCAGAAACAAAAGGTTATAAAAATGGTTTTGAACCATTGGTATAGCCTCTAACACTATTAGTATAGCCTATAATAATGGTTTCATGGAATGTTGGGTCACTTTTCATTAGTATATACCTATATAAACAATTTAACCAAAACGTTGGCATATAACTCCTATAACAATGGTTCTCAAATTATTGGTATATGAAACTTCAATAGAAATACCTATACTAGCATTTGGACAAACCATTGGTATAAGTGTTCTAATGAAAAAATAATTCTAGCGATGGGTATTGATCCCCCAGCCTCCTGTATAAATTATTTTCACCTTACCACAATCCTAAAACATGTTTTATGTTCATATACAAAAAAATATTTATATATATGTAAAATAAATTATTTATATTAAATTATTTATTAATACTCTTTTTAATATGAATAAATATTTACTCTTTCTATATGAACTGTTTGGTCATACCATTGGTATAGGTGACATATTCCAACGTTTTACCCAAACTATTGGTATATGTATCCAAAATTAATACCTATACCATCTGTTTGACCAAAACCATTGGTATAGGTGTCCAAAATCAATACATTTTGGGAAAATCCCTCAAGGTAATATTGAATGATTTATTGGTTTATTGTGCTTGTGGAAAATAAAATTTCTATGGTAATTTGTGGAGTCCAAAGAGATTGTGGAAATGATATGTTGACAAAGATCCAAGATAAAGGAATGAATTCCCTAGAAACAACACATAAAATTGAATACATAGGGTGATATCGTTTCCCAATGTTTTCCATATTATTTGGGTCAAAATTTGGGATTTTTGATAGCATCCCCAAAGATGTATTTCGTTGAATCCCTTATGAAAATATGGAAAAAGATGATTTTCCTGAAGATTGGGATTCATGAAGGATGCTTCGCTAATGTATGAATGTTTTTATGGTGATTCCAGAGTCTACATCATGCATCATGGTTGGGAAATTTCCATGGAGCTTCGTGAAGAAGGGACCATCGTAGTGGAAATGAGAGAGCATCATGAAAAAGGTAATGATGTGGCCGGAGGATTCTGGAATTGATGGAGACACCTATAAATATTCATCTACTCCCTTCAAAAAAGTAGTGAGATTTAATGAAAATATTAAGGGTCTATATTCATGATGGGGGTTCAGAAATGTGTTTCTTGTAAGAATATCCATGAAGTCTATTAAATCCAACTCAATGTTTTTAGCATCATGATAGTAAGGGAGTTCATGAAGGCTATAAAAAGCCAACCAAAAGTTTTTTTCTTCATGAAGGCTATGTTTTCTTCATAAAATAAAGCTGCTCCAGAAAGGCTATTGGAGCTTCATGAATATGTGGTCTTCAATAATGTAGTGTGCATCATAAAAAGTGTATAAAGTGGGGTATTCACTAAATTTTTTAAAATTGACTTGTTAGTAAATCTATAGTAATCTAGAATTCATTAATTGGATGAAAATGATACTTCAATAGAGCATCTATCTATAACAAAGGTTTTGTGCATTCATACATATGAAGGGACCTACAAGTTTATAAACTATGGGTGAATCCCTTCAAAGAGTAGTGAGCAAATAAAGGGGAAGAAGGTGATCATTTCCACTAGTAGTGAGATATAGAATGTGACATAGGGAGTGACCCTTGGGAAAGTAGTGATCTAACCATAATCCTTGTAAAGTTAGTGAGCATGGGCATTTAAGTGATCTAGCCCGAACATTGTATTTTGGAAGTGATACTTAGTGGATTTTGTACATAGACACATCGTTATGGTATGGTCCTTGGACATAGCCTAGTGAGGGTGAACCATGTAAAATCGATGTCTCTCATGCACGATTTAATTTTTGATCATACATTACTTTGGGATAAGGATAAGATATATTTTTTAATATTGAAACAAGATTTGAAGGGGGTATTTTTAATCTGTCATACCCTGATTCACCCCCCCCCCCCTTAAGGTATTCAACCTAGTGGGGACCAAAAATTCGTTACAAAGGGAAATGTTAAATGTCAGTGGTTTTCTCTTAGTATAATAAATAGATGATGTAAATAAAAAATTGATTCTTATCTGCAATGGAAACAATTTTCAATTATGGAAGAATGAGATGTAGGACTACTTTCGATCCTTAGGAATGGATGTATTTATAATAAAAATTCATTAAATCATAGCCGATATCAATAGTGGAGCCTCATTAGAAGCTGACCGAAGGTAATTTTATACTCATATTAAAAATATCAATTCATTTGGGGGGGAACTATCTAATTAAATATATAAAAAGGTGATGTTATCCAAGTCTTTTCATGCTATGTGGGGAAAGATGTTGAATATCTATGAAGGTGACTCAAAAGTCAGAGACGATGTTGTGGAATACATGCGTGGTCTTGGAGAAATAATTTAATATATAAGTATTGTTAATCAAATATTGAGAAAACTTCCACCTTGGTTCAATCTAAATGTTTATGTACTGGAAGATAAATATTTGAAAGAGACGATGTTGGATAACTTGTACAGTACCATTGTCGCATCAAAAATGAGAAATGATGATAACGTTGTTGTGGAATATTGGAAGTCCAAAGAGGTGGAATTCGAGGCCATTAAAAATATCACCATTTAAGATGGGTAGGAAGATGAAGATACCGATGAGATGATTTCATTATTTTCCTTAAATATTTAGAGATGAAATGGAATGTTTAAATTGAAACTTCCACTTACATGATTTTGATGTGGAAAGGTTGTATATCTTGTAGTAATGTGGCACATGAAATTTCAAGAAGATGGGGATGATGAAGTTGAAATTCCCATGAATAAGTATTTAACCTACCTGAAGGGAAATATAAACATTGAGAGAAATTTCTAAAAAAAGTGGAGTTTTCTTTCAAGAGAATTTGACAACTCATAAGAATCTGAGGCATAAGAATTGGAGGTATGCAAGGATTGTGAAGCAGATTCTATGGTGGAAGTTGTAAAAAATTCAATAACAAGATAAGAAAATGAAAATGAAAAATAATAATTTGAATTAATAGTGTACCTTTAGGTTGAATTAGAAGCTTCTCTTGAATAGATTGAACATCGGAAATCCAAAACAAATAAATACAACCAATTGGTTCATTATAAAAAACTTTATATGTAGCAGCAAGAAGATGAGATTTCTGAGCTAAATGAAGAAGTCGAAAAAAATTATGTCCTTAATGTTAGAGACCTCATATATTGTTTTTGAGTAAAAGGTCAAAATTTAATAATAGAATAGAGAAAACAATAGTTTGATTGAAACTTGAAAACGTCAAATTAAACATATCAATGAACTAGAAGGAGGTTATTTGGTCTATTATGAGGTGTTAATGATCAAGAAAATCTATTGAATTTAGGTAGGACATTAATAAAATAGATCATACATGCAACATAAAAGATGAATGTTGATAACAGTGGTCCTTATGAACATAAACTATAGTCAAATCCAAATGATAAGGATGGTATGAGGCTTGGTTGAAAATAGAAAGTTGTAATGGTTGATGTTAGAAGAGAAGAAACCACTTTGATATTGAATATTTATTTGGGTAAGAATTAGAATCATAAGATTCATAGAACCCAAGGGACAACCAGTCGTATAGTAATTACATAGAAGAATGCACCCTGAATTAGATTTTATTATTGTTGAATGATATGACACTCACAAAATATTTGATCCATATATAAGATTTAGTGAAGGGAAAAGACCATTAAAGGAATCTATAATGAAATCAATATTTTAGGATATCATTTAGTAGTAATTGTTTTCAGTGTGGAGGAATCATACACATGGAAAGATATTGGACATAAATAATGCAAATGAATGTGAAAAGAGTGGATAAAAATTGTCATAAAAATTAGCTAAATGTATTATCAAATGAGATTAAAATTAAAAATAAATTTTCCTCTCTGTAGGATTCATCTAGTATATCATACTTTGAGGAAGATCGATATTATCAATCTATATTAGTTATGAAGCCAAAAAACATGGATTAGAAAGAAAAGAGTGTATCATGCAGTGGTTGTAGAGACAACTTTTTAAGAATTAGGTCACACTATTATACTGAAAATTGATCGTGGATGTGCCTCACATATGATAGAAAATAATTACCTAGTGACTGGAATCATGTATAATAAAATAGGTATCGTAATATTTGGTAATAATGAAGGCTTGAAAATAATTGGCTCTCAAAAAGAAATGTTTGGGGGAAATGACATGAGACGTAAATATTTCTTGTTTGTTGAAGGACATAGTCACAATTTACTACGTTTTAGTTAATTTTCTGATTCAGGAAATTCCATAATAATTTCTATGAAATTATGTGTCATCAGGGTAAAATACGGTGTAATCATTTTGAAGGGAAAGAATACAAAAGGGAATCTCTAACTTGTGAGATGAGAAGAAGATATGTGATTTTTGTTCAAGGAAGATGAAAAAAAGTTTTGCTATAAACATCTTGGTCACTTTGAGCCAAAAATATTTTGAATATCTAGTGAATTATTATTCCACTCAATACCACCTTAGATTATCACATGATTTTACACATATGTGTGATGATTGTTAAAAACGGGGGATCATTTGAAAGACATATTAGGAAAAAGAGAAAGGGTCAACAAAATTGCTCGAGTTGGAGGATATTAATGTGTGCGGATCAATTTTACCCAAGGATACAAATGGAATGAGATATTATTATTTCTTAATTAGTGAATTTAGCCTAATGGAATGGGTTTAAGTCATCAGTCGTGATCTGATGTGTTAAGTTTCATAAAAACATATTAAAGGGATGTTTAGAATATCTTGAGTCAAAAAATTTGAAAGATCTAAAAAGATAATGGAACAATTATCATGAAAAGATTAGTAGAGGATTATCTCTAGAAACATGGGATAAGTCATAAAGTTTCAGTAGTAATAACACAACAACAAAATGGAGTATTTTCTTAAAAGCTGAATTATCAATAACATGCAGAAAACAATACTCATTGAGAAAGACCTATTAGAGATGTTTTGAAAAGAAGTAGTGACGAAATCGATCAATACATCAAACAGAGTGTTTTTATGTATGAAATAGGATAATACTAAATATTAACTATTTTTTGGAAGGATGAAATCATTGATGTACTTTCAGGTCTTCTAAAGTAAGTGTTTAATTCTTAAGAAGAAGAAACATAGTAAGTTTGAATCCTATGGAGATGAAGGGATATTTCGTGTCTACTGAAAGAAAATAAAATCATATAAATACTTCAATAAGAAGATGGGAATGGTAATAGAAATCCAAAATGTAACTATAGTGGATAATGAGTAGAATATTCAGAAAAAACTTGATCATCCTCGAGATCATAGTGATGAAGATATAAAAAGATCATGGGATTTTTCATTTATACAGGATGATTCAAAAAAATATTCTAAGAATGAAAAGGATGATAAAAATTTAATATATACACATATATAGAATATAATTTCCAAAATTGATAGATCAAACATAATTGGTGATTAGATAGTACTAGTGTAGAAGGGGAGGATGAAGACTCTATAGAAATAATTGTTCTTATCATAGTTAGAGACAAAATGTTTTGACGAAGTAGCTGGAGATAAGAATTGGGAACAAGCAATGAAAGAAGATCTTGACCAAATTGAAAAGAATCAGATATTGTAGTTTGTTTTCAATGCTAATGGATAAGAATGTTATTGGGGCTAAATTGTTCTTTTGAAAAAAAATAAATGAATATGGGGTAGTAATTCGAAACAAAGAACAATAAGTGTGGAAAGGGTACTCCCAGATAATGATTATCAATATTGATGAAACATTTTCACCTGTTTCAATGATAGAGACAAACATATTATTGTTTTCCATAACAGTGTAAATAATGTTTAAGGTTTTACAAATGGATGTTATGTTATCCTTTTTAATTTTAGTTCAGGAAGAGTAGGTTTATATTGAGAATCCATAGGTTTTTCTCATTAAAAAATATGAGAAAAAGGTTTTTAAACTGATAAAGGCACATTATGGGTTGAAGAAATCACTGAGAGTTGTTTATTCATGTCTTAATCATCTTTTTAAGATAGTAAATATTCAGTGTGGTGGAGTGGAAGATAATCTATAATTCAATAATGAAAATAATCAAATAATAATGGTGCTAGTGTATGTCGATGAAATAATATTTATTGGATCATATGAAGTGTAATGAAGAAATTTTTATGACTTATTGAAAAGAGAGTTAGAAATGTTAATGAGTGGTTAACTGACATTTTTTTGAGTTTATAGGTAACACAAGGAAAAAATGTAACCTTCCTTTCCCAATATAAATTTTTCAAGGAGGTTTTGAGAAGATTTTGAATGGATAATTTCAAGGAGATGACAACTCTATTGACTACTTGGATGAAACATTCTTGGGATGATGATGGTAAAGCTCTTAATGTCACTAAATTCAGTCATATCATTGGATGCCTTTTGTACATAATATAAACATGACAAAATATTGTTTTTTCTACATGTCAAGAAGCATTGTATCAAAGAAACTCCAAATAAAGTCACCAGCTAGTAGTAAAATTAATAAATCTGTATAAAAATGGAATGGTGGATTTCATTTTTCTATACAATGAAAAAAATCATCAAGAGTAATTAGGATATACAGATGAAGATCGAGCTAGTTCAGTAGATGATAGAAAATAAATGTCATATGAGGAATTTTATCATGGTGGATTTTGTATTTATTGGTTCAGAAGGAAACAATATTTCATTTCCTTGAGCATTATAGATGCTAAATATATTGTGTCTACTAATGAATGCAGACATCTATTATGGATGAAGCAGAAGCTAGATGATATGATTATTGAATTGAAGTCTCTTATCATAATCCATTCTGATAATTCAACTTCTCTGAATCATTGAAAAAATATAGTCCATAACTCAAGGAAAAAGCATAGTGAAATCAAGTATCATTTTATTAAAGAGAATATGGGTTAAGGGCTTGTGATGTTTGAGTATGTGCCTACATACCTACAGCTTGTAGACATTATGATAATGGTTTCCCCAAAGAAGCATTTCAACAGAATCAACTTGCCCTGGGAGTTCAGTTGACTCCCCTTACTAGAAAAGGTGGGGATATGGGACCCCCTCTCACTGAAGTATGACAAGTTTTCCCTAAATCTACTGATCTGCATTCTTTACCCTATTTCATGCTATAATAGAGTTATATTCATGTTCATTGACAAAGGCGGATAAATTGTAGATATTAAATGGGAGAAAATGTATTGGTCAATATATGAGAAGAAGCATATAGATAGGGGGAGAAGTGAAATAGTGGGTTGTTAAATCTGATGATACTAAAGGTGTTCAATCAAAGGTTTTATATCAAGACAGATGAGGTTCGTGATGAAAGTCGTTGAGAGGTTTTGAATTAAGTGATTCACTGATTAAATTTTCAAATTACTCTTTTTTCTTACACTTAGTATGGATCTTGTGGGATTAGAGACTTTGTTGAGTAAATATTTGATAGCTTTGTTAATTGTAATAAGTGAATGTTGGTAGAATATAAAAGAAGCCTCATCAAGGTATCAAATTTTGAAGAGTTTTCAACAGACCCAAAGGGAGAGATCATTGGGAAAAATACATCAAGGTAGCAATGAAGTATTTTTTTAGTAGATTTTGTTTATTGACAAAGAGGTTTTCCATGGTAAGTTGTGGAGTCCAGATAGATTTTTAAAACAGTATTCTGAAAATGATCTAAGACAAAGCAATGGATTCCCTAGAAGTAGTAGAGGAAATTGTATACATAACGTGATGTTGTTTCCTCGTGTTTTCCAAATTTTTGGGGTCCAAAATTTGGATATTGTCTACCATCTCCGAAGATGAATTTACTTTAATTCCTTATGAAAATATGGAATAAAAATTAGTTTCATGAAGACTAGGTTTCATGAAGGGTTCTTCATGAAGATGTGAAGGTTTTGACTGTGATATCGGCAACTACATCAAGCATCATGAATTGGAAATTTCTGTGTATCTTTCCGAAGAAGGGATCATCTAAGTTGGAATGGGGCACATCGTGAAAATGGTGATGAAGTGGATAAAAGATTATAGAATTAGTTTAAATTCATATAAATTTCCATAGAACCCCTAAAGAAAATTAGTGTGACTTAAAATAAATCTTAAGGCTTCGTATCTCCATGGCTTCTCATGAAGTCATTTCGTGGTAGAAAGTTCATGAAGGATATGATAGCTAACTGAATGTTTTTAGAATTTTGAATGTAAGGGATATAATAAAGGCTATAAAATCCAAATTAAATTTGTGTTCTTCGGGAAGGGTAAGGGAACATCACAGATGGAACGTTCTTCATGAAGGATATTCGAGCTTCGCAAAAGAGGGATCTTTTTAAGGCAACTTCCATTATAAAAAGATTTTTAAAATGGATTTCCTAGTAAATATGTGGTAAAGATGTATTCAACAATTGGGTGAATGTGGAAATTGAAAAGGGAATATATCTACAACTGAGGATGTGTTAATTAATGAAAATGAAAGGATATACAAGTGTATAAATTGTGAGTTAATCCCTACTAAGAGTAATGATAAAAGGAAAATGAAGAAGTTGATCCATTCCACTAGAAGTAAGCCAAAGAAAGAGACTCATAGAGTGGCCTTTTGGAAATCTGGGAGCTGACCCGAAACCTTGTAAAGGCAGTAAACCTGGGCATAGAAGTGATCTAGCCCAAAAATTAAATTTTTTTAATTAATCCTTAGTGGATTTGGTATGTTGGAACATCGTATTTGTATATTCCTTGGACATATACCAATGAGGGTGAACTAGGAAAAATAGTTGTTTCATTTCCATGATTTTATTTTTTTCATGTACTAATATGGGAGAAAAATAGAAGAGTGTTTTTTAACAACGAAACAAGATCTTAAGGGGCATTATTTTTAATCAATCATACTCCAATTCACCCCCACCCTCATGGTATTTAATCTAGTTGGACTAAAAATACCTATACCAAGTGTTTGGTCAAACCATTTGTATAGACATCAATAATCAACACCCATACCAATGGCTTGGGAAAACAATTGGTGTTGGGCTTCAAAATCAATACCTATACCAATGGTTAGGTAAAGAAATTGGTAAAATTTACGATAATAAATACATATACCAACGGTTTGGTTAAACTATTGTTATATGTTCTATATACCATACCTATACAATGTTTTTTCCCAAACTGTTGGTATAGGGTTCCTATACTAATGATTTTTAAAACATTTCATGAAAACCCACTAGTGTAGATTATATATTCAATAGTGGAGCCTCAATATATTGATTTAAACCCTTTGGAACCTAGTTATCAGCCTTTACATTCTAACAAGTAATGCATCAAGAGGCAAACTATGCAACTCCATTCTTCATCCATGACCCCCAAAACTGATGCCGGAGGTCCTAGTACATCTTCACCACACATTGAAGTACCATAATGGGGGTGTATAAAACTCTCTCATAAACTCCTCCTAAAAAATCTCTAGTACCATTTTCAGTTATATAAAAATAATTTCATGCACTATGACTTAAAAAAATCTATCATGAATATATACAGTAGATATCTGAGTATATAGGGTCTCACCATTGGTATCCCCAAGTATTACCACCCTAAATCACTATGAAAGAGGAGGGGTAACATCCATCAGTTGAAGGTAAGATAATCGATCCCCATCCAAAAATGATAACTATAATGAGGCTAACTACTCTGATTCCTTAATCAAAAACTGTGGGAAAGACTTCCGACTGAGTGCATCTACTACCAAGTTACCCTTCACATTGGTATAGACAATCTTGATGTTATAATCTGGGAGGAACTCTAGCCATCTCCTCTATCTCAAGTTAAGATCCTTATGAGATAAGATATAATTGAATCTCTTATGGTCCTAATAGGTGATAAATCACTCACCCATAATGTATTTTTTCATATATTTAGTGTAAAGACTACCTTTTATGACTCAAGATCTTGGTATGCATAGTTCTCCTCATGTGTTCTCAATTAATGTGAATCATAGAAAATCGCCACCTAACAATATATAAGAAAACAATCAAAACTATCTATAATTCATAATACAAACCTACATACTCAACGCACTCCTCTATAAATCTCAATATGTAAGCACTTATCAATTTCTATCTCAACTCATGGAAATCTTGAGAGCAACTCTCTATCCACACAAAACGTTTCCCCTTTCAGATCAAAGCATTCAAGGTAGAAAATATCTTAGAGAAATAGAGTAAAAATATTTGATAGTATCCCTCCATACCAAGTAATATATAAAAGTAAATCATGATCTTGTGTGACTCTTAATATAATACATCCTCAACCTTTTTTGGGACCCTGCTACACAATCTGTTGAGATAACATGTCCCATAAAGTAGACCTACTAAATATAGTTCTAGCACAATGAGAGTTCTTGTAAATATGGTTCCATGGGAGTATGTCTAGTACCATCCACAAATTTCTCATGTTCTATTCTTGAAACATTGATTATACTAATATATCATAGATAAAGAATAAAAAATGGCCTAATAAAGGTGGAAAGATCTGCTTCATGCATCCAATGAACACTACTTAGGAATTTTTCACACCAAACAACATCATAATGTACTCATAGTGATTATAAAAATATAAAAAATCTATATTCAGAATATCATCATCTAGTAATCACAACTAATGATAGCCTAATATTGGTTCAATCATTGATAACCATTATTCCCCTATAAACTGATCATATTTATCATATATCATTGGTAGTGGATAGAGTTTCTTTACTATCTCCTATTTTAAGTGATGGTAATCCAAAAAAACCTCACTATCCTATATGTTTTCATAGTAAAAAACACTGGGGCTTCCTAGGGTGAAACACTAGGATTGATAATTCCCTTCCTATATAAGTACTCCAACTGAACCCTCTTCTAATGAAGCTTTGTATGAGCTATCTGATATGCAGCTACAGATTTCAATGTCATATTGGGGCATCCTAGTGTGTAGATCAATGTAAGATCCTATCTATCAGTGTTCAATTAATCCTATCATCTCCTTAGGGAATACGTCCTCATAATCTTTCACTATTGTTGGAAACTAAAGACTTATAACATCTACTTAACCATGGTTCATGGTATCCAATTAGTTTATAATCGGCTACACCCTCCTACGCATGAGTCTATCTGGCTATGTCTTAGTTTACTTTTCACTCACAAAGAAAATCCTCATCCCATCACTACAGACACACTATATCATCCACCTACAATAGTCTATCTAGGAATGAACTATATATAACCACTCCATACCTAGGATTACATCATAATTCATCATCAATAATAAAAATAGATCCTAAAAGAAACTATCTCCTATAAGAATCAAACCACACTATCAGTAGAAGTGTGTAATTTATGAGTCACCTCCAGTATGAGTTTGCAAAAAAAGTCCAAAGCCAAAGGCTAGGTAGAAATATCTATGTCTCTAACCGGAGTTTGGGAAATAAATGAGTGACTTTTGCCTATATCTATCAAAACTATAGATAAAGCAGTGAATGAATAGATTTTACCTCATTTCATATTTGGAGCATCGACTTCATAAGCCTTGACCACCTACAACTCCCCTCTCCCACATCCACCTATTCCCTGCGTGTGGTAGGGACCACCTGGGGGTGGTGGTGGTATCAATTCTAATATTTTTCCACCTCCAACTACTCTTTGAGTTTCTATGAAACATCCACCACCATGCGGACCTTCCCCCTCCTTCCAATGCCTCTACCTAGGTGGCTCATCCACGTTATCACTATCATCCCCATGTCAGGTCATAAAATCTCATGAAAGATATCCTCGACCGTTATAAGTGTAGTATCAACACTCTTTGGGCTGACTAGATCCATCCTATGATCCCTACACCACACAAACTATGCCATAAAAATTCATGTTAAAAAATATCCCATTCCTAGGTCCATATGTATGTCGTCATCTTCCTGTGGCATAATTATTATCTCCTATGTTCCCACTAATATCACCAACTCTCTATATCCTCTTATCTAAGAATCTATCAACATTCAAATCACACTCTATAACACTAGAATATGTAGAAATTCATAGAGGTATCACACTAGCTCGGATGTCTATGTGTAGTACTCATATAAACATCCAATCCTAAAAACACTGATCATGCACCATATCCACATGTATTGATAGAGGTTGGTCAAACTTAATGAATAATAAACCACAATCCTACTTCCCTGATAAAGATGTAGAACCTTCTAGATGTGAATATAACCCAACATGGATAGAGAAACCTCCCCTATGAAAAGAAGATTTAACTCTGAAAATTCAAGAGTCACCTCATCGTATGACTGGGTGACTAACCCCAACATCATTTAGTATATCCATGAAGAAGTTTTTCTATGAGTACCACCATATGGTCCACATGTGTCCTGAAAGGATAAAATACCCATGTTACCACCTCGAACCAGTCCTTAACTAATTGGGGATCAGGATTTACTCAAAACATGAGGGGTTTCTATCATTAAAACTCATGGAAGTGAACTCACTTTTCTCACCTCATCTTCTGTTATATCTATTACAATCTGATGCTTGATAGGTGGTGGTAATACTGGAGAACCACATGTTGGTAACAGATCCTGAATAGGTCCTTATATCAAAACAGCTTCAACAATGGGATCAACCACGCGATCCTACTATGAAATCTAAGATGGAAAGCATCATAGAGGCATCATGATATAGACCAAACATACCACATTCAATGAGTATATCTAGAGATATGACTCAAAGAAGACATGGAAACCACAACCGAGTTCTATAGGATACATGTACCAATGTTTTTCCCACAACTAGTACCTACAACGATGAAGTTAACAAGTTACTTTTCAGAGTACGGGTGAATGGATACATTGGCTGCTTTACTAACACTAGATTCCCTTGGTTGAGAGGAAAACTCGAAACACATAATACTATTACCTCAAACCAATATAAAAACTCAAGTCCTAATGCATAAATGACACCTCCAATACCACTCTTTCAGAACCTGTACCAACGGGGCCTAAAGCACAACTTCCTCATGATCTCGTCCAATAGGTCAAGGGATGGAGACTAACATCAAGAAGGCATATCACTCACATCAGAGGCCTTACCCAAATGCACATGTACACAAGCACACATATCCACACCCATAAAATGTTGAAATGTAAAACATATAATAACCAGTGATCCATATATCTAAAAAAATCCCTAATAAAAGTACGAAACCAGAACTAGTAAGAAAAAAGGGTCAAACACAACCCACCTAAATAAAATAAAATAAATACCAACATGAAATAAAATAATATTAATGTTCTTAAGGTAATCATAGGAACACAAAATGGTCCTCCAATCTCACTAAGCTGTACTAGTTCTTGGCCCCTTGAGGAATCCATCAATTGGTTTTTCATCTGCATAAGGCACGACACATGTGGAAAAATCCCTTGCATGGGTGAGTATAACAATACCCATTAGGACACCATAAAATCACTAAGCATATAACATGATTAATTATAGGCATCTCAATAAAAGGGATATTTCAATAGCATATGTAACAAGAATATCATGATATATTGAATGTAGACACATAGTCTCAAGGTAAGGTCGCGATCATAATATCCATACTATAATTCCTCCTTGAAGGATCAATATAACACTCTTTTGTGAGAAAAAACTGCATGAGTCAAATATCACTATTGGATTTCATCTGAGATGTTGTTCTTACTGAGTCTCCCCATGTGAAGTACACACTGGAAGTATGAAGTGATCGATAAACAATTGGGTAACATACCTTTGTCCAAGGGGTATAATCTAGATAAACCCACTAAGTATGGGATTGACTCTTGTGTAGTGTTGTTCATGATGATACCAATAAAGCCACCTAGGGAAAATTATACTGATAGAGGAGACCGCTCTGAGCCACATAGAGGGACTCCCACAACTCTATCCAAGACTAAAGTTCCATAGAGGGGATCAATATCCTATGAATAAGGAGGAACTCTATACTAACCCTCTAGGAATGGATCAAAGGAATGTACCCTAAAAAACGTTTCAAAACTGAAGATTATATGGTCTATATTCCTTATTTAATGGATTACATGGTATGTACTGGTAGTATACAGTATCTCCCTTTAGTATCGGGTTCTACCCGTGCATCCTAATTAATGTCTATGTCCATTTACAAATACATGGAATATCTGTACCCATGTAATCATTGGTATCTTTGTGTCTAGCTGGATGTTTCTATGTCTGGCTAGCTATGACCATGTCCATGTAGATCCCCTCGTGCATGTTGAGAATCTATGTAAATATCACATTCCATATAAAATCTTTCATACACCATGTGATATTTAACTCCCTACTGAACACTATGATTGTACCTAGGGCCCCAAACATGATGTGTCTTCATGCATCACATCCCATACAGTGTGAACATTCACAGAACCCACAAGTTCATAATGATGATTCCTCATCCACCTTGTCTATAATGGTTTCTTCCATGATTTTCAACAAAATTCATGGATCTATTCAACTAAAAATTATAATCATTTTAAATCTGATCACCATCCATCCAAATTGTTTGGGAAACCCTTTTCTTTGGGTGGTTTCACCATCACATTCCAAAATCGCAACCGAGGATCCCAAAATATGATCAAGATCCACTATTTTTGCTATCCTAGAATGATCTCACAAACAAAACAAACCTGTATTTTCAGTATCAATCCATTCTACCATGACACAGGTGTGCATGGATTGATTTCTAGGTATTCATCAAACCATAGACAAGTGGAATTACCCGCGATGAATGAAGAATGGGATAAAAAATTCAAAACACAAAAATGGGAGGAATGGACCCCACCTAATGTTCATGTTGGCCTTGATTAATTTCCATTATAATGGTGAATGGAATTATAATAAAATAATCATAAATGAAAAACCCCATCCCATATGATATCTATCCCTTACCAAAAAATACACACGATTTATGAATCAATTTTTTAGTTAATTTATTTGAGTTCATAATATTAATAATAAATAATGATAAATCCACATAAAACAACATCCTACCTCAATATAGATTAATTTCTGAATGAGAAAAAATTTTCATCATTTTCTTTGGTGATATCCTTTAATCCTATAGCACATTGATCGATGTTCTACAATCCAGTTGTGGTTCTTACGAGAATGGTCCTCCAAAACTCTCTAAAAAATATCAAGGTTTATGTATATAACCCTAGGATTTATCTATATTATCATATTTTTACAAAACCAAAGTTCATGGAAATTTTATTAAATAAATTATTTTTAATTAAATAATTTATTTAAACATTCGCCCAAGATTGCGCACAACCCAAGCGCCCGACGTGCTCCAAGGTTTGGGCATGTCTTGGATAAAACTCATGCTCTAAGAAAAATGGAGACTTCATATTTTATATCCAAGTATCCATTTAATATTTAATATAGTTTTTTAGGAAAATGTGCTCATGTGATATTTATTATGTTAAATATATTTCAGAAATTAATTCCAGGCTCACCAGGCATCAGAATCTCACATTATCTTGGTGCCTATCTCAGAAAATAATACATGTACTATTATAAAGTAATAAAAGGATGAAATAGAGTTTTTATGTTATTCATGGTATAATACCAACCATAATGGTCTTAACATGTTGAGAAAATGTGGTTTTCCAAACAACAGTTATTGTTCCTAACCTGGAATTTATATTTTATTTCTTCTCAAACATATTTAAAATATTATTTAACCATTATTATCAAATAACACTAGTATATTTAATACACATAGGTTTTTTTATGTTAATATCATACCCTATATCCATTTCCTCTTCCATCAAGTGGTAAAAAACCATCATTCGTGTGTACGAGAGACTACCACCTCATGGACTAATGTAGTTTATTTTCCATCACCGTCTCTCACATATGATTATAGTGATTGAATTAATATATATATATATATATATTATTCATTAAATATTTATCATTCTTAAAGTTTAATATATAATTTATTTTCTTAAATTTCCATTTAATGAAAAATAATATCATCGTTTGTGCGAATGTTTGGGTTACCACTTCCACAAAGCGATATAATTTTTTTTATCACCACATCACATTGATGATATATATAAGAATAATTAATGAAATAATATGATATTTATAAACTTATAATCATTATGGAATTATAAAATGATACTTACCTTCTTTTTATATTGATCATTTAAAAATCGGAACGTTACTCATGTGAATGTCTGGCCTATCATCTACCTGATTATAATGTAGTTCATTTTTATTAATAGTCTTTCATGATTGGTTTTAAATGTATAATTGATGTATAAAAATTATAATTATGAAACTATTATTATTCTATAGATTATGGAATAATGTCATATTCCACCATATTTGACTTATCAAAGCAATTTTGGACTTATGAAGTGATTATCATCAAAACATATGACATGAATTCAAATAATTAAATAATTAAATATAGAACATTGATAGATAGAATAAAATAACAATAAAAATTAAAAAGGTTTATATTAAAGTAAATAATTATACAATGTTTCTTATTTATAATGAAAAATAACATACATCGTGATTTGAACTCATGGTAACAGAATTTCATTATAAAAATACTCCTTTAAAGTTTCCATTAAAACTCTTTATTTTTTCCACATCCATATTTTTTAAATTATTTTATAGATTTAGTTATATGGACATAATAGAATTATAAAGGATACTTTTTGTTTCATTTTATTTTCGTTCAAATGTTTTCAAAAGAAGTATTTTTATTGAATTTTTTCACTTATTTAGAGAAAAACGAAAGGAATGTTCTATTTTAACATATATAAGGACAATAATTTTTCCTATCACCGTAACCATTATTTGATGTTTGGATTCATTTTAAGTATTATATTTTTCTTCAAATATACTTCAATTTCCTTATTTTTTAGATATTTTTAAAAAATGGTTTTAAAATGTAATGGATATTTCAATATATGAAGATGTTTTTTATGTGTATAAAGAATATTTTTTTAATGGAAGAATTTATTATTATGTTATGGTTATTTGGAATTGTTTATGATGATTAGTGGTTCTATTATAAACCAAGTTCATTTAATCCTATTATATATCTCCAATTCATTAGGTAATGGGATTGATCTACCCTATTAGGTTTCTACAAAGAGATTATGGGAATATACTACAATTGTTATTTCAATTACAGTCATGATTGTTACTTCATGTGCAACTGTGATGGTTACTCCATGTATAATTATGATGGTTATTCCAGAAGTAAGTATGAATGATATGAAAATTATGCCTCAAGTTACCTACATGATTTATCTATTCTCGAAATTATTTTTTAAAGAGATGGTATGGTTTCACATGGTAAAAAAATCATATCTTACTTTATAATGATGGAAGGGATAATATTGTGAAAAGAAGTTAGTATAAGAATTTCATAAATTAAAATAAACCTTAAGAGTTTTATTTTTCCTTTAATATTTCTTATGAAAAATTCTATGTAATTATTTTTGTATATATTGGACATTATTAGTAAATAAAATTTTTATTTTGAATTAAATATTTATTTTGAAGATGAAAAAATTTTATAAGTATTCATAGAATAGTTGTTTATTTCTTTCTCTTTATGTGCCTTATGGATATTTTTGTATTCATCCCACATTTTAAAATTTTTTTCATTGGGATTAAGTATGGGTAGTGTAAAAGAAGAATTCAATTTGAAATATGTGATATTTTTTCATGAAAATAAATCGTGTTTTACATTAAATTTATTATATTGTGAAAAAAAATTGAATATTAAGTAGAATTTTATTATTTGTAATATATAATATTGTTATGTAATATTTTTTAGCTTAATCTATAAAAAACTAAACCTAAATTATCTTTGTGAATTAATGAAAATAAAATATATTCTAAATACACTAGATTATGTAAATTTTAAGTTTAGATCCTTATAATATTAATATAAATTCATTATTAAGTTTCCTAAAAATCAATTAAATTTAAACCTTATGAAAAAAATGAACCTAAAAAATCCCTTAAATTGGGGTTTTTAGTGTTTTATTTAAAATTTGGAGAAATAATTTATTCGGAGTAAAGTGTAAAATTTATATTGATCATAAAATATTTATGTATTTATTTTTTAAAAAAGAGTTGATCATGAGATAGATAAGATGAATGGAGATGATAATGTATTAAGACTATATAATTAATTACCAACTAGGTAATGAATATATAGTTATTGATTATTTGATTCGGAATGATAATTACACATTATCTATTTTGACTCTAAAATATGACACTTTAGTAAATTCTTTGATGAATATTGGTTTATAAATTGTAAATTTAGGAAATAACTATGTTTCATTTTAGATTTTAGGTAAATAATATTTGTTATATAGGATTATGAATGCTTAGAAGGAAGATAATGTTTTATAGGAAATAGAATAATTTATTATGAAAAGTAAGTTTTCAAAATTTATTATTGACAATGAAAGTGTTTTGAGATTCAGAAAAAGTTTATGTGTTCATGTGGAACAGAGTTAAAGAAAAAACTATTGAGTAAGGCTCCTAGATATACATTTTCTATTTAGATTGATAGTAAAAAATTGTATAGAGATTTTCAGGATCATTTTTTGTTGGGAAGGAATAAAGAAATATATTACTAATTTTACTACGAATTGTTAAATATTTCAATATTTTAAAGTTAAACAATAATTACCAAACAGTATTCTTCATCATTTTGTAGTTTAATGATAAAAATGGGAGAATATATCCATAGATTTTATGGTTTCATTACGAAATTAATTTTGTGGTGATAATGTGATAATGTTATTATTGATCAATAAACTAAAACTATGCACTTTCTTCCCATTTTAGATAATATGTCATAATATAAGATTTATCAACTTTATATTAATGGAATAATTATATTACATGTATTCCCTCTCTTTATTTTATCTGGTTATTATCCTAGGATTACCTATACCTTTTCGAAAATACTTTAGAAGCCATTAGGTACTAAATTAAATCTTAGTGCATTTATTCATCCAATATATGATAGACATACAGAGTAAAACATTCGAACATTGGGGAATTTTATTCAATCATATTAAATGTATTATCATATAATTTAATATCAATATCTATATTTGGTTTTATTTTCTTATAAAAATAGTTTTAATTATTTTATATAGAAGGAACATTTTGAGGCATTATATGGAAAGTCACGTCAAACTATAAATTTTTGAAATGTAGTTGGGGAAATAATGTTTTTAGTACCATAATTAGTAGAAATAATGGTGGATAAGGTGAATATGATTCATCATCACATGAGGATGGTGCAAATAAGGAATAAAATTTATATATATATTAAGAGGAAAGACTTTTCATTTGATATCGGTGATCATGTTTTTCTTAAATTATTTATATGGAAAGGTGTTATTAATTTTGGTACAAAGGGAAATTTAAGTCTACAATTCATTTGAAAAAAATAAATCCTAGATAAATTTGGAACATTTTCTTATCGAGTGGCCTTACCATTAAGTATTTCTTAGGTACATGACTTATTTCTTATTTCATTGTTAAGAAAATACGTGTTTAATGGAAAGAAATAATTTCATATAAAGAAAAACCAGTATAGATTATTGACCATATGGAAAAAAAATTTCCAAAAAAAAAATTTACAAGGTTATGTTTTTGTGGAAAACCATATGATTTAATAAGAAACAAACGAATTAGAAAATTATATAGTGTAAAAAATATCCCCACTGGTTTATAAAATGAATATAATTGCGAGGACGCAATATCCAAATGGGAGGAAGAGTTTAACAACCAAATAATGTTAATATAAATAATTTTTAGGTCTTATTAATAGTCATTAATTAGATATTATATAGTTTTAATCATTATAGGAATATTAGGAAATTTTCAATCAAAAAGGAAAATATTTATTTCTAACCAAATATTCCTTACATTCATTATATGGATTTATTTAAAAAATTTATTTTAAAATTTTAAAATATTAATTTCTAAAAATAAACTTCACTTTATCAATAAACATGTCAAAATTATATTTGGATAATTTTGGATAATTTTATTAAAATAATTATTTTTCAATGAAGAGTGAAAAATATTGACAATTATTGATTACTTACTTTTCATTTCAATCATTTACATATTATCATTTGTTCTAAAAATATATAAAAGACAAATTAGTTCAATTATTTTATTAATAATTCAATTGTGGTCTTTTTAAATATTTTTATATATGATTTTCTTATGAAAAAATTTTACTCTTAAAAAAATACATTTTTCTCAAAAATTGTTTTCTATTGTACTATTATGTTTTAATTTTATAATAAATTCTGATAATTATGTGAATTGAAATTGATAAATTGGATTTCATATTTAAAATAATAATAATTAATATTATTTAATAGGACTTCCTTAATTATTTTTATCATAATAAATAGTAAAAATTGGTTAACACAGATAAGGTTAAAACTAGTTTACTTGGGGTTAAACTAAAGTGATAAGGGTTAATGTAACCTATAAACTTGTTTAAATTCGGTTAAATTCCCATATTTCAACCCTAAAACGTCTAATATTTATAAATTGTCACTTTTACTTGATTAATCCATTAAAATATTTTATTCTATTTAAAAAATCCAAATATGACCTCTCCCCAACATGTAAAAGGACACCCATCTCCTCTCATATAAAAACATCAAGAGCCTCTTAGTTCATCCAATACCTAGAAAAATCCCTCCCGTACACCCCTCCCCATTTCCTAGAGTCCTTTTCATAATCATTAAACCAAACTAATATGTCGTTATGTATGATTCTAAAGATATTGTCTGAATAAGATGTATAGTTCTTAACAAAGAATTTTTATTTTTTCTATTATTCTAACTCCTTCAAGTACTCTTCAAAAATTCTGAAATAATAATTAAATTATCTTAAATATACTTTTATTTTTTTATATTAATGTAACAACCTATCTCTTTATACCTCTTCCATAAAATAGAAAATAGAACCATCATTCGTTTGTACGGTAGACTACCGCCTGGTGAACTGATGTAATTAGTTTTCCATAACCACCTCTCATAGATGGTTATAATGATGGATTTAATATATATATATATATATGATATTCATAAAATATTTACAATATTTTAAAGATAATATATGACATTCATTCTATCCTTTACATCCATTGAAAAAAAGTAATGTTTTTCGGGATTAAATTTGGATTACCACCTCTAAGAAGTGATGTGATTCATTTTTAATGACAAAATAACATGTCTACATATGTAAGTGTATTTAATGAAATGATAAATTATTTATCAAATGATAACAATTTTTTAAAAATAAATGGATATTTAACCTCTTTCCCACATTCTTTATGAAAAATTAAAATGTTACTAATGCATACATATGGCGTACAGTCTCTAAGATAGTAATATAGTTCATTTTTCATAGTAATCATTCATGGTTGGCTTTAAAATTATAATTACAATAAAAAAATTATAATTTTTTTCAGGATTATTATTTTATAGATAATTTAATAGTAAACATTTTGGCCATAGTCAACTTACTAAAAATGATTTTGGGCAAATGAGTCAAATATTATCAAAACATCCAACACAAACTTAATTGATTATAAAATTGTATATAAAATGGTAATAAATAAAATAAAAAGAATAATAAACCCAAAATGGAACTTAAACAAGTAAATAATTAACATTAGTTTATTATTTTGGAAGATAAATAATGTGTGTTATTATTTAGACTCATGGTAAGATACACATTACATTAAAACACTCATTTTAAAGGGTTTATAGATTTGTTTTGAGAGTCCATTTATTACATGTATATATTCATAAAATAATTTTATGGATTTATATCTATAGAAATAAATATATTACAAATTATGTTTTAGTAACTTTTAAGTTTCTTTCAAAAAATTTCAAAAGTTATATTTTTATATATTTTATACAGAATGTTGTAACTGAATGTAAAAATAAGATATCCTATTTTTACATATAAGTAGTCAAAAGTTCTTCATACCACCATAAAAATAATTTTATGATTTCATTATTTTATAATAATTCACTTTTTATTCGTAGAAAAATCATAATTCCATTTATATTGGGTATTTCTAAAACAAGTTTTAAATGGAAAGGATATTTCAATATCTAAAACGTTTTTAAGGGTGTAAAGAATATTTTAATAAGTATAATATCATAAATTCATGATTTCATGTAATAATATTATAGTATGGTTGTTTGGTATTGTTCATGATAACGGTTGTGCCTATTAAATCATGATAATATATTATCCTGATATAGCTCATGATGATGGGTGATCTCGATATAGCTATCCAATAAATGAGGTAAATGGATGGAGTGGACCTATTAGGTTTCTCCTAATATGTTATTGGACATTACCTGGTTTGTTATTACATTTTAATGTGTGATTATAATAGTAGTATTAAAATTTTGACCCATGTTACCTTTTTTATTTATATATTCTTGTAATGGATTTTCATGGAAATGTTATGATTTCACAATTTATGATAATGATCTTAATATTAAATGTTGTTTGGATTATTCCACCAGCATAAAAGGAAGCTGATTTTTTATGACTCCAGGATATAAAAAATCAGTCTTTGGTTGTGCCTCCAAGGTCGAAAATTGAATTTTTAAAGTGTTTCGGCTCCCATAAAAACTCAAAGATGCCTTATTTAGTGCGTGTTTAATGAACAGACTCTATTAACCTTCAAAAATAGTACCCAAGATGATCCACCACATATATGAAGCGTGTTATTTATCCCCATGAGATGGAAACTAGCACTCAGTCATCAAAAAACATCCATATGGAACAATTTCACCCATCCTAAAAAAAGATACATAGAATATATATACAAATATAAAATAAGAATAGATGAATAAATCGAAGGAATATATTCCATAAAAAAAGAAAATAGTGGAAATGGCATGACTGGAAAACTATGATAAAGAAAAAAAGATACATTGAAATCAAAACCTAAGAAAAAAAATTGGAGACAACTACCCCTATGATATGGGGAAATATACCCCAATTTCACCACTAACTACCCTAAAACAACTAACCGAAACATCATCGCCTGACTATTTCTCTTTACATCTCCCTGTATGAAAATACACAATCTGGTCTATACACCACTGAATGAGTGTGCAAGTTGTGACATAAATAACCTCAAAAGGATCCCACATAGGTTTTCTATATCGGGTAACTCTAAAAATTATCCTAGAATGATCATTTTAAATAAAAAATGGAATGATAATTATTAATGAAATATTTTATTAAAGAATAGTAAATATTTAATTTTTTGACAATTCTAAAATATTCAATAAATTAATTTCAAAGAACATTTCAAATAACCAGTTCATCAGTCAAATATTTTATATCAAATCCAAAACATTAAAAAGGTAATAGTAAAAGGATCACAACAGGTTTGGCTAGTAGACTACTCATACAACAAGCAATGGTTTGTGTTCTCCCAAGTCCTTAAAACACAAGCCTAGGTAGAAGATGAACACCCCATATGTGAACCCCCAAACAATGTTAATAGAATGTTCATAGAACAAGATTCCTATAGAGTATAGGAACACCCCATGAGTGAACCCCCAAAAAATAAAATGGATGATGGCCCTAAAAAATACCTTACACTTAAGTACTCAATGGGTCCCATGTTCGGTTTTCTTAAATCCTTTTAAAGGGTTTTACATTTTACAATCAATTCCACAACCCTTTATAAAATTCCAAAAACTATTAAAAAACCAATTTTAATACCCATTTACAATTTTTTGAAACTACCTCTTTATTACTTTACCCAAAACCTTTAAGCAACCCCATCTCTTTCACATATCCATTTATGAAGATAAATAAATCATGATAATTAATTTATAAAAACAATTTATAAAAACTAGAGAAATACGATTCATCCAATGCATGCAAGATATAGAACCACATATCTCAAAATTTGGTAAAAATCTCCCCACAATTGGATCCCACAACATTGTAAGGAAATCATAGAAAACAACCGAGGTTTTAAAAATGATTCACATATCTCTGAATCATGTTTCATAACAATAAAGATCAAGTTAAGAGGATAAATCACACATACCTAGGTAAACAGATGTTCCACACCACAACCAATATGAGGGAAACCTCCAGAAGATGATCATATAATTAATCTAGAATAATTATATAAAAATAAATATTTGATCAATGGATCCAAAAAAAATTTCCCAACACCACTTCCCTAACAAATGGAAATGATTAATTATAATTGTATCCCACAGATATATTCATTATGTAACTAATCCAAAAATTGAATTCTGAACAAAGTCTAAAAGTGGTGTAGATACCCAAAATTGGTTAGTATATCCTAGGGTTCATCACTTATAGAAGAATTAGGAGATATTAATAGTTACATGTGGGTGAAAAATAAAAACTACATGGCTTTAGTTTTTATTTCATAAATAATTTATTTATAGAAAAAAATCCATACAATCCACATACATTGAAAAATACCTTGCCTTCATTAAATAATAGGAGTGACGATTTTATGATGTAAAATATGTCGTAATGCGTGAATTAAGTTTACGATATAAACTATGACTTCCAACCTGTAAGGTTTTTATTCCCTAAACCATTTCATAACTAGTTATAAGTGAATTACACTCTATAATCTAGAACATATGATGTAAAAGCTTCCAACAAGAAGTTCAATTCTCTATGTTTTTCATAAACTGGAAAAAACAACTCTTAAGCCTTCCGAAACTGAAAAAAAAAATCTTAAGCATGAAAATTGTGAGCCTTAAAAGTCATGTATGTTAAAATATCCACACTATATGAATGCTTTCCCAATAATTAATGGGGAAGAAGGTTTATTCAGAAATAGGTGAGTCCCTTTATTCGTCTCCCATGATTTATGCTCCCAAGTCTTATAAGAATCTGACTCATTTCTCCATAACACATTTTCCAACATGATACACTTACCATGTATTACTTTCAACAAATAATCCATGATATCCACTAGTATCTCAATAATAGAAATATATGCCTCTATGTCAATTATCTTCCCAACACAAAACAATATAGAGATCATGATGGGGTATCCCGAGGTAAGATATATGGAAATCATCATGTATACATGTCAACTAAACTAGAAATACCAACTGATAAGAAATATTCATAATCTTCTTAGTGACCTCAAAATGTCTAACATATATAATAGATATCATTATAATTTTTATAAGTCTATGGTGACCCAACTAAGTGATAAAATTCAAGAAAACTCCTTAACCAATTGAAAAATCCAAAGGACTGCATTGATGTTCCACATATGATTTATATAAACATCGTACTAAAAACAAAATTCAATATATTTCCTAAATAATCACTATTTTATCCTAAATGAGACACAATCCTATAATAGAGGCATTCCTAACTCTAAAAAATATGGAGACGATCTATATGGGTGACCATACAAATCCTAGAAGGGAATTTTCCCGATTAATGATCGATAAATGTTTTTATAAGAAAACATATCCAGACCCACCTGGTTATCCAATTATCCAAATACATCCATAATGCAGGAATGAAGAATATCCTCTAAGATAGGAATATGATGATTTATTTGACCATCTATCTGTGGATGATATATTTTACTCAACCTGAACTGAGCCTCTACAACCTCTTGAATACTCTTACAAAACTCAGACATAAGCCTAGGATCCTTGTCTAATATGATCAAAAATGGTACCCATTGTAACCTCACCATTTCATTTATATACATATTATATAGAAATTTAACCTAGGTAGTGTCCGAGGTAGTAATGAAATTAGATAAGTTTGTCAATCGATCAACCACTACTCTAATATAATTCTCTCCATAGGGAGTCCATGCTAATCTAACAAAAAATTCATTGTCACATCCTCCCATAACAAAGATGTATCCAAACT
This sequence comes from Viscum album, assembly GCA_963277665.1. Taxonomy (NCBI): domain Eukaryota; kingdom Viridiplantae; phylum Streptophyta; class Magnoliopsida; order Santalales; family Viscaceae; genus Viscum; species Viscum album. Next base: position 71,467,745 of record OY728134.1, on the reverse strand, counting down.
GGTATAGATAAAACTATAATTTTTCAAATGATTTTAATTTATCAATTAGTAGGTGTAAAAGTGGGACACATAATCAGTAATATCCTTCTTCATGCACGACTACCAGAATCACCATCTCATGTCATATTCTATCATCATAGTGCTCAGATGATCTGAAAAATAAGAACTATAAAATTGAAACAAAATTAAACCCCTCAATGGTTCTAGGAGAAAAATATAATCCCCAAAGTGAATAATACCATCATAATAGATAGACCAACTAGAAATGGTCTCCCCACCATAATAGATTTCTCTTTTTCTATGAAACTCATCATCCATCCACAGGCTCTATATAACAGTCTCAATGAGAGATAATGAAAACTAAAAACTGGTTAAAACCATTACTGGAACATCTTCCTGAGAGTGTAGATGTAATTGAGAGAATATACCCTTAAGGTTCCACTCTTCTTTAGATTCCAATACATCCTATGATGGAATTTTTTTTGAGAACATTAGTGATGAATTTCCTCTTCCTTGAGGTTTAGGGATGTTGAAATTGAACATCAAAAGATACTCCACCCATTTCAAATGTCTGATATTCTTGTGCTTATAATAAATGATATAATTAAGACTCTCATGGTATGAAAATATTATCAATATATCCCTCAAAGGTAATTCCTCCCGCACATAAGTGCATTAACAACTATGGAAATCTAAAAATGTTAAGAGGGTAAATTCTTCTCAGGTGTCTGAAGATATCGAGAACCATAGGCCACCACATAATCATACTTATCAATAACTTAACTCAAACCATCTCCAAAATAATCATAGTATACCACCTACACCTTACTAGGCTCATGTAGAATCAAAATTTTTATCGACATTAGAAGTTGTTTCAAATCATCAAAATATGTTTAACACTTATCATACCATATGAATTTCACCACTTTCCTAGTAAGAGTAGTCAAATTCCGAACAAATTTCAATAAATCCTTGTCGAATTTATGACATTATCTTGTAATAACAAGGAATCTATGTATCTCAAAAATATTTTCTGGATCCCCCATGAAAAGACAACCTTCACATTCTTAGGATTGACTGGAAAGTCACTATAAGAAATCACATACCCTGAGAACTTTTATTCTTGGATCCGAAAATTTCATTTTGAAATCTTTCCATATAGACTTTGAATTCTTGGAATTTAGAAAAGGCAAATTCATATGGTTCCTGTTTTCACACTCATACCTCTAATAAACCAAAATATCATCCACAAACACTGTTATGTAGGTGTCATGATACTAATGCAATGTCATGTTTATCAAATCCATGAATAATGTTGGGGAATTAGTCAAACCAAATTCAACATAAGATATTATTCTTTCTCATACCAACTCTTAAATATTTTCTTCAAAATATTATACTATCAAACACTAATATAATGGTAACTCGAACGATGATCGATATTTGAAAACTCTCTTTCCCTGTTTAAGATATAAAACAAATCATCGATATGGGGAAAATTATAATTATTATTTACCATCACCCAATTTAACTTATTCTTTCCTGTAAATAACCAGAGAGAATTATGTACCTTCTTAGAAAAGAGAAATGGGGCTGCCCATGATGAAACATATGGGTGAAGGAAACCTTTCTAGATCATATTATCCAAAAGAATCATGAGATATGTCTTCTATTCATGTACCATATGATAACAGGTTATTGAGATCGATTGAGTACCAGGAACCAAATAAATCAAAAACTGCACCTATATCTCTCTATGGAGGAAGACATGAGTAGTTTTTTGGGAAAAAATAAATAAATTTCCAAACAACCTTGGTAAGATCAACAATATAATAAACCATATCGTGGTCAACCACAAAAACAAATAGGCTTCGGATCACTGGGAATGGAGTTCTTTTATAACAAGGACTCAAATCACACTATACCTAAAATACCCAAGATTTCCAAAAATAGAAATTAATTTAACACACCAATAATAACAATCAATATCAGTATGATGAGTGATAAGACAATCCATCTTGATGATTTCATCAAACAGATCTAGATTAAGAATGAGTATTTCCCAAAATAACTTTTTGTCATCCATAAATAGTAAATAAGAAGGACATTGAAACCCATACTTCATCATTCTAAGAGGTTTCACTAACTCAATGGAAAAGGACATGATCTCAATTTTAATTTCCAATGCATCAACAAAAAGGTAAGATATAAATTATTTGAAGTAATCTGTCTCAAAAAGAGGAATCTTTATAAAAGATGCACCAAATATGGTACCCCTCACTGTCACTGGACCTATAGCCTCCTCTAATAGAGACACGTCCATTATGTGACAGTGATTCACTCTTCAGGCTTCTGGACAGAGCCTTGTCGACTTTTCTGATATGAATGTGCTAGAGTGGCCTTTGGATATGATGGTCCCTATCCATAGAGAGGTATAGACATAGCCTGGAAAACCTTTGTAGATACCCATAGTAGTGACATCCATTTGTTATATTCATATGGATGGGAAACTAATTTCTTGTCTACCTCACCTTATCAAACTATAAGTATGTCGGAGGAGAAATACTATCTACAACTAATGGTGAAAAGGAGGACCATAATTGAGAACCACCTCCACCACTATAGATATGATCACAACAATTCCTATTATTTCTAGGTGTGACACATAAGTTTCCAATGGTAGGAAGAGAATTGGAATAATATCCAATCATTTCTTCCATGTTTATATATTCCATTACATCCCTATCTATTATCTTTAAAGAGGTATAAAATTTCAGTATAAATAATTTTGATCTAATGTCTAATCGAAAACCCTAAAGGTACTTTGGATATTTTAGGTGATCATTCATTACATCCTCTATAGAAAAATGAACCAACTCCATAAACTGAATGGTGTAACTAGAAAATAAACACTCACTCCAGTATAAAGAGAGGAACTATATAAAATTTTATATAATTTGAGACTACATGTAGAACTATAAAAAGAAGAATGTTTTGGAATCATTATAGTCCAAGCCCGTGTGCATATTTTCCTCCCACCATCCCTTTCTAGGACCCTCCAGCCTAAACACGGATCACTTAACCCAGATGGTATGAGGTGTATCTAGAAAGTTAAATAAATGTTCGATATTCTCTAGCTAGTGTTCTCCCTGATATGGCATATTCATACCCTTATAGGATAGGGGATTCTCATGTAATAACTCTCGTGATTGATCTCTTTCCTTCTTAGCTTCTGTATATTCCCCAACATCATGATCCTAAATACATGGTACATTTTGGTCTATATAAAAAAAATTCCTGCATAATATCCTCGATAAGATTATGAACTAAAGACATATTCTCTTGAGTGGCATCTGCTACACCTTCTAATGGAACCCATGGAATATTTATCAGTGGTATATCACTGAACACCAAAAATAGAAGAAAAGATCAGAAAATAGGGTAATATCAGTCTAAACTAGAAAACCATAAGAATAAAATTAATACTATAATTACAAACTTGTCATAAGAGACAGACATCTCAAAATCCTGATGTAATATGAATTTCATCATGGTAAGAGTTTTCCAAGAACTCACAACAACATACCACTCATGTTATTAATATCATATCTCTAGTCAACCATATATGCCAAGATGAGGAATATTTATAAAAAACCAACCATTAATACAAATTTGTGATGAAACAACCCATTTTACCCTCTAAAATTGGTACCCAATTCAATTTTCAACATACTAGAAGGGCATTCCCAATCATTAAGATAAGGAAACTAGCACCCATGAATCAAAAAACAACCAAAGGGAATTAATTTTTCTATATTTAACAATATACATGTCATATATATATACAATAATACTATAGGAAGAATAAATATAATAAATATATTCCATAACTAAAATAAAATAGAGATAAACATATAACTCAAAACCCAAGATAAATAAAAAAAGTTAAATATCCTAAGCAGTGATTGGTAGAAAAATCCTATTTGGATGAAGGTTTTACATTATAAATGAGAAATTTATTACATAAAATCCACATACACCAAAAAAATATTTCCCTGGGTTAAATATCATTATCGATGGTTTTACCACCTAACTGGATTTTTATATTGTAAAAGGAATATAAAATGTAAAAATAGATTTGAGGCTTATAATATTTTTACGCCATAAATTGTTTCATAACTGGTTCCAAGTGAAGTACATTCTCGGTATGTTAGAAAATATGATGTACAAGTGTCAATCAAGTAGTCCAATCCATCATGGTCTATAGAAAATCTCAAAAAACTCTTATTACATTTGAGCACGAAACATAGAATCTTAAAAAAGAAAATTTAATTACATAAAATCCAAGATATTATACACTATTATATATCTCTCTATTTGAGAGCGGTGAAAATTAGACATTGTATTATTTAGATTTGAATAGTTATAAAAATAACTATGTTCATAATATTTATATTTATGTGGAATTAATTTTAAACTATTATAATAATTCAATTATTATTAAAAAAATTCAATTCACCCCCCATACTGATTTTTCATTCAATCTCACATTGGGACCTAACAAAAAAAATTAACTAGAAAGTATATTATTTGTATAAAAAGTAAATACCTAGAATATAAGAGGAAATAAAATTTGAGATAGTAAATTTTTACAACATACCCAAATTCGAAGAATATAGTTAAATAAGAAGGATGATAGATAAAATAGTAGAGAGTAATTCAAAAAATTCCCAAATAAAATATAAAATCATCATAAATGGATATTGAAAGAAAATCATTTTCCCAAAAAAGAGGAAAAATATAGTAACAGAAATTAATAGGACAGGATATATGAAATAAAATAAGAATGAGAAAGAATAATTAATTTGTGATAATAAGTGGGATAATCAATTGAGATAACCCTTACAAATGTAATTATAATTGACTGAGTTAATTAGAGGATAATGTTCTTATGAATCCCAAAAAAAATCTAGAATAGAATAAATATAATATTTTATATAGAAATTACATTGAAAACCCTAAAATAGATATTAAAAATATAGAATCTTTAATAAGAATATAAATCAATTGGAAAAACATTATGACATCGGTAATGTATAAATAAAAATCTAATGAAAGTTAAAACAATAAATGGAATTATAAATCATTTTAATAAAAAGTAAAATATGATAAAATATGTAAATGGATAGTGCATACACCATGGAAATATTTTTTGTACTATATGAAAAAATTCAAAAATAATTGATAATAAGATGTGAACCTACTTAACATACCTCTAAACTCACTCAAACATGCTTTAACCCCTACTTAAAGTTGTTTATTTTTTACTTAGTGTATTTATATAATTAAATGTATTCGGGAAGGTGCATTCACTAGTAAAAAATCTAGGCAATTTTTTCAGAAAGGGAGGCTAAGGAATTTCCATCAAGACCAGCCTGTGCATGCATAGGAATCCCAGCCAAACAAGCCATGTGAAGCTGGTGAGCTGAAATCACGATGAAGAAGCTAGAGAGGGGCAATTACATGTACTTATAGTCTTTATATTTCTTTAAGACATGTGGGTCATGTAATCTATTAGCCTATGAGCCTTGTAAGGGTTCTCCCTCATTATTTGAAAGGGGTGTTACCAAAAATCAATAAAAAATAATACCTTCAAGACATTTGAGCTATAATATTTTTACTGTAGATAGGTACCCACAAGAATAAAGGTTACAATTTCATGTATTCTAATCAGGACTTCAAGTAGGTATAGTTGTTTCCCATGGCGATTGGACAAGAATGTGGGAAATAAACATAAAATATTTATGTTTATTTATTATATTTAGTTGTATGTTACTAAAGCAATATTCATTCCCTTTACTTATCTACTTAATTTGTGTCTCTACCTCATATTATATAATATTAAGAATATACATTTTTATATAATGATTATGTCATGGAAACTGTTGGTAGTGGCCATTTGATTTATATTCTCACACTATGTATGTGTGCCATGGTGGGAATAAATACTTTATGTTTCACATTCAGATTCAGATATAAGCCTTAGGAAAGAGATGTTGTAATATCCCAATATTTTAAAAAGAATATTTTTTAATAGGGTAAATAACATGAAACAATGAGCTTAAATGAACCATTAAATATAATCATTAGTTAAATGTAATTGTTCTTACCTAGTTGTTAAATTGGTGAGTGTAAATAGTATTAACCATATTATAAATATAAATATATAAAGTTCACACTCAATGAAAATTAATGTGAATACATCCTAAAATAACATTAATAGTATTTTATGTTAAATATATTTTATTAAACTATTTAAAAATATGAAAAATATTGAAATATGAAAATCATGATGATAAGAGGCACAAAAGTTCATCCCTTGGACATTTATGAGTCATTATTTACCATATAGATAAAAATATAACCCTATAATAACAAACAAAATAATTACCATGGTTATGGTTAAAATTTATTAACCCAGAGGTTAAGAAAAGATAAGGTTTAAAATGATATATAAACCTATAAAAATTTGATTTAATGATTATTTTAATACCATTTACACTTTATATTTTAATCAGTCTGCTTTTTTAACAATTTTACATGAGTTAGACGCCTATAATATTGTGATATTTCATATATTTCCTAAAATGACATTAATGATATTTTATAATAAACATTATTTTATTAAATCCCTTCCTACTTACCTAACTAAAATATAAACCATGATCCATTTATGGGGATATTTTCTTTTTATGACACCCCCTATCCTATTTTATTCCCAATTAAAGATACATTTGGTTTAGAAACTCCTTAACAACATACCTAACTAAAATCCCTTACCAAATTATAGATGTATTATTTTATGCATAATTCCATTTTTATAGGGAATCATGTGTAAAAAAACTGATTTTGTCTAAAGAAAAGGTATAGGTTCTAACCGAATGTCTTAATTTTATTTATTCCTCTACCTAATTCAAATATTATTCAAATGTACTAGAATAATAACACCATTATATTCCATATACATAGATTTTTTATGTTAATTACATAACATGTTTCTATTTCCTTCTTCAATCAAATTGGAATTGAAATCATCTTTTATGTTTACGACAAACTTCCACCTTAGTAACTGATGTAATTAATTTTTCATCACCTCTTATCACAGTTGATTATAATAGAGGATCTAATATATATATATATATATATATATATGTGTGTGTGTGTGTGTGAGTGTGTGTGTGTGTTTTTGTGTGATATTAATGAAATAAATATCATTCTATAAAGATAATATATCATCTATTTTTTTACATTTCAATCTAATGATAAATGAAAACAAATATTCCTATGTTTGTGTGGATTACCAACTCTACAAAGAGATGTGATTCAATTTTCATAACCACATTACATGGAAGTAATATCTAAATTTATTTAAATAAATAAAATTATTTTTATGATATATTTTTCACTATGTAATGATAAAATAATACTTACCTTCTTGTAATAAATTTCATCAAAAAAAGAAAATGTTACTCATGCCTAAGTACGACCTTCCGTCTCTATGGTTATATCAAAGTTCATATTTCCTAACCATATTTAATGGTTGGTTTTAATAGAATAATAGATGAATAAATATTATAATTTTGTCACTATTATTAATTTTTAAGAGAATTAACAATTACCTTTTTGATAGTAGTCATCATACCGAAGCCGTTTTGAAATTATTAATTGAACGTCCTCAAAATAATCAGCATGGGATTGAGAGAATAAGTAATTAAATATTTCATTTAAATGAATGAAAAATAAACTTGATGATAAATTAATAAACCTCATAAAATTTATTAAATAAGTAAATATTTTTTTGTAATTTTATTTTATATGAGTTAAAAGATATACATGGCAAGTTTGGACTCATGGTAAGTCTCAATTTTCTTTCATTGAGGCATGTTTGAATGTTTGGAATGTAATTTCTTTTATAGGATTTATATTTTTCCAATTTTAAATTTTATATAACTAATCAATTATAATTCATGGTCTTTTAAGTTTTAATTCAATTTATTTCATCTAAATGGATTATACTTGAAAGTTACCAAGTGGTAAGGGAATTCTTAACCTGATTTTCTTCCATTTGGACATATCACTTTCTTATTAATTAAATTATTACATGATTATGTGTAAAAAGAAAATTTATTTGTTTATTATGTATTTAACCATTTTTTGGAATTACATTTGTTACACAAAATTTATTCATTTATAAATTCTTAATTCAATGATAAGATATTTTTAAAGGTTATTCATTTCAACTTTTCTTTCTTTGGGACATATTCTTATGTTATGAACCTATATTAATTTGTGAGGTGAATATATCTCACATTAACATGTTATATCATGTATATCCTTATGTTAATGTTATTTAATGTTCCACTATATGTCAACTATTTCATGGTATTATGAGTCAAATGTTATAAAAATTGTAAGAAGTTTTATGATAAAACTCTTCTAATTTTGGGATAACTAATGTTCAAGGTTCCTTTTGGGAAATCATATGCCCATATTTTCATGAACCATTTATATTTTCATATCATAATTTTATTTTTGTTTTTTAAATTTTTAGTTTCCTTTAAATCCCATATTTATTAAGTAAAACATCAAGAATGTTTTTTGTAAGTAATACTTATATTGCATCCTCTTTTAGGTTGATACTATTTCTCTTCCAAAACTGTTTTTTCTCAAATATTTTCATAAATTCTACTTTTTTATTAATAAATGACATTATAGTGTTAGTTTAAATTATATTTTACCCTATTTTGAAATATTTTAAAAAAAATATTTTCAAAATGTTTCCCAGATGGATCACTTTTTACTCTCTTTAAAAAATATTTGAGAAGAAGATTTATTTTCAACATTTACGGGATGAATAGATTTTCCTACATTATTTTCCATTATTTTATATGAAGTTTATATTATATATTTCCAAGTTTATTTTTAATTAAAATAATTTTCAGAATATTTTGATAAATGTTAATTTTTAAAAGTGATTTTCAAAGTCGAAAGGGTATTTTCCTCCATAATGTTTTTAATGAAATATTTTTATTATTTCTATTAATCAACAAAAACAACCCTTAATGTTACATATAATTCAATTGGGATATTTCTTAATGATAGCATCCTAATTCCTCATACTGATATCTTATTATTGTTTCAAATATATTTTCATGTAACCTATCCCTTTTCTATAAGCTAATCAAGTTATAGAAGGAATAATGGTTATTTCATTGAGTTTATGATTAAATGAAAACTCAATACACATTTGTAATGTTTTAGTTCTTTTAAATTATTTAATATGATGAGAGGTTACATTATAAACCATGTTTGGGTAGTTCTATATTAATTCTAGGATGGGTTGTTACATTTTAAACCAAAGATGGGTGGGTCTATTATAGCCTTCTAATGCATTAGGTGGTTATTATATTCTCTAGGGAATTTTTTTGGAAGTTAACCATATTATTTATTCCAATTTTCAGATTTATTGTAGTATCGATATAAAGATCATTCCCTATAGTTATTAAATTAATATTTTTTCCTCTTAATGATTTTCAAGGAAATCGATTATTTTATGCTCCAGTTTGTGAATTATCTTATGTTATTCTCAATAGCATTACTTATGTTATAATACCCTTATTATTATCTTATTCTTATGGTTTTCTCCCTAATGATATTGAATTTTTATTTCTTATTTTTACCCTTACTTATTTTTTGAGCTCACCTTTTTTATGTTTCCTTTTCTCTAGTTTTTTAATAATGTTATAATGTTTCTTATGAATAATATGGTACTAAAATCTGAAAAAACTTATTGGGAGACGAAATATATTTTTAAAAACTAATTGTTTTTGTATCCAAGTAGTTTAGTAACAGTTTTCTCTAATTTCCTAAAACTCTAAAACTAAAATTTCATTGGGTATATAAGTGATCAAATATTTCCTTTTTATGATTTATGTTTTGGTAAGTGAAAATTGGGCCATGCTTATCAGTATCAATCCATGAATGTAATCATTACATTTTTAGCATTTATTTTGAGAGTGTGGGTACGTAATATCAAAGAAAGAGTTTAACTTTTTCAAATGGGGTTCAAAGATAAGACCAAGTTGGTGTAGATGTATTAGTATTTAGGTCTCCATTTAATTATATTCCTTTATAATCAATCCTTCATATGATTTTACGATTAAGAAATAATTATTTTAATCTATGATTATTTGATATATCAGTTCCATTATGTCAGTGCACAGTGTTTAAATTAGAATCATAATTATCCTTTCATTGTAATGAGACATTTTACTCAAATTTATTATCCATATTTATAATTTTTATTATTCTTCCATTATTGTATTACAGAAAATAAAGGGTATAGTATCCCCACAAATTATCATTAGTCACTTTCTTCCTTTAGAATGGTTTTAAAATGTGGGGAGGAGTTCCTATGGTTATGTATTGACTCATATTAGGCTATATAGATAGTTCTACAATAAGTACGTTATTAATTGATATTACATTATTTTTTATGTTAATTTTTTTACTTATTTGGTGCATGGTAGAATGTGAAATCTTTTCCTAGACTTAGAGAAGACACTAACAATGTTACTCATAAACAACCTTAGATAGAATTAAATTTTATCGAGAAAGATATTAGGATTTTTTGTTTTTTTTGTGTTTAATTTTTTTTGATATATTGAGTTTTGATCTTTGATTTATTATTTTTACTCATTACATGGGTTTGAAAGATGTAACGACCCAGACTTTCATTAATTGAAATCCTTACTTATCTAATTAAATGTCTCTTTATGTAAAATGTTTATATAAAATGTCAAATTCATTAGTTTTATGTTTTTTTATTTTAAATAGTGTTATGAATTGTGACCATTGCTAATATAGCCATTAAACAGTGATAACATGATTAGTATAAATATAGGGCTTTAACAAATCCAATTTACCCAGACAAAAGATGGAATGGCCTCATCCAGTAGACGTGCCCCATACAAAGCCCATTTGTCAGAGCTTGGAAAGGAGGTTGTGTCTTTGGTATTTACTCTTGACCAATCCCAATCCGAGTTTGAATATGTTAACCTCGAGCGGGACCTCCTATGAGAGAAGTGGAAGTTGATAGAGATTATCAACCGAGAAATGTTATCTGAGCCACCCCAAGAGTCTGTCACCATCGAACTCCTTACTCTTCGGTCTTATGCAAATGTTTTAAGGTGTTATGTAACAAGACCTTAGAACTATGGTTATGAATATTATCTTTGTATAAAATAACTAATATACTTTCATTTTATTATTATTACCTTGTAAATAGTTTTTAAATCACAAATAGTATTTTTAGTTAATGTTCAACTAAGATATCTATTTTGATGAATTAATGGATTTTTGAATTAAATAATATTTTAATAAAATATTATTATTATTATCAAATTCATTTTTATTAAATATAAATGATCATATAATTTTATGAATTCAATTGTAATTTTTATTGAGGTTTGAAAGCCATTTTTGTCAAAACCCATGAATTTTTGATAAATGTTATTTTTTATTTTAAAAGTTAAAATTAACATATTTAGAAAATTATTTAGATAAAATTAATATTATTTCTATAATCAGGATGTCAAAATTTTCTAATGGTGAATTTTTCATTATTTTTTGAGATAGTCAAATTTTGGGAAAAAATTAAATATCTTTTAAATATATAATGTGTTTTATAACATCATAATGACCCAATAGTGCTGTAATAAAATACTAGAAACTTTAATTTCGGCCAATATATGTTTTACCATTAAAATAATGTGATTGTGGGTTTGTTTGATTTATTTTACAAAGCATTAGTGGACCCTTCAATACTTATTAAAGATTTTGTCTTTTTAAATTGCTTTCCTTGGGAGTGTGACTCACCTCCTTATAAGAAAACCAATTATTTTAAGAATTAGGACTTTTAATTATAAATTATTGTTTTCTAATTACCTTTTATGAAAACCTTGGGCATAAACCATGGGTCAGTTTGTGGCTTGGATTAGTTTAATGTGAGGTGTCCCAAACCTAAATAATAAAAGAATTCCCTCACCTTTCCTATATAAACCCACCCAATCTCCCACTTCCTCCTCACTCAAAGCCTTTAAAGTTCGTCCAACCTCTTTCCTCCTCTCTATAGAATCCTCACAAGGTTCCCCAAGCTCCCAAGAATCCTCTCTCAAGCCTCTCTCAAGCCTTTGGAAGCACACTTCCAAGTAAGGGTTTTTCTTCCTTCCTCATTTTTTTCCAATATTCATTAAGTTGTTAGGTCCTTTTTATTTAAATTATAAATGTTGTGGTATGGTTTCTCACCTCCCCCATACTGTTCTATTTATGTTTTTTTGATGGGATACCCATTTACCTTTCACTAAATGCCTCTCATGTACACCCGTTACTATGCCAAAATTCTGAAAGGAGTTTCTCCGTCCTCATTTACATTCAAGACATATTTTTGTATCATGTATCAAAATTCCATTAAATTTTTTAGGAAATGTATCTATATGATCCCCTTACTTTCCATGTCATGTAAATATGTTGAGATACCCATTTTTCTCTCATCACCTATTTTTATGATTTCTTATGTCACGCTGTTATGCTGCTGAAATTACACCGCGCTTTTCCATGCCAAAGTCATTGTGTAGTGAAGACCATGCCCATTTCCCTATCAAGGGTATTAAAATTTATAAAAATTTACTTATTTTTTAAATTGTTTCATGTATGTATTTCACATTCGTTTATCATAGAATAAATGATTATGTTGAATGATTTAGTGTTTTATGATCCATGTGGCACACTTATGCCTGAAATGAAATGTTTAAGAAGGGTGGGCCCTGATAGTGCTCCAATGGATTGGGTAAAGTATAGTATCATGATACGTCATGTGAAATGGGTGTTTTCTCATGCATATTCAAGTTCAATGAGGTTTTAATCTTACTTCATCTGCAATGAGGGTTTACTCATGCTCCATGTGCAATGAGCCATGGCTCATGATAATTCCAAGTTAATTGTTGTTGCCACATTTCCATGTTATGATTATCATGATTTATCATGACTTTATGTTTATGATTCTCTTATGATCTATTGATAAGCCTGTTATCTAACATGTATTGTATTCCTCATGTTATTCCATGATTAATCCCTTACTGTTCTTTATAGCTCACCCTTTTTTTGCATTTCCTCAAGTTATCCCATGCAATGCTAAGTACGAGGGAATGTAGTGGTCATGTAAAGGAAGTTTTCAATAAAGATGTTTTTTCTTGTTTTAAGTTGTTATGTAATGATCCTAATCCCCAAATACACTAGACCTCTCTATATTCTATGTTTTATCAAATGAAGTTTATGTGATAAACTATGTTTAATTGTGTAAAAAAATATCATGGTTGTCATAGTTGGTATCAGAGGATAGGTTTAGTTTTTTGGGGATTAGGATTACAAAACCGTAGTAAATCCTTAGAAAAAAGACTAAGTATAATAAAAACATCCCTACGTTTTTGTGAGTATTGAGTAAATGATTTTTCAATAAAATACATCTCTGTCTGGATACGAGCCGGTAGAGGCGTCTCTGGCACTGATGTATCATAGGGGTAAAACCCGAAAACACCGCTTTGAGACAAACTTGAACGGGAACTGGTGAACGAAAATGGGCCTTTCTGCACTCGTGGTTACGACACTCCTAGGGGAAATGCTTTGGTAAATTTACAATCTTAGTATGAAACATTATTAACGGACTAAAAAAATGCCCTAAGAATATATGTTAAAAAGTAGATCATAGATAACCTAGACTGAAGCCAATAGATTCATATGTTAAGGTAATAAAAGTTATTTATAAGTCATCAGTTTTTTCCTTGTATTACTCTTTATGTGATACCCCTAACTTTCCTTTTATTCCAGTGAATGTCTGGTAATATGAGGACTCGAGATAACAACCGATGTGAAGATCAATGTGATAATTGTACTAATGATATGCCTAATCCAATGGGAGTGGGAATCGAGAACTTTGTCATGGTTCTCTCCCAGATTACTCAAGATTTGAATAGAAACATGGGTCAATAGTAACGTTCAACCCCCCCTCCCCCCCCCCCCTAAGAAAGAACAAGTCACTATAGAGAGCCTTAGGAGACAAAGGCCTCCTACTTTTAATGGATCATCTGATCCCTCAACCGTTGAACAATGGATCAACTCCATTGAAAAGATCATCTTCATCCTTTAATGTTCTGAACAAGAGAAGGTTCTCCTCGCTGCTTATCATATGGAGGGTGAAGATGACCAATGGTGTACGTTGATCAAAAATATGAAGCCTGGGGAGGAGATCAGGGCATTGGAATGGAAGGCTTTACAGAAGATGGTTTTTGATAAATATTTTCTGTGTAACCTCCGACTATATTTGGAAAGGGACTTCCATTCCCTCAAGAAAAAAAGACAACGAATATGTCGGAGCGTATGATGAAAATTTCACAAGGATTTCATGATATGCCTCAGGCTTTGTCGTTACCCCGAATGAAAGGTTGAACGCTTCTTTGGTGGGCTGAAACCTAGCCTGTGGAAAGCACTGTCGATCCATGACTTCAACAGCTATGAGGAAATTTTTTGATGTGAGCTCAAGGTCAAAATGGATATCGGAGAATCTCATGGGTATCATGGAGATAATAAGCCTAATGTGGACTTCAATGCTGGAGTTCCGATGGATAAATCCAATTGTTTTAAGAAGATCTTGCACCCCACATTCCAAAGATGCGGAAAGAAGCACCCTGGAAATTGCCTGAAGGGGGTGAGGAAATGCTTTAGGTGTGGAAGAGAAGGGCACCTGGCTATTAACTGTCTGCAAGAAAGACCTGCGGCTATGATAGAGGAGAGGACCACTCTGTTCGAACATCAACATGTGGTTCATTGATACAAATGCAAAGACCAGTGTATCTTTCGAATCATTGCCCTATGACACGGGTTTTTAGAGGCAACCAACAACCTCCAAGGCACCAAGGGTGATATTTTTCCATCACTACTGTCGAATTGAACCTCGAAAATGAAGTGATGATAGGTACTCTAGTTATTCATTCTAGAATAGTGAATATAATTTTTGATTCAGGTTCTATGCATTCTTTTATATCTCGAAAGTTTAGTAGAACAACCCCAGCACCACCACAAATCATAGTATTGAAGATTTCTATGAGTAAAACAAATGGGGAAATCATTACCTCCCAGGAATATAACTCCTCACCTATCATAATCTGTGGATTAAAGTTCCTAGAGAACCTCGTCATACTCCCTCTGCTGGAATTTGATGAAATTCATGGCATGGATTGACTTTCATTATATAGAGCCAACATAAATTTCTCTGAGGGGGAAATCACTATCCATGTGGAGAATTGACCCCCGATTCTGTACAAGTGTAAGGAGGAAGATGAACATTCATAGCTCCATCGTCTCTAGTGTGGATATTACTTCCCTATGATCACACGTATCTAGCTCAGATGATTGATTCTAAGGAGGAAACCATACATTGAGACATGCCTATTGTGAGGGAATTTGTTGAAGTGTTTCCCAAGGAATTTCCTGGTCTTCCTCCTAGAAGAGATGTTGAATTCTCAATTAATATTATACCTCGGAAATTTCCAATATCCAAGACTCCGTATAGAATAGCTGTTGTGGATCTTGAGGAGCTGAAGAAATAACTATAGGAGAATCTAGATAAATATTAATATGCCCAAGTGCTTCACCATGGGGTGTACCAGTCCTCATCATCAAGAAGACGGATGGGTCAATGCACCTTTGCATCGATTATCATGAGCTCAACAAAATCACGATAAAGAACAAGTATACTCTCCCACAAATTGATGACTTTTTTTATTAGCTTCATAGAGCACAATACTTCTCCAAGGTGTATTTTCGGTCGGGATATTATCATGTAAGGGTGAATAAGGAAGATACCCCCAATACTGATTTTCGTACAAGATACAGGCACTTTGAACTCATAGTAATTCCTTTCAAACTCACTAATTCTCCAGAAATCATCATGGACTTGATGAATAGAGTCTTTATAGATTACCTTGAAAAAAATTTGGTAGTCTTTATAGATGATATTCTGATATATGCCAAAACCAAGGAGGATCATGAGGAGCATCTAAGAATTGTACTAGAGACCTTGTGGAAGGAGAAGATCTATGCAAAGTACAACAAGTGTGAGTTATGGTTTAAGGTGGTCTCATTCATGGGCCATATCATCACAATCAATGGGATATCTATGGATCCCTCCAAAACAGATGCAATTGAAGGATGGCTGAGGCCAAAATTAGTAAAGGATATACGTAGCTTCTTGGGGTTAGCTGGATATTATCGATTATTTGTGAGAAATTTATAATGATTGTCAAACCCTCTTACCAAGCTAATTCATAAGGGGATAAATTTTTATGAAGTGAGTAATGCGTAGAAGGCTTCACGGAGTTGAAATGGAAGCTTATCACTATGCTCGTGCTCACATTACCCACAAGTGGAGAACATTTTGTGGTATTCAGTGATGCTATGAAGAAGGGCCTAGGATGTGTGTTGATGAAAAATAACAAATTAATTTCTTATACTTCAAGGAAAGTGAATTTTCATGAATATAACTATCCAAAAAATGACCCCGAGTTAGCTGTAGTGATCGTTTCGTGGAAAATTTGGCATCATTATCTCTTTTGGGAGAAGAGTGAAATATATACGGACCAAAAAAACCTCAAGTATATATTCACATAGAAAGAGTTGAACATGCGCCAATGATGATGGTAAGAGCTGATCAAATAATATACAGTTCAATCCATTACCACCTTGGGAAAGAGAACAAGGTAGAGGATTCCCTAAGTAGAAAGGACCCAGCGATTCAATCATTGATTAGAATTGAAAAGGATCCAATCTTCTTGGATTTGATGATTATGGACATGGGAATCATAAATAAGGGAATATCATCAATCCTTTCAAAAATTATTTCTCAACTTTCACTTTTGGAAATGTTAAAGGATGCTCAAAATGATGATGTGGGAATTCAGGAAAAAATGGAAGCTATCGAAAAAGGGAAATCCTTGGAGTTTAATGTTAATGAAGAAGGAATTGTGAGATTTGGGAAAATTCTAATAGTTCTATCAAGTCTGAAGCTAAAGAAGGAACTTTTGGATGATGCACATAGTTCAAATTTCACTATTCACCTAGGAAATACAAAGATGTATCGATATCTCCGAGAGCATTATTGGTGGGATAATATGAATAAGGAGATCGCTGAATATACATCAAAGGGCCTGGTGTGTCAGCAAGTGAAGTCATAGAGGCAGAAGTCTAAGGGGATGAGGAAACCATTGCCCATAATAGAATGTAAATGGGAGAACATCACCATGGACTTTGTCACCAGACTTCCGAAGACATCCAAAGGCAACAATGCAATCTAGGTTTCTGTGGATAGTCTTACAAAGGTTGCACACTTCATCACTATTCGGGTGGATTTCCCATTGAAAAAACTAGCACGGATATATATCAGGTAAGTAGTATGGATGCATGGAGTTCCACTATCTATTGTGTCTGGTCGAGGTCCAAGATTCAACTCTCAGTTTTGGAAGATTCTTCAACATGCTCTGAATACTAAACTGAACTTCCATACAGCCTATCGTCCTTAAACTTATGGCCAATCTGAGCGGACTATCCAAACACTTGAGGACATGTTGAGAGCATTCTCAATGGACTTTAAAGGAGTATAGGATCAAAATCTTCCTCTCTTTGAGTTCTATTATAATAACATTTTCCACTCGAGCATCCAAATGGCACCATAAGAATACCTTTATGGGAAAATGTGTAGAACACTGATGTGTTGGGATGAGGTTGATGAGCGTAAGCTGTTTGGACCAGAAATAGTCAAAGAAATGGTGGAGAAGGTGAAAACCATTCAACAACATATCATGGCATCCTAGAGTCGACAGAAGAGTTATGTATATAACCGTCGACGAGGCCTTGAGTTTAAAGTTGGATACATGGTATTTCTACATATATCTCCATGGAAGAAGGTCAGGAGGTTTGGAAATAAAGGGAAGTTAAGTCAAAGGTACATCGACCCCTTCAAGATTCTTGATCGTGTTGGGGCTATGGCCTATCGACTAGAACTTCCACCTAACATAGCCAAAGTACATGATGTCTTTCATGTATCTCACTTAAGGAAGTACACATCAGAACCTTCATATTTACTCTCTTTAGAGGTGGTATAGTTAGATTATGATCTTTCTTTGGAGGAGAAAATAGTGAAGATCTTAGATCATAGAGAAACATTTCTATGAAATAAGATAATTCCCCTCATCAAGGTGTTGTGGAGAAACCAGAAGTTTGAATAAGTGACATGGGAATCAGAGGAAATGATGAAGAAAAGTTACCCAAATCTGTTTTAGTGTGGAAAAAAGAAATTTCAAGGGAAAAATTTCTTAAGGGGGAAATATTGTAATGACCCAAAGATTCATTAATGGAAATCCCTCTTGATCTAATTAAATGTCTCTTTATGTAAAATATTTTTATAAAATGTCAACTTCTTTTGTTTTATGTTTTGGGATTTTAAAATACTGTTAAGAATTTTGACCTTTGCTAATATAGTCGTTGAACAGTGATCACATGATTAGTATAAATATAGGGATTTAACAAATCCAATTTACACAAACAAAGGAATCGATGGCCTCATCTTGTAGACGTGCCCCATACAAATCCCATTTGTCAGAGCTCAGAAAGGAGGTTGCATATTTGGGATTCACTCATCACCAATCCCAATCCAAGATTGAATATGTTAAGCTCAAGTGGGACCGCCTATGAGAGAAGTGGAAGTTGATAGAGATTACCACTCGAGCAATGTTATCCGAGCCACCCCAAGAGTCTATCACCATCACACACCTTACACTTCGGTCTTATGCAGATGTCATAAAGGGTTATGTAACAAGACCTTAGAAGTATGGTTATGTACATTATCTTTGTATATAATAATGAATATACTTTCATTTTATTATTGTTTCCTTGTAAATATTTTTTAAAGCACAAATAGTGTTTATAGTTAATGTTCAACTAAGAAATATATTTTTATGAATTAAAGGATTTTTTAATTTGATAATATTTAATAAAATATTATTATTTTTATTAATTTAATTTTTATAAAATATAAATGATCGTATAATTTTATGAATGCAATTGTGATTTTTATTAAGGTTTGAAAGCTATTTTTGTCAAAACCCATGAATTTTCGATAAATGTTGATTTTTATTTTAAAAGTGAAAATTAATATATTTATAAAATTATTTAGATAATATGAATATTATTTTTGGAATCAGGACGTCGAAATTATCCAACAGTGAATGTTTTCATAATTTTTCTCAGATAGTCAAATGTTTGTGTAAAAATTAAATACCGTTTAAATATATAATGTGTTGTATGACATCATAATTACCCAATAGTGATGTAATAAAATACAATAAACTTTATGTTTGGCCAATATAAGTTTTTCCATTAAAAATATGGGATTTTTGGTTTTTTTATTTATTTTACAAAGCTTTAGTGGACCCTTCAAGACTTATTAAACATTTTGTCCTTTTAAATTGTTTTCCTTGGGAGTGTGACTAAACTCCACATAAGCAATCCCATTATTTTAAGAATTTAGGACTTTTTCCTTATAAAATATTTTTTTCCACTTCCCTTTTTCAACATACATTGGTACAAACCATGGTATGGTTTGTGTTTTAAATTAGTTTAATGTGAGGTGTCCCAAACCTAAATAACAAAGAATCCCCTCACCTTTCCTATATAAACTCACCCAATCTCCCACTTCCTCCTCACTCAAAGCCTTTTTAGTTCTCAAAACTATTCCCTCATATCTCTATAATCCTCCCAAGGAGCCCCATTATTCCAATAAGCCTCTCACAATCCTCTCTCAAGCCTTTGGAAGCACACTTCCATGTAAGGGGTTTTCTTCCTTTCTAATTTTTTAGTCCTATATTTTTTAAGTTGTTATGCCTTTTTTATTTTGATTATAGATATTGTGGTATGGTTTCTAACCTTACCCATACCGCCCTATTTATGATTTAATTATGGGATACCCGTTTATCTCTCATTAAATGCCTCCCATGTACATCTGTTACTTTACTGAAATTCGGGAAGGAATTTCTCTCTCCTCATTTACATTCAAGCCATTCTTTTGTATCATGAATATAAATTCCATTACATTTGTTGTGAAATGTATCTATATGAATCCATTACTATCCATGTAATGTAAATATGATGAGACCCCCTATCTATCTCATCAACACTTTTTATGAGTTCATATGTCATGTCTTTATGCTGACGAAATTGCACCATGCTTTTCCAAGCCAAAGTCATTGTGAAGTGAATACCATGCCCACTTCTCTATCATGGGTATTAACCTTTACAAACATTTACATATTGCTTAAATATTTTCATGTATTTATTCCACATTATTTTATCATTGAATAAATTATTATGTTTAATTATTTAACGTTTTATGATCCATGTTGCACACTTATGCATGAAATTAAATATTTAAGAAGGTTGCACCCTGATAGCGCTCCAATGCATTGGGTAATGTATAGTATCATGATATGTCATGTGCAATGGGTGTTTTCTCATTATAATTCAACTGAAATGAGGTTTTACTTGTGCTTCATGTAGAATGAGGGTTTACTCATGCTCCATGTGCAATGACACTTGGCTCATGCTAATTGCATATTAAGTGTTGTTGACACATTTCCACATTTTGATTATCATGCTTTATCATGCCTTTATGGTTATGCATCTCTTGTGCTCTATTGATATGCCTATTGTCTAACATTTATTTTATTCCCCATGTTATTCCATGATTAATCCCATACTGGTCTTTATATCTCACCCTTTTTTATGCATGTCCTCAGGTTATCCCATGTAATGCTATGTATGAGGGAACATAGTGGTCATGTAAAGGAATTTTTCAATAAAGATGTTAATTTTCATGTTTTATGTTGTTATGTAATGATTCTAAGCCCTAAATACACTAGACCTCTCCATCTTCTAAGTTGTATCAAATGAAGTTTATGTAATAAACTATGTTCAATTCGGTAATAAAATATCAGGGTTGTTATAAAATATGTATTGATACATGCATCATATTCAGCATAAAGGGTAACCATTATTGTGTATTCTTATATGTCATTTTAAATATGAATCCTAGAAAATTCGTGAATAAAATAATTAATTATGTTTTCAATAAAAGAAAATTAAAATAAGTTTTCTTTATTTAATATGTCAATAATAAATTAATCAAGTTTTTCTTAAATAATTTATTGGTTGGGTTTCACTTAACTAAAACTCAATTTTTTATAAAACATTTGTGAATTTTTTTTAAAAAAAATTAACTAAAACATGAAGCTGTTCTATTAATTAAAATTCCATCAATGAATAAATTAGGTTTTATTAAATATCTTTTTGGTGGAAAATTAATTAACTAAACATAATTCTGATTATGTCGGTGATATTTTAACATGATAGTGGTATTTTGAGATATGTATGCTGGATTGAAAATGGTGTTTAAAAGAAAATAAATTTTCCAAGTGATATTTATTTGGTAGTTTTATTTAAGAACTATGATTTGATTCCATAGTTTAATGGTATTGTTGTGGGTGTGTGAGTGAGGCTAACCCTAGTAGTTTTACTCGATCATGTGAATTAACATGAGTGTGTTGGGTTTGAAAGAACTAATAGTACATGTGATCAATTCATTGAGTATGATTTTAAAGACAATGAGATAAGAATCATAGTTGTATGAATCAAGTGCATATTTGAAGCACCCTAATATTTCAAAATATTAATATTATTTTTGATACCATATACGACTCGGAACATATAACCTAAAGGAACAAAGATATACTACATAAACATGAATCTAATATCCTGACTGCAAAAAATAAGTTGAACAAATTGGAATAAAAAATATAAAATTACGTATAAAAATTTTATATGATAAATATATATTGGTATATAAGTAAACAATTTTTAGCAAAGTCATTACATATTTTAAAAATATATTTTTCATCAAAAATGATTTTTTACTTTGTGTGAGAAAATATGAAAATTAATTTTTCTGATTTTAGAAATTTTATTTTTAAAAAATGAACTTAATTTTTGAAATCATAATTTCAAAATTAACCTAGTGATAATTTTTGGGATTTTTCTAAAAATATTTATTTTTTACGAAATAGTGAAAATTGCCAATTTTTTGTAAAAATGACATTTCTTTTCAATAAAATAAGTAATTAAAAGTATCATTATGATTTGAATTTAATTTTAAAGTAAAATAAGTGTTTTTTATTTATATTTTAAATAATTAATTACATTTTAGTCATATATATAACATTGTTTTGTATAAGATTATTTTTATGATTAAAACTAATTTTTCCAAAAAACAATTTTTTTAAGTGTATAATATTTATCAATTTTTTTTAATTATAATAATCCTAATAAATAATTATTTAAAAAACATTAATTTAATATATGTCTGTGTGTTTTTTAATTTGAATTCATATAATTATGATTACTTATCATGGAGTTAAAATTGGATCATATTTTTCTTGAAAAGTAAATTTCCTCAAAACCCATTTTTTGACAAATTTTATGGTTCATTTTTAAATATTTTTTTTATTTTATGTGAATTTAAATTGATAAAATGGGTTACATATTTTTAATCAAAATAATACAAATATTTAATAAGGCCAACTTAATTTTTTTTCCTAATAAATAGTAAAAAATTGAAAATTAAATAATACAGATAAGGGTAAAAGGGGCCTTTGCGCGTTACATGTGGTTGTCTTAAAATTAATTTTTCAAACCTGAGGAATTATTATATGATTATTTTAATTTAAAATTAATAATAAGTAGTTCCATATTTTCTAATAATTCTAATATTATTTAAAACATAAAGGATGAATTACCTTGGACAATAAACTAGTTACCATTGTGGAAACTAAAATTGAAAAAGTGAGTAACCTTAGAGGTAAAGGTAATAACATGATTAAAACATGTTTATTTTTAGTGGTGGAGGTTTGTATCCACTTTATTATCCATAAAAACCATTATTTATAAATTTTAGATGCACTTAGGTTGAGCGTGACTTCCCATTATTTAACAGTTTTGGTTATTTACAAAAATGACACTCCTATGGTCTTTAATAAGAGGTCCAAAGAAGGTTCTTCTAATAAAAAATAATTATCTTCACTAATAATTTTCTTTTTTACATATTATTTAAAAACATTTAAATTTATATTAATAATTATAATATAATTCATACATTGTATAATATATAATGATATTTTATTATGTTTATTTTATAGTATTTATCCTTATCTTCCTCCAGTAAAAGGGAAAAAACCATCGCTTGTGTGTATGAAGGACTACCACCTCGTGAACTAGTGTAATTTTTTCCATCTCTAACTCATATTTATAGTCATAATTATAAAAATAATTAATATATATATGATAAATGTTACATGATAAATAGTATTTAAAATTAATATATTAGACATTTCATCACCATTACACCAATTAAGGAAACGATAACGTCTCTCATGAGCACCTATGATATACTGTCTCCATGATGTGATGTGATTCATTTTCAATGATTAAATTTAAATAATTATTATAAATATTTATTAATTTAATAAATATTATTCTATTATATATCATATATATTACACCATTAAATGTTATATCATATATCCTTTATAATTTATGTATTTTAAATTTCAATTGAAATTATTTCATTCCTGGGGATTTGACTTGAAAGTTACAAAATGGTAATGTGTTTCATAACTCAATTTTATTTAATTTTGTTATAATTATTTTTCATTGTCCTTAATATTCTAAGAGTATGTGTGTAATGAGTTTTTATTATTTTATATTTTATTTTGACTTGTTTTATGTGCATTTACATTTGATACTCATTATGAATTCACTGATAAATTCTCACTTTGACAGTATGATCTTTATAAAAGATTTCATCTCAATTTCTACACCATTGAGATATATTTCATAATATACAACTTTTTATTATTATTAGGTGTATTTAATACCCATTTGATATATTATATCATGAATATATTTACATTAATCAAGTTTAATATCAAATTTGATGTTATGTATTTCATGAGGGCTATGATTCAAAATTTACCGAAGTGTTAAGGGTTTATGCTTCACCTTCATTTTAATCGGGATTTTTAAGCTTGAATTTCCATTGAATAAAATTATTTGACCATTTTATAGTAAAACCATTTCATTTTCATATCATTCAGTTACATTAAATTGTAATTTTATAGGTTCATTAACATCACAATGGCACAAAAAATTATTAATAAAATGTTTTTAATAAAATGATAATTTATTTCTACTTTCTATTAAAATTTCTTCTAATTCAACATCCATATTTAAAAAAAATATTTTAAAGGATATTTTTAATATACTCAAATGATTTTCTAAATAGATTTGTACCCATGTTTTATATTTTTTTAAAAATTGTTAAAAGCAATCTACATTTTATTTTCATAACAAGGTTATTTCTTACTTTTTACCAAAAATTTAATAGGAAATGTTTTTTAACAAACATGACATGGATGGTAATTTCCCATTTTCATAATCACTCATTTCTTTGAATCCATTATTTAAAATCTTAAATAATTCATTTCAATGAAAAAAATTCATTTTTTTGAAATATTTAGTTTTAAAAGGTGGCTTTTAAAAGGAAAAGGGTATTTTCCTGAAAAATGGTTTTATTGATATATATATATATATATATATATATTCATCAATGAAAATTACCCATTATTTTAATTATACCCTACATGGGATATATTTTAATGATACCATTATTATTTTTTCTATGGATGTTTTATGAATAGTCTTTTCATTGAAAGTATTGATATTCACATTCTTGATTAATTTTATAGTCATTAACTTTATCTTGAAACATTCACTTTAATACGATCATTGGACCTAAAATTTATTTTAAATATCCATATTTTTTTATCATGGATACAAATATTTCATAAACCATATATCATTTTGGAATATGGTGATTTACCAAGAAAGTTTTTTGATTTGCTAGGGAAATATTGATATTCTATATTATTTAGTTAATATGAATTTTTTTATAAATCATATTTATTATGAATTAAATTAGTCATTCAATATATTAGAAATACATTATACATGCAATTATGGGTGGGGCAAGGTTATAGATATCCCCTAGATGCACCCATAGACTCGTGATGTGAATTAGTTGGATAGCCCAACAAAATTGGTTTCTGGTTTATATCTACCCATATATTAAACTTTATTGGTGTATGTTTTTGATGGTATAGATATAATTACATTTGAGATCATGACATCCACAATCAAGCATTTTCACCACTAATAATTAAATATTTTTTATCCATGAGAGTTTTTTATTTTTGTTAAACATGGATGTATTCTCGTTCTCAAATTATTGATTAAATGGAATATGTTTACATTTATTTACCTTTCCATATTTATATTTCCTTATTTATTATGATTTATTTATCCATGATATCTTCCATTATAAATACCCTTACTGAGCATCCGATCTCACTCTTAATTTATTTCCTTTCCCCAAGACAGCATGAAGAAATATGTGAATGATTTCAAGGATGTAAAATATTTATATTCACTATGTATAGTATTTTATTTTTTAAATTGTAATGTGAGATTAATATATTTATCTAGTTTACAAAGGATTCTAAAATATTTGGACTTCTAAGATGATTTCAATTATATCTAATGCTAATGTAATAAATTAATCACCAACTATAGGTTACTATGGTTTGGATATTTATAGTAGTTATCTTATACAAGAATTTTTGAAAAAAGAAATATAAAAATATATTAATTAATTATTATTTGTAAGGATTAGGATTACATGATTGACCGTAAGTGAAAATCATCCCTTGTGTGGTGTAAAAAGGGTAATCCAAGAGATATAACTTTCAAATCTAATGTTAAAAATAATTCAAGGAGATTTATTATCTATATTTTATTGATGGATTTATATCTTAGAACATTGAAATGTGTAATAAAGTTATTTAATTCATTTTCAAATTAATAGGTCCTTTGGGGTTGTTATAGGGGACCTTGAAAATGGTTAAACTAGATGGTGATGCATATAATTATGGATAATCTTGGAGAAATAAATTGGTATTTGAATCAAATTTGGATAAATTTACTCTAACTCCCTAATGATATGTTTTCTCTTCAGAAAATACATCTATAAATTTGTCATGATTGTTTGATCTCTATTTTTTTCAATTAGTGAAAAAGTGTATTACTAATTTCAAATGATTTTTCAAATTCTGATCGGCCATGTAAGGCAATAAATTAATGAAATATACTATATTATAAAGGGGATTGATTATTTATTATAATTTTATATAATATTTTTTCATTTGATTATAGTGACCATGATTAAATAACATGAATAGTGATGATTGGGACTGTTACATGACCCCATGAGCTGTCCTCAATCCCCAGGGGCTGGAAATTAAATTGGGAGTTTCATAGTGTAATTGAAGAGTGATTTAACCACTCTTGATTAATAAATAATAAATTATAAATATATTACTAAATTAATTAAATATTTATCTTATAATAGAAATTAATATCTTATATAAAGGTCATAAATACAATTAATATCTCTGATACACAAGGCTAAGTTCCTAATATATTCACCATACATCAATACTAACACAAAGATGAACATGGATTGAACCAAAAACAAACTATTCATAAAAATCAAAATAGACATACATATATTAGTACTTATAGGTACGTAAAAAATATTCTATGAATCTATAATTCCACTAAGTTTCACATACAAGTTGTGATCATACAACACTTAGTATAAAACCACCACAATTAAAACATAGATGAAATATACTTTGGTGCACACATTAGATCAATCCACTCATTTACAAAAATATATATAAATATATGTATCAAAACATTTTTACATTACAATGTGTATATCATCAATATAAAAGGAAAAATATGATGCTAATTAAATATTTTCTATATTTAACTCCCTATACTGGAAGGATCGATACCTTTTTTACATACTTTTAGTCTATCGATCAGAATCTTAGATGATTTAGGGTAGGGAAACTATGGTTCCAATGATATTGAAAGATAAACATGTTTATATATTCACACGAGAATATATATATATATATATATATATATATATATATATATATATTTGTTTGTGGGTGTGGGTGTGTGTGTGTGTTTTAAATAATTCAGTGTCATAGTGACCAATCCAAACGTAAATGGAATTATGTATAGTGAGTTTTAGAAATCTAATTTTCTATCCCAATGGAAAGGTGAATTGTATAATGATTTAGGGAACTATTGTTTTCTCCAAATACACTAAATTTTTCATCAACATGTGGGTTCCTAATAACTCTCATATATGTCAAATAAATATGAATACATTTCCAATGTTATTCTGAGTTCATAAATCATGTTTTTTACCATGTTTTGAATAAAAAATGTAATATAGATCGGATAAAATTCTTTAAAATAGAGTGGACAAAAGATATTCTATCACTAAGTCTCTTTAATACTTCACTAGACTAATAAATAATTATAAGAATGTTAATAAAACATAGAAAGTTTTATCAAATAAAATTAAAAGATTAATTATTTTGTAGAACAATATATAGAATTAATATTCCCCTTTCATGCATCATAAAGAAAGAAAATATATATATATATATATATATATATGATAAGAGGGAATTAAAATAGTAATAATGTCATAGGAAAGTAAATATGAAATTATTTACTTAAACATTGAGGTTATGAAACTACCTAATAAGGTGCGTTAACCCGCATTTACATATTGTGTACTAAATACTTTTTAGTCATACAGTGATATGTTCAACTTATAATTTTAGGGCTTATATAATGTTTATGAATATAAATGGTTTAATTTATATAATACAATGAAGAGAGCATAACATGTTTCCATTTAAGAGATCCTACTATATTTCTAACCATAGACATATGAATCTAAGAGAAACCAAGTGAAATCTCAGTTCCTTGGGGTGAAACAACATCATCCTCCATTGTTATGTACTACACATCTATTGAATTTCCACTAAGTCACTCTCTTAAATAGTATTTAAGTGTATTTTATTGACTTCCAATTCATGCAAGTAGGAATATTGATAATGATTTAAAAATCATGTCACTAATAGACAAATGGAGATGAAATACTCTGTTAGTTTGATGAGTGATCCAATCACTCCTATGGGAATAGGAGATGAAATACACATGGTGTGATAGTCACAACATAATTTTGGTTTCATTAATAAAAACCTTATTATTAATCATCTAAAAATTTAATATTTAAAAAATTAGGTTTTTTAGACTTAAAAACAAATTATCATTAATTTTTTTTTATATTTTTTTAAATATTTTATTTCTTATAAAATTTAATTCCACATTCTAAGGAATAACTAAGTTGGTCATACTATGTGGGAATATTATTATTATATTTAATTTTAGATAAACTTTTCTTTACTCTAATCTTGAACTTTTTAGTATCTTTTATATTAATTATAGGTTTTATTAGAGTTAAGAAGGAAAATGATGAGTTATAAAAAAGATTTAATTCCTCCTATATTTTTTCATTATCATTTAATTATAATTAAACTCTTCCCTCTATTAAAAACACAAAATTAAATTTTACATATAAAATTAATGTCTAAAATAGTTTTTTCAACTTAAAAGACATATAAATCTTATTTATAAGACAATCACATGGGTAATTTTGTTTAAGAGAATCAAAATTCACTAATATTAACATAAACATAATGTTAGAATCTATTTGACAATCAAAAAATGAATTAATTAAGAGTTGAGAATTTAATATTAATAGCTAGATAAATAAACCCAATTATTTATATGTAATTCAAAACATTTATAATTTGAGATATAAATATTTCATGTCGGAAAAAACTTGTATTTATATTTAAAAATATATGAGATATTACTATTAACTTGGAGAAATATTAGTGGATTAATTAAATGTTAATACGATGAAATATATATTTTTTGGAAACACCTATGATTAAAATAGCCTCAACTTTTCTTCCCTTATACTCCAAAGAAAACATAGTTTCCACCAGTATCAAATCCATGATCATTCATAGTCAATTTCTCATACTGCCAAAAACTATTATATCTAAAACATAAATGAAACCTATCCAAAACAAGGTAGATTACCACAAAAAAATATTATATTAATTAATTAGTATAAACCCATGATTAAAAAATACCTAAAGATACCTAAATCAAGTTCTTAAATAAAGAAACCCATAATAATGTTTTTCCCCAATTTGATTAATAAAAATATAGTAAACAAAAACTGATTAATCACCCATCTATGACACTGTTAAACAAAAAAATGACGATGAAAGGAATTTGAATGGATTTCACCATGAATTTGGGCAAATAACACATCATAAGAAACATTTTTAGTGAATAAATGGAATAATAAACATGATAATAATAGACTTTAAATCTAAAGGTGAATTACTATATATTTGTTATGAATAACCCACCATTGAATAATTTTATTGAAGGAGATGAGTTTAGGGGGTGTTGTAGGAAAGGATGAACTGAATGATAGGATCTCATCTTGAGTAAGATAAATGAATTTATAGTATATGAATAAGGAATTAAAAAACTAAATGATAAATTTAAAAATTATATCATTAAAAAACTTGGGCTCATGTTATCTGTATCTCAATCAAGGACCATGGGGAACTTGGTGGCACCGATAATCCATTTGGGCTGCTTCTATGTTCAATGGGTTCCTGGTGCCTCCCACCAGTTACAATAATCCACCTAAATTACTAAAAATTAGTTGTAACCAACTCATAAAAACTAATAAAATATCAATATTATAATGGAATCTTATAATAAATACTAACTAACCGAAGATATTATAATCAAAATTCCAACTCTGAATTGAATCCCTCAAACAAAAAATAACCCCTCAACCAGAATGAAAATTAAAAATGATCATGTACTTTAGTCGTTTAAAAATAATGAAGTTGGGGAATTTTATCTTACATTAATACATAATATCAGGTAATAATGTTATATTTTTTAGTAGGGTTATATATTTCTTTTACCATATGACATTATTATTGAAATATTTATTATTAGAAAAAATTGTAACCATGGTATTCAAATTTAAGATAGTTGTGGTTGTACCAGCCACTAAGGTGGGTATAATATTTTTCAATGTAATGTAATGTTCATTGATTTTATTCTAGTTTGAAACTATGGTGGATTTGTGAACTCTATATTATGATGAATATAGGTATAGATAATTAAATTATTTGGTAAGGATTTTTGATAATTCAATAAATTATTGATGATTCATCATTATCATTTAGTATAAACATTATAAAACACTAAAACTCTCTAATTTAGAGTGAATAATCATATAGTTGGTTAGTTAGTTAATAATTAGCATACATAATGGCTAGATATTCTTAAGTGATAATGATAACCAAACTCTTCGACGCTCAAGAAGTGAGATATAAGAATAATTCAGTGGTGTAGGGACATTATCAATTGTCAAAACATGATATTCTAGGAGAGTTAAGTATGGTATATTTCTTTTATGGTGTGATATAAAAAAATTATTTAGTTAAGGTTTCATTTTTAGATCAAATTTTAAAGGACATGTTAGTCATGTGATACATGAAAAAAGTGTATTTCGATTATAGATAACATACTTACCCATTTGAGAATATAGTAAATAATAATATCTGACTCTAGATGGATAAGGAAATATATGATTCATGAATGATACCAAAATTTTAGTATTTATTTATAATTATTAAATGAAATTTAATGTTTCGGGTAATTGAATGATGTGTAATTTGAGAATTAAACTTTGGAAAAGAGTGGAATGTGTAATTTTATGCAAGTGTAATGGTAGTATCTTGACATTTATTAACTATATTTTTAATTAAACTTAATATAAGGTTGGGAATCAATAATATACAATGAGGAGAAATTTATGTTAATAATGAATCATTTTATATATAGTTTAGACCAATGATATTAACATATATGATTTTGAAATAAGTGATTAAGTTTTTTGAATGTATCTAGGTTCAAACATTCATTGTTGGAATCTATATAGAAAATGTTTTTATCTAGGTGTCAAGAAAGTAGATGTATTTGTGAGGGGAATTGAATGTGTAATATTAATTATATCTATTAACATGTGAGGATTTTGAAATCATGAATTTTGTTTAAGATAATATAAAAGTGTATTATGGTTTATAGTGGTAATATTTAGTAGAAAGGTTCTTATCAAGATTTCATTTATAAAATTATACTTTTCTTTAGAGACTGTGGATATATGTAATAATCAGTTTATTTAAGTGAGTAAAATTTAGGAAATTCCAATGGCACTTTTAGATTATGAGAATTTATATGGTGGTGGAATTATAATAACCTATGTTTAGATATGTAAATTGAATTGGAGGAATCCAAACTCATGATGGTCTAGTGCCGATTTGTTTTTCATTTTAAATATTATATTTCAATTTAAAGGTTAAATTATTGATTATACGATGGTTTTAGAGTTTTTCAAGAGTTATGGGAGTTATTGATTTTTTTTGGTTGGAGACTAAGGATAAGTTTCATAAACTAAAAAATGTAACATGTGAAATCAGGTACTAAATGGGGGGGGAATCAGGTTCCCATTGAGGGGTTAGTCTTAGGGTTACTATTAGGTAACTTATGATGGTGTACACTTAGCTTCCTCTACATTTTAATTTTTAGATTTTAGTTAAATTTATCTAATTTTTTAATGTTTAAAAAAACTCCCCCATCCTCTATAATTTTAGTCAAATTCTAAAAGATTTTTACCACCCTTCATTTAATTTCCCCTCCTCTTATCCACAATTAATATTCCTTAATTATTAGTTAATCAATTTTATTTCTGGATAAAATACATTCCCATGGTGATCCGAAAACCAAGATTTGTTTTTCCTATGTTTCTCTTTCAATTTTAATAGTTTAAAAAAACTCAAATTTATGGGACTTTATCTATTTTTTATTTAAGGCAATCAATGAGGATTAAACCTATGACTATGATTGGGTTTAATCTAGATTAAACAGTGAAAGTGGTCAAATGAATTTTCTTGTTGGTTTATATTCATTTTCATGGGTAGTGTGGCGATGATCTTGGGTAAGTGGGTTCATGTAACTCAATATTTAGTGGTTAGGGATTGGGGTTTTGGATTACGAATGGTTATGGTTATTTAAAACCTAAATGGATAGTATATGTGTGGTATAATATATTTTATAGCTAAAAAGCTTTTATTTTTAGGCTATATAGATTCCATTAAATGTAACTTGAACCCAATAGTTTTTTTATCCCTGAACTAATTCTATTATATATTTTTTTTGTTCTATGTAATTGGTTAGGGAATATGTATTTAGTTGTATGATTCATCCATTGGTTAGTTATTTTGTGGTTAAAAATTGTTTTGTTAAATGGAGTCCATTAATAAAGTTTACTATGCCCATGAGGGTGTTAAATAGTGTGGTGTGTGGTAAAATATTTGATTTCCATATATGTAACTCAATTTAGTGTGGTATGTTTTATTAGTTACCAATGAGAGTCATACCTTGGGAACTTGGTTGTGGAAAAAAAAGAAGTTTTTTGTAAGGACTTAGTCACCTTGATAAAGTGTACTGGGGATAATGTATGATTATATAAGTAAGGCCGTGTTGGAATTTTGTATTAATTAGTGATGACCTTTAAAGAGAGGGTAGTCCCTCCTCTCTCATAGGCACTGGAGATTATGTAGCTTGTGATATATGGTATTTTCAGGCCTGATATGTCTTGAGACATAAATATAAATGGATTTATCATTTAAATATTCTTTAAAAGATAATTTTTAAGATTAATAATTATTATTGGTATTTATTTAATAAATTTATTGTTATCATGTATTGATATGATAAAATTAGTTAAGGATGTTTTTTATTGTTCCATCCATGAATATATATTATTTTTATCATTATACATGGGATACCCCAATGCTAAAATAGATATTATATAATGTATTTTTATTACAGGTTGCTTTTAAAACTACCACATGTTATTCATGATAGCACCTATGTACCTATTTTTTATATATTCTACGACTATTATTATATATATATATATTCATATTTATTATGATAAATAGGTCAAAGGTAAGATACAATTATAAATTATTAACTGGTTCTTCAATTTTGAAATACATGTCCCTGTTAGTGAAAAGAGGGTTTTATGTCTACACTAGCTACATAGGGATATGTGTGTGTGTGTGTGTGATTATGTTCCTCTATATAAAAAGTTATATCCTCTATGTGAATATGTATATATATGCGTGTGTGTGATTAAATTTATCACTGTTAGGAGATAAGTATCCCAATGAGGATATATATATATATAAACCTTTTTATAGAGGATGATAATATATCAGTTCACATTGGAGGTTAGTTTAGCATAATGGATAAGTACCCACCAATTTATAGGTTACATTTTTGGGGATTTCAATAATTAATTAAAGTAATAATTTTTGGTTCTCAAGGAAATTGGATAGGAGTGTTAGAAAAATAATTAATGTGTTATTTTTAATTCTTCTATTTAGTAGTATACTATAAAATAAATATAACGGTCCATTCATTATCATCCAAATTTATACTAATTAAATATATAAATTAATATCATATATAAACATAGAGAAATATATCTACATTGGATTAGGTTAGGGACACCATTGGTGGTGGAATGTTGAGTAATGGGATCACACCCAGCATGTATACCTTGGTGGGCATGCAAAATTTAAATTTTCTATATTAATTCAAGTGTCATCCTTATAAAAGGTAAGGAGTTATATTATCTCAATGAGGTTTTGGAGATATAACTGAGGTGATCTCAATGTTATAGTAATGGTGTCTCTATATTATTTCTCCCTTCATAACATATCCTTCATGTGATCGGGGAATTAGGTAATTATCCTTATGATGTATGGTTATGGGATATATCAGGTTAGTTATATTATTGAATTATGATTACATATATATTATATTAAGCCTTCGATTTTATTTTCATGTTTTACTATGAATGGTTATCCATTTTTTAAAATTTATTCTTCTTCTACAATGGTATGTCATAATACATAATGTCTAGACTCTTTGAATGTTATCATTAGGCCCTCACTACATGTTGGAAACCTTTAGCATATAGGTAGAAATGATTGAGGTCAAGTATCATCCCATATAGAACCATATTAAAAGTTTTTCGTTAAGGACATTATAGGTGAAAATTAATAAATGCTCTATAATCTTGTAATTATACATTGTGATTTGGATGAAGTAGGTTGCAGATCATATATGAACTTGATGATAGTAGATTATACCTTATTTTGAAAAGTATAGAGGTATTGGTTGGGTGATCATTGGGTGGAGGCATGGTGAGATCATATTTTTCATGGTTATTCCCCTGAAAAATTGTTAAAAGATTAATAACATTGGGTTTTTCAATGAAAATCTATTTTCCATTTGTTTTGGTAGAATTTATTAGATATGAGTTTCATAAATCACCTATGCAATTACATATGGGTTTTTCTAAGATGTATTATTCAAAAAAAAGATATTATATTATATATTATATAGTGGAAGGTGGTGTATTTATTATCTAAATGCCTTGATTGTCAGAGTTCCATGGTTAGGAAACAAATTTTCTTTCGTAAATTATAATACTTTAGACTTATTTAGTTAAAATGGGAGGATATATCTATATATTTTTGATAGGTTTCCCACATGTTTGGGGAGGATATCATTTGGTTAGTTAGGGGTGGCTTAATTATTTTGGTTTATTTCTTATAGATTAATTACTCAAGTGTGGTGGATGTATACAAATGTATTTTAGTTATAATATATCATATTATTTCAACTCATGATGGATGGGAAGATGAATATTATGATCCAAAAGATGAAGGAAATTCTTTTTGTATGTTTCCTTGGTTTTAGAGGATCTTTGATGAAGAATTTGCATTTAATTATTTTTACCTGTTAAAATAGATATCACATAACAATTTTATTGTCATAGTTTAAGGAATTGTTTGGGAGGTAGTTAAGATCACATTTTTTCTAAACATTAGTTTGTGAGATAGTGATATATAATCTAAAATTACCACATTTTTAATGAAAAGGTGTAAATTGTTTTTGAGCACATGAAAGTTTTACAGGACTGATAGTTAACTTATATGTATTAGATGAAATTATATTTATAGTTTAATGTTGGTTATTATATGTATTTTATGGTTTAACCTTAACATGGGAATCAATGGTTCAAAAAAAGTAATAAGATCACTTCATGGTTTATTAGATCTTTTTAGGTGTTGGTGGGGTCTAGTGACGTAGCATGTTGGTTATTGATTCCACTCTAGGTGGATTAAGATCGTGAAATTTTATATTTTTAGAGGTACATTTATAATTAATCTCATTTAATCTACTAGTGTGAGTTATATAAAAAAGAGTATATAAAATTCATGGAATAATATATAGATATTTAGAATTTTCAAGAGTAGAAACAAACCGGAAATTTCACTCCATTTCTCTACATGTTATATAAAATTGTGTTGTAAAAGTATAAATATGGGAGTGAGAGTGGAATATATAGGTTTAGTACTTAGAGTTTTACTGATCATTTATTTTGATAATTAATCTAATATTTTCATTTCATATAGTAGTATATGATGATAGATTTGTTTATTATATTTTCTTTGTTAATTTTATTGTTATATTAATGTTTTCGGGATGAGGATCTTAACGTCTAACCATAAATAGGTGATCACACCCCATTAATTATTTTCATTCACAATTTAGGTTTATCCCCTTATTATGGTGTTTTTTATCTTTAATGGTCTTTAGGATTTTTTTTCAATAGGTGAGGTTTTAATTCTAAAAGATTCCTTTTCTAAATAACCTCAATACTCAATTATCATTTCTATCCATTTTCTTCTTTCTAATTGGGGCCCTTCTCATCACTTGTTATAAGACTACGTTTTTTATCACAATACCAAATCATCTATCTCCTATTTTAATCATTTAAAATATCATCTTGGGGAGTCTCTTAGTCTTTTTTCCGTTCCTTCAAACCTATAAAATAAATGTTCCAATAAAATTTACTTATTCTTCAACTTGTGATACCCCTTATCTCAGGTATTTAAAAATTTGGTTTCATATATTTTGTGTCAATTTTAAAAAATGGAAGTTTATTATGTATTTTTACATCTGGTTCTCTTTATGATAATTGTCAGTTCCTTTGGTGTTGGTGGGTTCTATACAGTGGTTATTGTTCATTTGGGTCCTACAGTCTCTTTCTCCCCCTTACATGTATCTTAGGATCAGCCAATGGTAGCGGTGTTCTATATTTGTAGATATAGTTTTCTCATATATTAAAACATGTGTCATGTTTTTATAATATGATTTTTGGGTGGCTATTATAAATTATTTTATGGAGATGTTTTCACTAAATGGGATAGTGCATAGTTTACATGGTGTAATATTACCATGGTTATGACAATATAGGAGTGTTATTAGGTTAGGGTGTAAAGGTGGAACTTAGTTAATAAGATTTATATAGTTTCCATGTTGTGGTTAGTCAAGTGGTTCATAGTTATTTGTTGTCATGGTGGTTCTATTTAGTGGAATTGGGTTTTGGAGGGTAGTATATTGATGATGGAGTTATAGATCATACTAGAAATTTTGTATTCATCGATTAAGTATATGTTTTATGATTCAAAACATATTATTCAATCAAAGTTACTAGTTTAGTTGGTTTTCTTTTTTATGGTTGTCGGTACTCTAGTGATTTTTATTTCACGTTATTATTTCTTCTTCCCAATGGTGGATATGACTTGGTGGTTGATGATGTATCCAAAACGTCAATAGTTGGTAGTTGTATCCTTGGGGGATTGAGTTCTAGTGGTATTCAGTGGAAATTATTGTGGTCAATGATAAATGATTATGCAGCAGTGGCCTTTTTGGCTAAATATTTTCTGGATTGATAGGTGAAAGATGTAATTTAGTTGTGGGAAGTGATTGAAATCATCGTGTAGCGTACCATCGTTAGGGACTCAAGGAAAAACATTCTCAATGTTGTGAGGGAGACCATCCTAAATCCCTTAAAAAGAGTCTCAGCAGCCGAGTTTCCTAACATTAAATTATATGTGGATTTTTTG
The DNA here is from genome assembly GCA_963277665.1 of Viscum album. Taxonomy (NCBI): domain Eukaryota; kingdom Viridiplantae; phylum Streptophyta; class Magnoliopsida; order Santalales; family Viscaceae; genus Viscum; species Viscum album. The sequence goes on along the minus strand of OY728134.1, from coordinate 71,430,321 downwards.
TATTATATTTTCATTTATTTTTTGTTATTGGGATAATTTATATCGGGATTTTATGGTTTTCCATGTAACCCCTCAAACATTTCTTGTTACTCCCCACCCCAGGGCCTCTCTATAGTGTTGAGATATGGGGTCATCACATGGCCTTAGCCATACCTCCTCACATTATAAGGACTTTCAACTAGTATCAGAGGTCTAAACTAGTATTGTGAGAAGACTATACCCCCACAAGAGATTTTACAATAGAGAAAAGTACATCAAAAATCATGCAATGGTGGATTGATCTATCATGATCATTTACTGGGGAGGGGTAGCTCTGTATTGTCTCCTCAGTTTATCTCCTTTTGTCCTTCATATGTGTTTTTTCCTATGTCCATGAAGTCTTTGGTTTTCCCCCTTCCTCCCTTAAAATGGGTTTATCTTAATTAAAATATTGAGGCATGTGGGTCGTGGGATGAATGAAACATGTTATTTTAAATAAAATTATACATGTAAAATATAACAGTCATGCTAGCATACAACAACCATTTTCCCACTAGGAAGATCACATATACAAAATAAACAAGTGGAAAAATACATCAATCATTACTTCCAACTCTAATCCATGCCACATTCCTAGTATATATGGAACTCGAGCTATATCAACCAAAACATTAGACTACACATGAGTATCATAGCTTGATCACACAACCATTGGAATATTCCTTATCCTTTTTAATTATTTATCAACATAAAAGTAGACATAAGGACTACACATATACATAGGATCACATAAAAGGGGTGAGAAATGAATCTAAATAGGCCACCCCCAAGGGGATCCTGTAATATATTACCATAAGTATGTGATCATTCAATATGAATAACCTTGATATAAAATAGATAGAATAAAAATAGGTAAACCCATTATTTATCCTTAGTTTTTTTTACCCCAATCGACCATATATACTTTAGTTCCATATCAGAACCCCTAAGACACATCTCATACCATCACACTGATGCATAACCCATACCTGAAGCCTTAGGGTAAGAAAATTTCCAAAACCATGACCCACTACCTATAGAGACCAGGCATGGTCATATGTCTGAAATCTATGACCCATACCTTCTCACATAATGGAGTTCCATCTGTCTTATCATGTCATACCATGACCCAACCCCCAATATCATACTTATCCCAAGCCACTCATGGAATGTTCTAATATATGCATACCAACACAAGCCATGTTTGGAAAGGTCCTCAAATCGATACCCTAATGTCGAGGAATGACCATCCCCTAGGACAAGACTCTCATGGTAAGGTCCTACACCTGATGCCTGAAGGATAAAATAGTGGTTATTGACAAACCCAATCCATGAATGTTAAGGACAACGACATAATTCTTGAAGGAAAAAAATAATGTTCATGTAACAACCCATCCCCATAGACACTCTGGATATCACCCCAAGAACATCAACCTAAGAACCCTCAAGGAATGGTCCTTCAGTCACCCTAACCCAACCCTCATGTAGAGGACCATAAAAAGAAATAAATCAATTCAAGACCAAACATATCACATCATCCCTAAAAGAATAAACTAAGTTTCAAATAAAATAAAAAAAATAAAAAAATGTAACAAGTTTCAGTTAGACACTGACACCTATCTCCATTATCTCATCCCCATCAGGCTTACACATCGGTTCAAGTTCTACAATAAAAATTTCAAAAATCACTACCCAAGTATATGCATACACCTCAGGTTAGTCTCTCAATTGGGCACCCACTATTGTCCTCTAGGATAGTACATTAGTGGAGGCATCGTACTTTGTATCCCCAATTGAAAACTAGTCTCTAATACTGATTCCCATCTCTCAGGTGTAATACATCCCACAACCCGTTATCTAACACCTATAATCTCATAGGACTATGGGGAAATCCTCCAAAGGGATGTTTTCACAATCTTATCCCCTTTTTAATCCACTCTAGTTTATCCTCAAAATCTAACTTATATATATCCACGAGTCATATCCCATTCCCACTGACCATGGTACATCCCATTCTAAAACCAAATGAGTACATTAGAGATCTCATTCCATGTCCACCAACCATTCTCCTGACCCTTCTTTCTTTATCATCCGTAAATCCCACCCTAGAGACCTCCAGATTTAATAACTAGGAGAATAACCTCTCTATTATAACTTGATCACTCTGAATCACCTCTTCAAAGTCATCTAAATTCCCTAAGGTCTCAACCATCACATTATACATGGAAAAACTAAAATTGGACTCCTGTTATTACAAATTATATATCCATTGTGTAAAACAACAAAAATTCACCAAGGAAAATTAAAATAATACACCTTGGGTACACAGCATGTTCCCCCAAAGGTCCTTCATTACTGAGACTCATAGCCCACTCAACATTTACCTCTCATAAGTACACAATGTTTCAGCCTCATACATAGTATGTAGGATACACAGGGTGTCCATATATGTACCTAACCATATACCCACCCACACCCACACATGGGTTCGGGATAACTACTGTACAAGGATATTATCCATGTACCTAACACAAATTTTTTCTCTATACAATATAAGACCATGTGCCCCAACACGAGGTGTCCGGCCATGCCCCAAGACACACCCTGAGTTATCCAACATGGCATATCCCAGGGATATATTTCATATAATATCTTCTTCCTCACCTCATCTGAAATCAAGAACACATTGTGTGAGTTATCTAAGCTACACATCGTACACATAGGTTTTCATAAATGAAAACCCACTAAAATGGTATGAAACCACATATTTCTCGCAATAATCAATATATTTTCCCTATAGAGTTCCTGTGACAACCATAATTAGGCATTGAAATTGTAAATAGGTAAATATATAAGGATATATAGCCAAAAAAATGGTACTATTTCATGGGAAAACAAAACAACATTGTGTTTAAATTTTTACACTATAGCAGATTAACCTTGATCGAGTCTTCATCCCTATCAATTACAGAGTTTGGTGGTGCCTACTTCTAGTCCTCTTGACCCATCCATCATGAGAGGGAGAATAAATCCCCCATTTTATCAGTTGTACAAAGGAAATTTCTGATATTATAATACTAATAGTTATTATTATTAAATTAACATAAATTAAAATATTTATTTATTTAATTTGAAGCACCCATTTAAGAGCTCAAATAAAGTCTCAAAACCTAAATTGATTTTACACCTCACCTATAAAAAATCTATATTTTAGACTCAAACACTGAGTCAAAATTTTAATTTGATGCTTTGAACAAAATTTTTCATCATCTAAACCTAGAAAAATAAATTAATATTTAATTAATTAAAAATAAAATATTCCGCCCAATTCAAATGGCTTATAATTCCAAAAAAACTTTTCCTAGTGTAAAAACCAAATTTTTAGACCAATGGAGTGGTTATAAAATTATCTACAATCCTCTACTAAGTTAAAAAGACCACGTTACACCCACGAGCATCAAAAACTAAAAATTCAAATTTATTTGGAAATTCATAACATGTAACATCATGGGACCTTAAAAAACCCCACCATAAATATTAAAGTGGCCCATAATTTTCATATATAAATATATAATATTCATAGATTAAAATTCATTACATAACAAATGATTGATGCCAAAATGGTATAGGTATAGTTCTTTTGAAAACATGTACACATAAAAAACTAATCCAATAAATATCTAAATCATCTCCCACAAAGTTATTCAGAACTAGAACCCTTATTATAGACATCATACTTGATAAATTTATTAATAACCTAGGTATAAAAAAAGGGTGAGCTAAATTTCATTGTAAGGGAAAATAATGGAGATATCAATAGTCACATAAGCATGACATAGACAATTTTTTATGAATACATGATCATAACATTCAAAAAACCAAACCCAACATATCATAGATAAAAATATTGAATCATGTCATAAATTTTGACCATTCCTAAAACATAAATCCTAAAGGAATCAAAGTACACGATCTATAAGGGAATAACATTTTCAAAAGACATAAAATTTTGGAATACACACAAGCTTCAAAAATAATTTTCGTATTAGTCAGGGATTAATACTAAGGATATCATAATGGTTTGTATTCACTTTCCAACGCATCATAGTAGTCAATTTTTACCCCCATAAATATCATAGTGGATAAATTCCCTTACGGAACTAGGTTCACTCCCTATTATAGTAATGTTTATCAAAAGAGATATCAATATTTATCTAATGAATTAGTGGGCTATATAATTCCAGGACCACCACTCACAAAATGAAAAAAATACATTTGTGGCCCAAAAAATCATATAATATTCATCATATGAGAACCCATGAAAATAAATAGTTTTAATAAAAAATTTATCATAGAATAACCCATGGAAATGAAATGGGTTTCACAGACAATTCATCATTTAATCATAGAATAACCTATGTAAAATGAGTGTATTCCATAAATAAATATTCATCATAAACATTAACTATATAGATAGAAATTAAGGATTATATCCCTAGAAAATAATAAGTGTATTCAAGGGATTTTTGTTTGATGAATAGGAATACCATTATAATAAAATTAAAATTTTCTTGAGTAAAAAACACTTTCCAATTTTAAAATATATTTTCAAAAACTAAAAATGCAAAAATAAGTTTAAAAATAATTTTATTTGATATAGGAATAGAAATTTATAAAGGAATATTTATTGTGTTTAAAAGTTATGATGGTGGTAAATTCTACTCACTCCATATAAGTTAGAAGAAAATACTACATTCACATTTTTATAGAAATTCAAAAAGCACATCGTTCATAAAATGAAAAGATGATTCCTTTTAAAAAATTATTTACAAATTAAAACATGGATAAAAATTATTCTAAAAATAATTTTTTTAATATTAAAAACCTTATTAAAATATTTTTATAGAACTTATATTTGGAAAAAATTGTTTTTCGATCGAAGAGGGTCATAAAGTCAATTTTCCATAAAAATATATTTTTGGTATCTTGAGTAATTAAGGAGTTGAAAATGAATGTAAAACATTTATTTTAAGGAAATAATGATAGTAGAATAACATTCATGAGTTTATTGAGATGTAGGTCATACTATTTCATCATTTTAAACTTCATCATAAATAATTATTCTAAATAATGAGATTGTAACATAAAACCCTTATCACATTAGTAACTTTTTGATCATATTCCCTATGAAATAAATAACATTATATGGATATCTAAATCCACATAATTTTCATAATATTTTTCATAAAATACATTCATGGTATTTACATACACCATATAAAAGAAATAATTGGTGAATATAGCATGTGACTCACAAATATAAAAGTGAGACAAAATTCCTTACCTCAGGTGTGACTTACTTCATACATTTCAAAACCTTGTGTATAATAAATATAGTTTTATTATAAATAAATCACATAAAAATAATAACATATATAATACCATATTTGATTTACTAATAACATTTTATCACATATTTTTAAAAAAAAATTATTAAAATCTCTATTTCAGCTGATATCTTCTTTTTTTCATGTATGTTTTGGTTTCGTAGTTTTTGTTCCACGTAATTTGATCATGGTTCCATAAACGATATAATTTTAATCATGATACAAATATTATATATATTCATTATAATTATTTGTATATTCTTCTATAAATGTAGATATAGATAAAATAATTTCAATGATCATAGAGTTAGTAAGTTTTACCTACGCATGAAGGTTATTTTCAATTTTTGATGGATAGAATAAAAGAAAGGTAAAAAATAATTCAAATTTAATGAATCATTATTATACCATTTAAAAAATTTATATTAATTATTTCATGTTTTATTACAATCCAATTTTAATTAAAATGAAAAATAGATCACATCGCTTTGAGGATGTGGTAGTCCAAAAATACGCATGGGTGACATTATTGTGTTCCAAAGGATTGTAATATTAAAAATGAAGATGTGATATTATAATTATTGAAGAATTATTATGTCATAAATATAATATATAACTATTACTCTCATCAGAATAACTATCTATGGAATATATAAATGGAAAATGAATTATATCATTGTTTGGAGATAGTAAGCCATACGTGCTCACAATAAATACTTTCACATCTCATTTGATGAAAAGAGTGTCAATTAAGGTTATTTAATAATAATAATAACATTATAGTAAATTTATTATAATTAATTTATTATTTTATGAATTATATAATATATTTATAGGTCTTAAAAGAAAAATAAAAAATAATGTGATCGATTTTGGTGATTATCTTTTCTTTAGAACAACTCTATATGTTCTTCTCTTAATGATGTTAGGGATGGACATTTGGATAAACCAAAACATATATAATGTGGATAATAAATTATAAAAGGTATTTTTCATTATATGTTCATGCTATATGGCTTAATGTTATTTATGGAAAATTAAGGAGGGTGCCCATTTATAAGGGAGGGAGAGGATACACTTGAAATTTATTAAAGATCAAAATAAAATAAAGTAATTATTAATAAAAATTCTTAAAATTTGAATTAATTAGATTAAATGTGTCTAGAGTTGAAATAAAATAACAAAATAAAACTTTTATACATTTTGGTTTCATTTTAAACCTTATCATTTTGATTAATTCCATTGTTAATTATTTTGGACTTTATCCACTGTAAAAACTATTTTAACAATAAAGGGTTATGAAACCTACAATTAATGTAAACGTGACTCATAAATGGATAAAGCTTTATTTTTAAAACCATATTCCATTCACGTGTCTAAAGTTAATATTTTTATTAATTTTAAATAATTTTATAAAATATAATTTATCATAAAATATCTTTAATTAAAATTTGGGAACTATTCTTTAACTTGACTTTGAATACACTAAGAAAAAGATTTAATGTTAATATATTAATTTTATACATAAATAATATGTCATATTTGTCAATAAATTCTTGTAACACTATAAACCAAACAAATAAAATTACTTTTAATATTTTAAAAATAATTTTTTTTATTTTTATATTAATTGAATAAATATTGTATTAGTGTTGTGTAAAAATTTAAGGAAATAATTGAATAACTAAAAATTAAAAATAAATTAACACCATTAATGTAATTTCATTATCCCAAAAATAAATATAAATATTCATTCATAACTAGTTTTTGTCTCTATTTGAACACATAATCTCTATTTAAAACTAAAAGGGTGACATTTCGTAAATTTCATTACATTAAATATTATATAGGTCATTTTCATTAAAAAAATCCCATTAAACAAATAAATTTCAAGAATGAGGTGACTATATTTTAATTCCCTTTTTAAAATAACAAATAAGATTAAAAATAATGGAATTATCTTTTATTTTTATCCTAGACTAATCTCATTTACCATTTACCATGGTGATAAATTTTATGACGGTTGCTATTCATATTGGAAAAAAATAAAGGGTCCTATTTACCAAATATGAACCTAATGATTATAAATATGGAATAAATTTTTTAGAATTCAAAAAACTTAAGTGGAAGAATTTAATTTAAAATTAACCCAAAAAACGGGATGAAAAAAATTATAAAAAATCATTTTAAGTGCAAAGTTATTTTATACTAACTTTATGTATAAAATTTGTTAAAAATATTATAAATGGATTATTTTTATTAAAATGGGACTAATTAAATATAAAAAATAATCCAAAATATATTTATAAATTATAAATTTTTTAAAATAAAATACATTTTTCAAAAAAATATAATTTTTCACTTTTCATTGACAAAACAAGCTTTTTTAATAAATCTCAAAACTTTAGAAGAAAAGAATTTTGATATTCTGATTTCAGGTATGCTATCATTTTTTTAAAATTAAAATTTGAAAATTTTCATAATTTAATTATAATACATTCACCCAAAAAATCTATAAATATCATATTTGAAGAAAACATACTTTTAAAGAATAAAAAGACTTTCCTAAAAGTTAACTGCATATTTCCTAAGAATTAATCAAAAAAATTAGTAAATATATATATATATATATCAAATTTGGTTAATACTATTTATATTCTCTAATTCAGCGACTAGGTTATAACATTCATATTTAAATAATAAAATATTTGGGTTCGTTTAAGCTAGATGTTGTGTGTCATACATATTATTGAACATAGTATCCTAATTTTATAATATTAGGGTGTTACATTCCCCCATTCCCTCAGAAAATTGTTTCATACCTATTTGAAATAGATCTATGTAATTAAAGTCTTTCCATATATTAATACTTTTTTTTAAATTCCATTTCTTAAAAATGGTTAATAAAAAGTCTTTTGAAAAGAAGGAAAATGAAATATAAAGGTCTTTTTAAATAGCGTATATCTAGGATTCTGTATAGGAGATAATTATAGGGAAGTTAGAATGGGGATTTAGAAGACAAAATAAATCTTTATATATTGATGTAAATTGATAGAGAACATGGTCATAAGAAACAAAATAACCATGAAAAAGTTAAATACCACAAAACCATAAATCGATGAGGTTTGAAAAAAGACCAAAAATTCATCAAAATTCAATGTATTAGGAAAAAAATTCATTTCAAGATCATTTTCCTATATTTAATGAATTAATTTACCATCTAGAATAATAACATAATGAAATATGGTCACAAGGGAATTACAATTTTATCCTTAAATCAATTTTCCCCATAATCAAATCTGTTTCTTTGAATAATGAGTATTTGACAAGAATTTTTCATTACTGAACCACTAAAATCATGATCCAATGGATAAAAAACTTATACCATAATATTCATCATATCATTATGAAATATTTAAAACCAAACATGGTTAGAAAAAGGTATGATATTTCCCAAAATTATTATACCATAATATAAATAAATACTATATTAATATCCAAAGACATAAAAATAATACACAATTTTCAACTCAATAAATAATCTTATATCCCAAATTACCTCAATAACCTCAATTTAAAATAATTTTTTATCCCATAATTCTATATCATACCATTAATCTTACATCTTCAAATTTTTAATAGAATCATTCCCAAAAATATTCTCATGTCACATAATTTATTAAACATAAGTGTTACATATACATCAACCCAATGAAAAATATCACAAAATATCATTAATAACCATGATAAATAACTATATAATCTGTTAATGTAGAAAAATTTACTAAAAAAACCATTAATCTAATTTGGATACTAAAATGAAATTTAATTCTTAACTTGTCTATAATATTTTTTCAAAAATATCACCTTCTCAGTGAATCACTTTTTTAGCATTAATATTATATGTATCCAACTATAAAATAGATAATAATTAACTTAAAATCAAATAATATACTAGACCAAAGTGTTATTTAATCCTTAAGAGTGTATTTTTTAAAAACAAAGTAAATGATTCAAAAAAACTCAAAATACCATCACATAAAACCTCAAAAGGGTGTCTAATACTTTGAACTTATGAATATCCTTAAACTAATAAACCAATGATAGTATCTAACGCTCAAAATTTATGCTCACAAAATAAAATAAATGTCTCCCTAAATTAATACAATCATTATTCTGCAAATAAAATCATAGGGCATTGAATATATTTAATATTTCCAAATTTAAAATATAATTCATCAAAAATAACCTAAATCAATTTTTCATTAAATCATTACCCAATTTCTAGATCACCAAAAATATTCCATTAATGTAAATCATCACTTAATCCCAGATAAACATTACCACCTTACCCATAATTAAAATTTCATGTTTATCGAAACCATTCAAAAAAAAATTTTGAAACTTTATTGAAAACTACTATGGAACAATCCTTATTGTTTCGTGATTCATATATCATTGATATGATTCTAGAATCCCAATTCAAAAACACATCAATCCTTTCAACTAAAAGAGTTGAATAGCATAGCTCCTTCATTGTTTTTTGACTTAACTCTTCGATTAAGGATTGTTTTGGATAATTTCAATATTCCCTATACATCATACATTGAACTATTAATAGTACCTTAGGATGGAAATAATTTTCCACCACTAAAATCTATATTTTTTCTCCTAAATTAATTTACTTATTCCCTTCCATTCCACATTTAAAACATCTTCTTATTCATTTGGGACATTCCCTTGAGTCGTTAATCCCAAATTCTCAACCTGTAAGAAGCTTAATATTCTTTATTATATATTCATCATCAAACACGTTCTTTCTCATATTTGGTGAATTAAGAAACTCACCCAAGTTGTGGTTATTAATCATATAATAGGATATCTAATTAGTCATAATAATAAGGATTCACATTACAACTCCCATTTCATTTTCTTTCACATTAGAAAAATAATTTCATTGTCCATCGACATTAACATGGATCTTATGGGTTCAATCCATTGACTAAAAAAATTATATTTTGAGAAAAAATAGTCATAGTGACGAATCTTAAAGACTCATTTATAAGGTACCTAAATAGTGACACCAAATTGTTAACCTAAGACACCATAGGTTTAAACAAGGTTATTCATGATCATTATCTATTCAAATACATTATGATCATTCATAAACAAAATGTAAATTAACCAAATCATATACACTAATAGTGTTCATCTAGGTACGCATAAGGGGCCCAATCACCATGAAATATAATTATGGATGACATATAATTGATAAAATATTTTCGGGGGTATTAACCCAAGATGCATAAATTTAGAAACAACTTCCACCTTTTAGTATTGATAGAAGGATGTGTAAGTATTTATTCCCTAAAAAAAGTTGAGCATGAGATAGATGAGATGTATGGAAGTGATTAAGGGTTAAGACTGCACAATTCATTACCATCTAGGTAAATAATATATATTTGTGTATTATTTGATTTGGGAATACAATTCTAAATTAAATATGTTGAGTCTAAAACATGACCCTTTTATTAGTGATTTGATGAATGTTGGATTAGAAATTGGAATTTTATGAACGACCTCTATTTTGTTTTAGATTTTAGTTAAATCATATTTGTTCGATGTGATTAAGAAATCTCATATAGAAGATAATTTTTAATAGAAAAAAGAATAATTTATTAATAAAGTTATGTTTTTAAAATTTAATATTGACAAAGAAATCATTTTGGGATTCAGAAAACGATTATGTGTTCATGTGACACCAATTTTTTGAAATTACTATTGAGTAAGGCTCCAAGATATACATATTTTATTTATATTGATAATAAAAAATTATATATAACCTCATGTGAATTTATGGTGGGCAGGAAAAAATAAATATATTACTAATTTTACTATAAATTGTTTAATTTTTAAAAATTTTAAAGTTGAACAAAAATTAAAAAAAGTTATTCTTCATTATTTTATAGTTTAATGATATAAATGGGAGAATATATCAATATATTTATTCATTGTATTACGAATGAAATCTTATTGTAATAATAAAATATTTATTATTACTAATCAATAAACTAAAACTCTAAATTTTCTTCCCATTTGAGAAAATATATCATAAGAAAAAATTTATCAACCTTATGTTAATGAAATTATTACACTACATGTATTCCCTCAATCTATTTTATCTAATTATTACCCTAATATTACCTATAATTTTGGAAAATACATTAAAATACATTGGGTACTAAATTAAATTTTATTTCATCATTTCATCCATAATATGATAGACATATAGAGTAAAATATTAAAACAGTGGAGGATTTTATTCAATCTTATTAAATGAATTATCATAGAATTTGATATCAACATCTATCTATGGTTTTCATCTGTTACTGCAAGAGTTTTAATTCTTCTAAATAGAATTAATCTTTTTAGGTATTATATGGAAAGTCGTTTCAAACTATTACTTGTTGGAATGAAGTTGGGGAAATAAGGATTTTAGTAGAAAAATTAGCAGGAAAATGGTTGATGAGGTGAATATGATTTAGCATTACATGAGGATATTGAAAAGAGGGGGAACTTTTATGTATATATCAAGAGAAAATACCTTTCTTTGGATGTAGGTGATCATGTTTGTCTTATAGTTTATCCATGGAAAAGTGTTGTTCATATTGGTAAAAGGGTAAATTTAAGTCTACGGCTCTTTGGAAAATATTAAATCCTAGAGAAAGTTAGATATTTTTTATATCGAGTTGCCTTACCTTTAAGTTCTTATCAGGGACATGACATATTTCATATTTGGTTGTTAAGAAAATATGTATTGAATGCATCTCATGTTTTGATCCATGAAATAGTTCAATGGGATAAATCATTTCCTATAAGGGAAAACCAGTACATATTATTGACCAAATGGAGAAATTTTTATGGAATAAATTATTTTACTAGGATACATTTTTGTGGAAAACCATATGAATGAATAGTAAAAAAGGGAATTATAAAATGTGATAAAGGAAAAGTATCCCCACTTCTTTATGAAATGAATAAAATTATAAGGTTCAAATATCAAAATGGGGGGAAGAATTTAACAAACAAGATAATGTTAATATAATTCATTTTTGGTCTTATTAATATTCATTAAATATATTTTATATAGTTATATTCATTATGATACTATTAATTACTTTTTTAATCAAAAGGGAAAATATTTATCTCTAACTAAATTTTGATTACATGCATTATATGGTTTCATATAGAAGTTTCATTTTAAAATTATATAATATTAATTTCAAAAAATTAACTTCATATTCTAATTAATCGTGTAAAAAATATATTTGGATTATGTTTTGATAATTTTCTAAAAAGTATTATTTTCCAATAAAGAGTGAAAATTGTTTATTTTCATTGAAAATAGTCTTTTCATTTCAATAATTTAAATATTTTCCTTTTTTTAAAGACATTTCAAAGAAAAATTAGTTCAATTATATAATTAATAATTCAATTATGGTATTTTTTAAGACATTTATATATTAACTTTTTATGATATTATTTTTACATTTAAAAAATACATTTTTTAACAAACTTATTTTCTGTTGTGTTATTGATGTTTAATTTTAAAATAAATTCTACCAAAAATGTGAATTGATGTTTATAAAATAGATTACATATTCTAAATCATAATAATTAATATTATTTAATAATGTTCCCATAGTTTTCAATCATAATGAATAGTGAAATAAGAAAAATTTCTTACCACATATAATGTTAAAACTAGTTTACCAGAGGTTAAACTTAAGTGATAAGGGTTATAAAAAACTATAAACTTGTATAAATTCAATTAAATATACATATTTCATCCATAAAACGTCTAATATTTATAAATCTTCCCTTTTTAGATCTTTTTTATAATTAATAAATTAAAATATTTTATTCTTTTTAAAAATTCGAAATGTGACCTATCCCCCACATATAAAAGGACACCCCTCTCCTCAAATATACAAACTTTAAGAGCCTTTTGGTTCATCAAATACATAAAAAAATCCCTTCCATACACCACTCCCCATTTCTTATAGTCCTTTTCATAATCTTTTAACCAACCTAATAAGTCTTTAGGTATAATCCTAAAGAGGCAGTCCGAATAAGCTGTATAGTTCTTAACCGAGCATTTTCATTTTATTTATTATTCTACCTCTATTAAATATTCTTCAAACATGCTGAAATAAAAACGCAATTATCTTGCATATAATTATTTTTTTTATTAATATAATAACTTATATACTTATTCATCTTCTATCAATTGGAAAAAATCATTCATGTGTACAGAAGACTACCGCCTCATTAACTGATTAAATTCATTTTCCATCAACACATTTAACAGTTGGTTATAATAAAAGATTTAATATATATATTATATCCATGAAATATTTTCCATTTTTTAAAAATAATATATATTTTTCTTTATCACATTTACATTCGGTGAAATATGTTAATGTTTTTCACACTAAAATGTGGATTACAACCTTTGAGAAGTGATGTGGTTCATTTTTTCTAACAAAATAACATTGTTACATATATATGTTTATTTAAATAAATAATAAGTTATTTATAAAATAATAATACTTTTGTAAACATAACATGAAATTTACCCTCTTTCCCACATGTTTTTTGAATAATTAAAACGTTACTCATGCATACATATGGCCTACAGACTCCATGATTGTAATGTAATTCATTTTTCATTGCCATAATTCAAGGTTGGTTTTAAAATTTTAATCACCATAAAAATAATCATTATTTATGGATTATTATTCTGTTGATGATGTAATAAAGACATTTGTTTACCATAGTCATGTTACCAAAATGATTTTGGTCATATGAGTCAAATAATATCCAAACATATTACATGAACATAATTGATTATGAAATTGCATATAAAAAGGTAACAAATAAAATAAAAGAAATAATAAACCTGAAAATGGATATTAAAAAAGTAAATAATTAACATGATTTTATTATTTTGGAAGATAAATAATATATGTGATTATTCAAACACATGGTAAGAGACACTTTATGTTAAACCCCTTATTTTAAAATATTTACATATTTATTTTCTAAACCCATTTATTTCATGTCTATATCCGTAAAATATGTTTTTGTATTTAAATATATAGAAATAAATGTATTATAAATTAAATGTTACATAATTTTTATCTTTCATTCAATTTTTTTCAAAATTAATATTTTTATAAATTTTATACGGAATTTTTTGATTGAGAAAAATAAAAGAATATCTTACTTTAATATATAATCCATCAACAGTTATTCATACCACCATAAATATTATTTGATGATTTCATTCCATTATATTAATTTATGTTTTCTTCGTAAAAAACATCATTCCCATTATATTGGGTATTTCCCAAAATAGTTTTAAAGGGAAAGGATATTTCAATATCCAAAATATTTTCCTAAGGGTGTAAAGAATAATTTTATAAGTATGATAGAGTCAATACATGATTTCATGTAATAAGATGACATTATTGTTGCTGGTGATTGTTTATGATGATGGTTGTGACTAATAAATCATGATGATATGGCAGCCTGATATAGCTCATGATGATGAGTGAGCTCAATATAGCTATCCAATAAATTGGGTAAAGGGATAGAGTGGAGTGATCAGGTTTCAACTAAGAGGTTATCAGTATTTAACTTGTATGTTATTACATTATAAAGAGTGATTATAAGAGTTATATTTAAAATATGACCCATGTTAGCCTCATTATTTATCTATTCTTGTTATGGATTTTCGTGGAAATCATATTATTTCAAAATATACGATGATGATCTTAATTTTAAATGATTTTTGGCTTCTTCCACCACCTTAAAAGTAATCTTCTATGTTATAACTTGAGGTGATAAAAAACATTTCTTGGGTTGTGACTCTAATGTAAAAAATTAGTTATAAAGTGGTGTAAATCCAATTAAAAGTCAAATATTCCTTAGTTTGTGGTTTTTAATGAACCAACCCATGTTACCCTTAGAAAATATTAATCAACCTAATCCACCACAAATATTAAAGGTGTTCTCAATCCCCACGAGATAGCAACTAGAACTTGGGCATCAAACAACAACCATATAGAATAATTTCACCCATCCTAAAAATGACACATTGAATATATATACTTATGTAAAATAGTAATATAAGAATAAATATAAGGAATGTATTCCATAACTAAATGAAAATAGTGGTAATAACATAACATGAAATGTAGGATAAAGAAAAAAAAGTAACATAGATAACCAAACCAAAGTATAACCAAAATAGAAGTCAACTACTCCTATGATATATGGGAAATATACCACCATTTCACCAACAGCTACCCCAATCTAGATGACAAAAACATCATCACCTCATTATTACACATTACCTTTCCCTATATCAAAATACATAATATGGTTTACACACCACTAAATAAGTGTGTAAGGTGTGAGATAAACATACCCAAAAGGATCCCACATAGGTTTTCTGTATCTGGAATCTATAAATATAATCCAAGAATTACCCTTTTAAAGGAAAAAATGGAATGATAATTATTAATGAAGTTTTTTATTAAATCATAGTAAACATTTCTATTTTTTCACAATTCTAAAATATACAATAAATTAGTTTAAAGGAACATTTCTATACAGACTCTGCCTTAAACCTTACACAATCTTGAGTTATGTTAAGAATTCCCAATGAGAATCTTTTTAGGTTTATATTTTCATAGAATTAGGCCATAACCATTATATAAAAAGTAAAAAATTACAAAGTAGTCAATTATACTCACTATAAACTTTTTTTCAAAATAAAACTGTTTAAAATAAAATATGACTTCTTTTCTTGATTAAAATCTCATAAAATTCATCTTGATTTCTTCCTTCCTCTTACCCATACATATACCCTATGGAAAACATTTCAAAAACATGGGATGAGCATAAAAATCACCATAAGGGATATAAAATGAGAAAATAAAACCTTATCCCTTAAATATTTTAAACACAATGAAAACATTTTCATAAAATCATACTTTTCACCCTTGGATAATAAACTCTTGAACATACCTATGGAAATCATAAGATTCGTGAAAAACTCATAGAAATCAAAAATCATAAATGTATATTGTGGAATCTATAACACACTTACATTGTAGCTTTCAAAGCTACGTGTGGAGTAACCTTCAAGGTTACATTTGGAATACTCATCAGAATATATTCTTTAAATCACATAGGAGAATCTTGATCGTTTACCTCTGTCACGTTACCCAATAGATTAGAGAGCTATCACGGGCTCACCCACAATAGGTTTATCATAGAACCATTCTTATTTGGTTTATCATATAACTACCCGTCAAATATCTAAGTACCATTACATAATCATAACACATAAAAGATTGAAATTGTCAACATTTCACTCATTGATCACAAAAAATCAATTCAATATATATAAATATTCAATCCATTTCAAAACCATTTATAATACTTAATAAAGATATTATAGAATAAAGGTGTCCCATAAAACATTTAATATTTTAAACAAAATTCATGATTTAGAATTTTAAAATATATATGTCAATATAAATAAATCATTGAAACCATTTCGAAAACATTCACATTAATGATAAAGATTTAGATGAATAATTATTTAAAAACTTTAAAATGATGTTTTAGTTGAAGTGTCCCTTACCACATGACAAAATACATGAATAAAAATTATAAAGGAATAACATTAAAAAACTTATAATATCATGAGAATAAGTATATTCATGATAGAATATGTCAAACGTTAGTATATATATCATAAAATTTAATTGGTTCATAATAAAATAAGTCTCAATAGATTGTAAATTGAGACAAAATACCTTATAATGATCGTATCATTAGATTAAGGATAAATAAATCACATAATTATGTGTGAAAAATATAAATACACCCAATATAAGTGGATATGTAGTGTAAAATAATCACTTGTCATTCAAACATATTCTTGTAAAAACAAAACAAATAACATGGATATTTTACTCAATGAATGGAGTTGGATTTAACATTACCCTTAAAAGGTTCATATAATTGATGTAACAATTTATCAATGAAGTCATTATGTGTATCAATAGTACATTCACACAAAGGGAAGTGGGAATTATAATATAAATAAATAAATATTGATTCTACACATAATCTTGTCATAATATAATTAATTAATTATGCATAAAACCCAATGTGTTGAAATTGAGTTTAGAAATTCCATTGCAAAGATTATTTTGTTAATAAAATAGATTGATTATTTGTATTAAATATAAATACACATAAATAGAGTATAAATAAATATATTATATCAAATTTATTTCTCACATAATCATAACATGACATAATCATGAAGTATAATATTAACCCAAATAATTGAAATTATGCTTAGAAGTTATCTTATATTGAGTCTGACTTGCTTTGTTCGTTCATTATGTTCCTGAATAAAAAAAACTTAGGTTAATTTTAATTGATTAAGAAAAATTTTCAAGTTTATTATTCATTTTATATTATTTATTATCATTTTATAAAACTTACATAATTATTTGAGTTTATATCATTCGTTTTTTCGATATTCAGTACATGAGTCAAAAATGAACTCTTTTTGATGTAAATTATCCATGTGATCAGAGTCTATAATATAAAAAATATTATTCATGATTTAAATATCAAATATATTCAGTATATAAGTATTTATAATTTCCATAATACATGGAGATATGAAATGAAATGCACCATTCATGGATACTGTAGGCCTTATGTACGCATGAACACTACTTTCATTTATTTTTCTTATTAAAAGAATAACAAAATTTGTTATAAATGTATATAATAACAACAATATTATATTTATGTTGTGTATTTCTCATAGGTTTAATAAAACCATCCTTTATACGTTCTATATATAGAATTAAGGAGTCATATCACTTTGAGGGGTGGTAGTCAACACTTCCTCAAATGAAATTATCATATTTACACATCATGGAAAGCATAAAGTCCTGTTGTACATAAATATTACATAATTATATAGAAAATATAAATGTAATATATGTCATATATAAATATAGTTCTATCATAATGTCTATCATGATAGGCGGCAGGAGAAATTGAAAAATCATCATTTCGTGAGGTTGTAGTTCGCCGTAAACAAAAACAATATCTTTTTATCCATTAGATGGTGGTGTGTATAATTGTAGATCAAATAATTCTCATAAAAATATACTATAATATGTGTGGTACTTTTTTTTCAAATAAATTTCTAAGAAGAGTAAAGTGAGTGGAGAATGAAAATAGGGAAAGAAACTTGAGAGAAGACGTTACCTCAAAATTGGGTAACTTTTATTGATTTGATCCAAAAGGATTTCTTGAATTTCTTTCCACCCACATTAGGGATTTTATGTGGAATCGAGAGATTCGATAATGAGTATTGGATAGATAATGTCCAATATAAATTTCTTTGGAAGTGAGATATAAATATAAGAATAATTTTCATTTTATAGAAGAGGTGAGGGTCACTTTAGAAAAGTCTTGAAATATTAAATTATTATAAATTCAATTTGGATTAAAAATGGTCCAAAACTAATTTAATTCAAAAATATGAATTTTTTTGAATACCCATCATCCAATTATTTTTAGACAAGTTTCTCATATTTTTTTATCCTTATCTTTTTTGTTTAACCCTTATTTTACTCTTTTTTATCTTATTGTGATATCATGTTATTTACACATTGTGGGTTAATGTACCATATCATGTCAAACGACTCCTAAAAATGACATTTATGACATATTTTGACTTATCCTAACCATTTTAATGAATCATATATTTTTAGAAATTTAATATCATTTAATAAACTATTTTATATTTTAAGTTATGAATTTTGTCAATTTTCGTCACTATTCATACCTGACTTTCTTACAAATTTATAAAAACCTGATTCATTAAAAAAATACATTGAATCAATAATAACATTTCATATTCACCTATAAAATTCATGGATGACATAAATTATTTAAATAATATTTATTAAAATAATTATAATATCCATTATTGGAATCCTTTATTAATGAAGCAATCACTACATCATCATTGTGTCATAGTTAAATTTATTTATTTAATGTCTAAAAATTGTAAATAAAATATCATGATGTATGAAATATTTTTATATTTCGAAATTAATATTTATAGTCTAATATATCACTTTTATAAACCATATAAAAATTGGTTTAGTAAGAAGCTACATGATTATGATATTTTTCACTTAAATTTAAATTAATTATTATAACATGTCATTATCCCACCCATGTGGATCCATGGGGTCCTAAAATCGACCCGAGGTTTCCCATCGTCGTAAATATCTCATCCTATAGGATAAGGACACATTTTAGGGTAGTTTTATATTATTATAATATTATATTTTACCTTTATTTACCAGATTTACCATTTTACCATGGTAAAGAAAAAATAATTACTGAAGTTACTATTAATAATGTCAATAAATAAATGGTACATATTTACACAATTTGGACCTCTTGATTCTAAATATGAAATTCATTTTTACCAATTCAAATCACATAATTGGAATAAATTAATTTAAAATTAATTCTCGTTGTCAAAACCGAAAACCCGGTTTTTAAGAAGTAAAAACTATCAAAATACTGACATGTGTTTATATCCAATTTATAATTTAAATTACATAAAATGTCCAAAATTGGATTAAATGATAAAAAATTAATCTAGTTAAACATTTAAACCAATTAAAATGACAATCCTAATGTATAAATAAATTAGATTAAAAGGTTGTTTTGAATTAAAATACAGTATTTTTCACTATTGATAAAAAATTGATCTTTATCTAAAAATTACCAAAAAAATTGACCATATAAATATTGATATCCCTATTCTATATTAGAAGTTTATTTTTTTCAAATAGAAAATATAAAAGTTATAAAAACTATATTTAAAAAGGGATTACCTTTCAAAAGGATGAAAAACTATCTTTTAAAAAAATTAGAGTATTTTGCGTTTAAAATTGGATTCATTCACATTTTAAGCCTCTAAAATTTATTGGATAAATGTAAAATTAGTTAAAAAACATGTATAATCATATTTTTTTTGTTATATTCATTCACATCAATATAATGTCTAGGCGTTAACTACAATTTAAAATAATAATAATATTAAATTATTTTTCAGTATAACTCAAGGTTGTGTGCAACGTAAGATTTTTGAGAAACTCGTTGTAGCATATCGAGTATGCTACAGGAAAAAGTATCACATTTAATGTAAAAGAAATATCTTATTAATAAAAATTAATAGATATGAAAATATATTATTCTATAAATACCTGGGATGTTACAATTTCAAATAACCATTTCATTATTCAATGATTGTATATCAAATCCAAAACATTAAAAAGGTAATAATAAGGGTAAATATGAAAAGTATCACAATAGGTTGGGATAGTAGGATTCTAGTACAACAATAAATGATTATTGATCTCTCAAGTCCTTATAACACATTCCTATGTAGAATAATAACACCCCATAAGTGAACCCCCATAAAATGTTAATAGAAATCCTAAAGAACTACAGGCCTAGAGAGCAGAGGAACATCCAAAGAGTAAACCCACATAAAATAAAATGGATGATGGCCCTAGGAAGTACCTTACACCTAAGTACCAAAGTAATCCCATGTTCTATTTTTTTCAAATCATTTTAAAGGGTTATACATTTCATAAAAAATTCTGTAACCCTTTATCAAAATCCAAATCATTATTAAAATCCAATTTTGCAAACCATTTACAAGTATTTAAAACTACCCCTTTTTGCATTTACCCAAAACCTTTTGAAAACCCCACCTTTTTAACATATCCATTTAATCATATAAATAAAACATTTTAATTCATTTATAAAAAATAGTATATAAAAACTAGAGAAATATGTTTCATACAATCTAGGAATGAGATAGAACCAACTATCTCAAAATCTGGTTGAGCACTCCCCGTAACAGGATCCACCAACACTGGATGGAAAATAGAGACAAGAATAGAGGTCCTAAAAATGATTCACCTATCTCTGAACCATGTTTCATAAAAGAAATATCTAGTGAAGTTTTTAATCACATGTACCACAGTAAACACACATTCTACACCACAACCAATATGAGGGAAGCCTCTATGAGAGGATCATATATTTAATTCAGAAAAATTGTGTAAAAATAAATATGTGATCAAGGGATCCAATAAACGTTTCCAAACACCACTTCCTAGACAAACAGAAATGACTAATTACAATTGTCTCCAAGAGAGAGAGTCATGATGCAACTGAGCCAAAAATTGAATTTTGATCAAATTCTAGAAGAGGTGGAGATAC
The DNA here is from genome assembly GCA_963277665.1 of Viscum album. NCBI lineage: Eukaryota > Viridiplantae > Streptophyta > Magnoliopsida > Santalales > Viscaceae > Viscum > Viscum album. The sequence goes on along the minus strand of OY728134.1, from coordinate 71,408,488 downwards.
CCAAAAGTAGTTAAAATATCATAGGGTTCATAAAGTATGGAAGCATAAGGATAGAAGAATATTTTCATGTGAGCAAAAAATAAAACTTATTGGGCTTAAGGTTTTATGTCATAAACAATGTATTTATAGAATAAAAACCCCCATAATCGACATACATTAAAAATACATCACCTTCATTAAATAACACTAGTGGTGATTTTATGGTGTAAAATATGTCTTATGGCATTAAATAAATTTACAAAAAAAAAATTCATTTTCAAACTACAATGTTTTCATTCCATAAACTATTTCATGGATGCTTCCAAGTGAATTAAATACTCTATAATCTAGAACATATCCTATAAAAGTTTCCAACAAGATTTTCCCTTGCATAGGTTTTAAAAAAACTAGAAAGAACCGCTCGTATTTCCTCGAAACCTGAAAACTACTCTCTTAAGCATGAAAATTGGGGATCTTAAAAGCCCAATTTGTTACAATAACCCCACCATAGGAATTTTTTTCTAGATAATTCATGTAGTAGAAGGGTTCTACAAAAATAGGTGAGGCTATTTCTCCCTCACAAATGATTCACACTCCCAAGACTTGTGAGAATCCCAATCGTTTATCCATAAAACACTTTCCAACATGATACAATTTCCATGTAAGACATTCACCTAAGAATAGATAATCTCAATTGGTTTCTCCATAACAAAAATATATGACTTAAACTCAATTTATTCTCAACTAAAAACAATAGAGGTATCATGATTGTATATCTTGAGCTAAGATATGTGTAAATTATCATGTATACCTATTAAATAAACTACAAATACCAATTGAAAAGAAACCTTCCTAGTCTTCTCAGTGGCCTATAAAGGTCTAATGTATCTCATAGATGTCTTTATAAGTTTTCTAATCCGATGGTAACCCAACTGAGTGGAAACATTCCAGAATACTCAATAACTAATGGAAAACACCAAAGGACTACTTTTATGTTTGACGTATGATTTATAACAACACTACACTATAACCATACATTGAATTATTTTCATAATCCTCGCTATTGTCTCCTAAATGAGACACAATCCTATAATGGAGGAATTCCTATCTTTAAACAACAAATAGATGATCAATATGGGTGACCATACAAATCCTAGAATTGCATTATCCCAATCTATGATCGATACATATTATTATAAGAAAACAAAACCAGGAATAAATGGTTATCCAATTATCCAAATAAATTCAAGATACAGAAATGGAGGATATCATCTAATATATGAATAGAATGCTTCATATGACCATATTTCTGTCAATGGTATGTCGTACTCAACCTAACCTGGGTCTTTACCACCTCTCGATGACTCTTCTAAAACTCTGACATAAAGAAAAATCCTTTTCTAATATGATGGAAAATGATACCCCATGTAACTGAAAAATTTCCTTTATATAAATATAATATAGATATTTAACCTTGGTGGTGTCCTAGATTAGAATAAAATTAGATATTTTTGTTCATCGATCAACCACTACCCTAATAGAATTCTCTCCTCATGGATTTCATGCCAATCTGACAAAAAAATACATTGTCACCTCCTCCCATATCCAAGATAGAAACAAATGTGTATGGATAAAACTAAAAGGTTTTAGATGCATTGAATTTATGTATTAATAGATGTAACCGTGGGAAACATAATCATTAATATCCTGCATTATACCTAACCACCATACTCAATATCTCATGACATATTACATCATCATAGTGTTCAGATGATCCAAATAATAAGAACTATGACATTCAAACAAAACTAATCCTATCATTGATTCTAGGATGAAAAAATAATCTCCAAAGTACATAATACTATTATAAGATAAATAACCACTAGAAATGGTCTCCCCACCATAAAAGATTTCTATTATTTCTCTAAATCATCATCCTTCCACTGAATCAATATAATAGACTCAATGAGAGATAATGAAAACTAAAAACTAGTGAAAACCATTCCTGAAACATCCTCCGGGGAGTTTAGAAGAAATTCATAAAATATCCTAATATGGTTCCACTCTTCTTTTGATTACAAGATAGCTTATGATGGAACATTCCTTATTAGAACATTCACGATGAATTTCCCCTTCCCTAAGGCTTAGGGATGTTGAAATTGAACATAAAAATATACTCCACCCATTACCAATGTCTGAGATTAATGTTCTTTTATGAAAATATATAATTCAGGCTCTCATGGTCTAAAACGACTATGAATATATGAAAAAAGTTAATTCCACCAAGAATTAAGTGTATGAATAACTATGAAATCTCAAAATATTATGTGGTGTAATTATTCTCATGTGGCTGAAGATGTCGAGAGCCATAGGCCACCACATAACAGTCCATCATAAGCATAGAACTAAAACCATCAAAAAAATAAATATAGTATACCACCTACCCCTTACTAGGTTCATGTAAAATTATAATAGGTATCAAATTCAAAAGATTTTTCAAATCATCAAAATAACTCTAACACTTATCATCCCATATGAATTTAACCATTTTCCTAGTAAGAGTAGTCAATGTCAGAACTATTTTCAATAAATCCATGATGAATCACTGATATTATCTAGTAAGAACGAGGAATATATTTATCTAAAAATATATTATATCTCCCCCCACAACAAGGAAACCTTCACTTTCTCGGGATCCACTGACAAGACACTATAATAAATCACATTCCCAAAGTAAGTTTCTTCTGGGATCCTGAAATATCATTTCAAAATCAATAAATATATATGGTGAAAACTTGGGATTTCCAAAACTAAATTATAATTGTTCTTTTTCTCACACTCAGACAGCGAATAAACAAAAATATCATCCACAAACACTACGATGTAGGTGTCATGATACTAATGAAATTTCTAGTTTATCAAATCCATGAAAAATGGTGGGGACTTCATCAAACCGAAAGGAATTAGAATATAATATTAATGTTTATGACAACTCCTATATTTTTTCTTTAAAATATCAGACTACCAAACACTAAGTTAATGATAACTTGACTGAATATCGAACATTTAAAATGATATTTCCCCCTTTAACGGATCAAACAAATCATGCACATGGGGAAAATTATAATTAATCTTTACCATCACCCATTTCAAAATATGGTATTCTATGAATAACTAGATAGAACTATATGCCTACTTAGAATAGAGAACTGAGGAATACCATGATGAAACAAATTGGTGAATTAAACCTTTCTTGATCAGATAATCCAACAAAATCATGAGATTTGTAAGATCTTAGAGTACTATTTGATAAGTGGTCATTGGGATAGGATGAGTATTGGTCACCAAATCAAACAAATACTACACCTATATCTACTTATTAAGGAAGACTTGAAAAGTTATTTGGGAAAATATAATTAAATTCTTAAACCGCCATGGTAAGATCAACAAGAATATAAATCATGTCTTGGTTAACCACAAAAAAACAAAGTTTGGATATCTGGGAAGGGAGGTCTTTTGTAACTAGAACTAAAATCAAACTATCCATGAAATACCAAAGATCTATCATCAATATAATTTAATTTGACACACCAATGATAACAATAAATATCAGTATGATGAGTGATAAGAAAATCCATCTGGATGATGTCATAAAAAAGATCCATATTAAGAATGAATAATTCCAAAACTAAAATGGTGTCAAAAATTGATAGTGAATACAGAAATGAAAACCCCTAATCCTATAAATTTCTAATAGGTGTCACTAACTCAATGAAAAATGACTTGAGATCCATTTGAATTTTCAACACAACAAAAAAAATAGGTAGATATAAACGAGTTAGAGGAACCTATTTCCAATAGAGAAATCAATATAAAATTTGCACCAAATATGGTACCTCTCACAGTCACAAGACCTGTAGACCCCTATACTAAGGACACATCCATTATGTGAAGGTGATTCACTCCTGAGGCATCTAGATGGATCCTTGTGGACTTTTATGATTCTGAATGTGTTAGAGTAGTCTTTTGATCTGACACTCCATGTCCATGGTGAGGCATAAACATGGCCATGAAAAACCATTGTAGATACCCATAAAATCCACATATATTACTCATATTCAAAGGGTGGGACACGAAGGTTGGGTGTGCTTGACCTTGTCGAACTTGTAATAAGTTGGAGGAACAATATTATCTACAACTAATGGTGAAAAGGAGGAACACTATTGAAAACCACCTCCACCACTCTACAAAAGATCACAACACTTCATATTATTTCGATGTATTCCACAGAATTTTCCAATTAGAGGAAGATAACGGTAATAATAGCCAATAATTTCTTCTATGTTTTTCTCTTCCATTATATCCATGTATACTATAACTATATAAGTATAAAATTTTAGTTTAAATACTTGAGATATAATATCTAATCCAAACCTTGAAGGAACTTTTGAGATTTCAAGGATCATTAATTACATTTTATATAGAAAAATAAACCTACTCCATAAACAGAATGGTGTTAACAGATAACAAACACTCACTCTAGTACAAAAAGAGGACCTCCAAAAACTTTTATATCATTAGAGACACTATGTAGAACTATTTAAATAAGAGTGTTTTGAAACCCTTCAAGTTCAAATCCCATGTGAATATCCACATATACCATAAAATCCCACCATCGCTTAATAAGACCCTCAAGCCTAAACATATCTCACTTCACCTTGATGGTCTTAGGTGTATTCAGTAAGTTGAAGATATGATCGATCTTCTACAGATAGTATTATGCTTTATAGGTTGTATTCATACCCTTAAAGGTTATGGGCATCTCGTGTAAAAACTCTTGTTATTTATCCCTTTATTCCCACCTCCTGTATATACCTCAAAAACATGATATTAAATAAATGGTACATTATATTTCATATAATAAACTACCTTCATGGTATCATCGATAATATTATGATCCAAGCACATATTACCTTGAGTAGCATCTACTACACCATCCTATGGAACCCTTGGAATATTTATGAGTGAAAATTCACTAAACACCAAAAATAGATGAAACATTTAAACAATATGATAATCTCAGTCGAAACTATAAAACCATAATAAGAAAATTAAGATTAAGAATACAAACTCATCATAAGAGACACACATCCCATCATCTAATAGTAACTTTAATTTCATAATGGTAAAAGTTTTCCAAGAACTCACTAAAACTTACGTCTGAAGTTCTAAAAATCACATCTTCAGTCAAACATACAAGAAAAGATTATAAATATTTAAGAAAACCAACAATTAATACTAACTTGTGATGAACAAACCAAGTTTACCCTTTAAAATTGGTACACATTCCAATTTTCTATATACTGGAAGGGTATTCCCAATAACTACGAGTAGAAAACTACCACCCAGGAATCAAACAACAATGAGAGGGAACTACTTTTTTCCATATTGAACAAGATACATGTCATATATATATATAATAATATTGGTAGAAAAAATAAAATAAATATATTCTATAACTAAAGGAAAATAGAGAAAGTGATACAACTCAAAACTCAAAATAAATATAAAATTTAAACATCTAACAAAACAAATGTAAAACCAAAATATTATATAAATACCCCTATGATAAGTGGGAAATATCCAACCATCTCACCACCATCTACCCCAAACTATCTGATAGAAACCCCACGAACTCGCTACAACTCCTTTATTTTCCCCACATCAAAAGATATAACCAGACATACACACCACCAAAGGGGAGTGAAGGGTGTGAGCTAAACCTTTTCAGTAGGATTTACATTTCAAGCCTCTAAATAAATAATCACAGAATTCTTAATTTAATGAAAACATTTCATGATAATTATGAAAAAAAATTTATTTCAAATCATGGAAAATATTTCCATTTTTTCAATGTTCTGAAATAATTCATTAAAAATAGTTTTCAATAAAATTTCAAATAACTAATTAATCAGTAAAATTATTTATATCAAATCCAAAAAAATACAAGCACGATAGTAAATAGTCCAAGGATCACAACATTTCAGAACATCATACTACATTTTTTGAGATATCTTAGGTGCATCATTTATAAAATAATTTCAAGGGGTTTTCATTTCACAAACAATCCCATAACCGTTTATGAATATCCAAGACTTGATTTGAAACCACATTATCAAAAACATTAATTTTTTGAAATATCACCTTTTTCCATTACCAAAAAATAAGGGAATAACAACATTTTACCACAAATAAATTTATACAAACAAATAAGTCACTACAATTCATTTATATCAAAAATTATGAACACAAAAGTAATGTGGTTTATCTAACATAGTCAAGAGAGGGAACCACATAACGCAAACATTAGTTGAACACTATCTATCATGGGATCCAATAACACAGAAAAGAAATCAAAGACAACAACATAGGGCCTAAAAATTATCCTAATATCTCATAATCTTGTTTCATAAGAAACAAGAGCCAATAGAGAGGTTAGATCAAATGTACTTTGATAAACACACATGAAGCATGACAACCTACATGAGGGTCATCCTCTTAGAGAATATTCGTAAATGGGACTAAAAAAATTACTTATAAATAAAAAAATTATCAATGGATCCAATAAACTTATCCCAATGTTGTTTCCATGAAAAGTGGAATTGAAGAAGTTGAAAGGCTTCTCATCAAGAGGGATATAAAACCACTAAGTTGAAGATCAAGCACTAAATAAAGTAGTCTGAAAGAGGAAGAGAAATCAAAAATCACATGTAATAGACCATGTTTTGGAAACTTTTTTATATGGATAGAGGCATAGTTACATGTGATAGGTAGACAAATCCTACTAGGATGAAGGATTTACATTATAAATTAAGAATTTATGGCCTAAAATACACATAATACACATACGGTGAAAAATACATTTCCTTGGGTTAAATATCAAGAAGAATTATTTTAAAACTTAACCGGTTTCTTATTTTTTAAAAGTAATTTACAATTTAAAATGTTTTTACAGCCTATAAAAATTTTACGCCCTAAAGTATTACAAAACTGGTTTCTAGTGAAGGTCTTACTCTGTATGTTGGAACATATATTGTAAAAGTGTCCAGAATGTAGTCTAAGCCCATAGGGTCTGAAGAGAATCCCATAAAAACTCTTATACCCTTATAACACAAAATGCATATTCTTAAAAAAGAAAATTTCATTCATTAAAATCCATGGTTTTATACAGTGTTGTCTCTCTCTCTCTCTGTTTGATAGCGGTCAATAGTAGAAATATGACTATTTAGATCTGAATGGTTATAAAAATCACTATGTTCATAACATTTATATTTATGTGGAAATAATTTTAAACTTTTATAGTAAATCTAATATTATTCCAAAAACTCAACTCACCCCCCCCCCATATTAACCTTTCTATCAATCTATGCATGGGACCTAAAAATAAGAATCAAATAGAAAGTAGATTTTTAGAATAACAATTAAATCCCTAGAAAATAAGTGGAAATAAAGTATGAGATAGTAAAATTTTACAACATACCCAACTTAAATAAATATAGTTAAATAAGAAGGATTATAAATAAAATAGTATCTATTAATTCAATAAATCCTCGCACAAAATTAGAAATCAACATAAACGAATATTGAACTGATATTATTTTACAAAAAAAGAGAAAAAATGTATAAATAGAAATTAATAGAATATAACATATAGAATAAACTAATAATAAGAATGAAGAATTAATTAAAGATAATAAGTGGGAAAATCAATTGAGATAACCCTTAAAAATTTCTTGACAATTGATTGAGTTAATTAAAGGATAGAGGTGTGAAGAATCCCAAAAACTTCTAGAAAATAATAAATATAATACTTAATATATAAATTACATTGAAATCCCAAAAATAAATATTAAAAGTAGAAAATATTTAATAGTAATATTGATCAATATGAAAACCATTATGACATTGGTAACGTATAAATCAACATCCATTAAAATTTAAAATACTAAATGGAATTATAAATCCTTTTAAAAACAATTATTCTACAATAAAATATCTAAATGGATGGTTTATAACCCATGGAAAAAATTGTTTTATTATAAGGAAAATTTATGAAATAACTGATATTGAGATCAGAACCAGCTTAACCTGCCTCTAAACTCACTCAGACATGCTTTAACCCCTATTTAGAAGAGGTTTATTCCTTACTTAATGGATTTAGATAATTTAATTTATTTTGGAATTCTTATTCATACCAAAGGATACAAAAATATTGAAAGGATTATAGGGGAAACAATTTAGACTTGGTCTAGGTATAAAATCATGTTGTTTAGAATTTCTAGACGGAGGTCCATTTTATTTATGAAAAAAGGACAATTTCTTTGGGAATATAAAGTATATAAAGTGAAAACATGTAGTCAAATGGATGTTAAATTAGTTAGTTGAGTTAATTGTGAGAAGTTTTCTATTGAAACATAAAATTTAGATTCTATATATAACAGTTATCTTTTAGAAAATATAAATTTTAATTTAATAATTTAAAATATATGACTTTTAATATTTAAATTGTTTTAAATATTTTAAATCATTTAATTTTTTATCATGGTAAATATTTTTTAATAAGAGTAAATATACAATATCTTACCTGATTTTGATATGATGATTAAAAATTTGAAAAAATAATATCAAAATAAAAATCCAAAATGAGAAAAAAATTATATAGAGACATAATATATATTGTAAAAATAATTTTTTTACAATAAAACTATTTATTTTTAAATCAATGGTTATATTTTTATTTCAAAACATTCTTTAATTATATCATGGAAGTTTATTATTTAATTTTTACATGTTAAATATAAAATTTCCAATAATTTATTAACTACAATATAAAGATTAAATATTAGTTTTAATGAATTTATATAAAATTTCTATATAAAAAAGGGCCATATGACAATCAAATTTAGCTTTTCCATTATTTTATATATTCATTTATATCTAAAAATTTATCATGTTCCACCATTTAAAATAAATATTATATTTATAATGTTTTGAATTTTTTCAATAGTTATACTCAGTGGTATCATTATCAAGAGAGACAATATAGAAGTGTATTTAAAGATTTTAATATTTTTTTTATTTATGTTTTTTTATCCCATTATAATTATATTAATCTATATAAAGGAAATAAATATAAAGTTAATTAAGTTAAATATGGAATTCATACTAATATATGGGGTGTTGCATGCCCCCTAAAAGAATTTCGACCACATAATTTTAATATATTCTCACTATTGACAAATAAGAGGGGTATCTTTAAAAGAGACAAGACACCTAATATAAGTTCTATTATGAAATCAACCTTATTGTATTTGGTAAGATAAGAAAAATATCTATTTCACTTCATAATAGTCAAATTTATGTATTTTAATTAGACTCAACCATTATTTCATTGTATTATCTATTCATAGGAAAAAAATTACACTTTCTAATAAGCTTTTGGAGACATACCATTTTAGTAGTTTGAAGTACTCCTACAAATAAAAAAAATTATCCTTATTTTCCTTATGTTTATGGAAAATTTCATTTTTAGATAGAGAGTATGATAAAAATATTTCCTTACATTCCTCTTATTTCATAGGCGTAGTTTCATAATTTTCATGGTTAAAATATAGAATATAATCCCCAAACTATTACAGAGTTATGTCATCATTTAATGCTTCCTTTGGTTTAACTTCATAAAATGGTTGCGAAATAATTTCAGTAAGCTACGAATGTTTCCTCTTCCAAATTAATTTTGATCCTATTATTTACCCCTAATGATTATATCTCTTTAAATCCTAATCATAGAGAAGTAATATTATTTATTTATTTAGATATTCAATCCATGACTAGTATTGTATTGAATTACATCAAATGATGAATAACTATATTTATATGAAATGTGTTCCCAAAAATATCAATTTTAGAGTATTTATGTACTTAAGATAAAATCATCACACTACTAGTTGATTCCACTAATAAATTTATATCAAATAATTTGAGGTATAGATCAGCCTGAAAAATTTATCCGATTAATATTCCTAATGTTAGACAACCAAGATGAAATTTTTTTCCATTATTGAATCATTTAAAACATACCTTTTTTGACATATTGATCCATTTATAACTATTAATGGGTCAAATAATCCACTAAAGGATAATTATAATAACTATTTGAAGGGATCAATAGTCTATTTCTCCTTATTTAGTAAATTTGGGAGTTTTAAATGGTTTACGTTTTCATTCATAATTTGATATGTCTATTTAAGATAGTCTATGATGTTTTTAACACTGAAACTGAATTTGTTTTGATTATCATGGAGAAAATTTACACATTATTCACCATATTTATTGTTTAATTTGTTCATCTAGATTTTATCCATAAACTAAAATTAATGTTATTGTGGTGATAAGTAATAATATGAAATATATTTTGAGTAGTTGATCATATGAACAAGAAAATGTAATCCCATGATATCCAAACCAATGATATCATTAGTTCAAACTAAGATAATTTTGGTATAACTGAAACATTTACATGGTCAATATATATTGATTTAAGTTTTATTCCTTTATCGTTTGGACCTTAATCCCTAAAAATAACTAAACCAAACTCAAATACCAACTACATCACATACAATACAGTACTTCCTGGTCTAGTGAAACAAATAAAAACATTACAATCATACTCAGATACTAACTGAGATAACCTAAAACTGCATGAATAAGTTTACAAGATCATATATATGATCTCATTACTCAAACAAACTCCCAACAGCCAAACATTTATTATCTTTGTATATTAGATATAATAATTTATTGTTACTAAAAACAATATCCAATTATTCCTTAAAAATCTTGACACATAGATTTCTCTTAGACATAGACATTCACAGAAAGTATTTGGGAAACATAAGAAAGTTGTGAGCTCTCGTGATCAGTAATGGGTAAAACATTATTAATGATACATAGATGATTTATCATTTGATTATACAAAAAATAAAATATGTGATAATGAGAATAATGCAAAGACTAATGGAAAACGATAATGATATCATAATAAGTTTTTCATAAGACATTATTTCATAATCATATATCATGGCATAAAAAATAGATCCCTAGATGTTTGACCAAGAAGGTATATCATATATCCCTGAATATTGATGAGCAATAATTAATTATTAACCATGGTTATATAAAATAGAAATTTGGAAGTGTAAAATGGGGTATTGGTCACATGGGGGTGTTAACTTGTTTTTATTCACTATAAAAAAGATATAGGTGTTTTGTAAAGATATTACCAACACGAAAATGTTTCTTAGGGGTATTTTTTGGTTTTATAACCATGGTAGGGGGTGTTGTTTTGTATTAATTATTGATGACCATTAGAGATAGGGGGATCCCATATCTCTCATATACTAGATATAGATTATGGGGGTGAAAAAATGTGGTAATATGTGGATGAATATGGAATGGTACAAATATGAAAATGGATTTATCATTAATCCTATTTGTTAAAAGATTTTTTCTTTAATATTGATAAAATATAATGGTTTTTTTATTCGTACATTGATTTGTATTTTTCTTTTATATGATGTATTTAGTTGGGATATTTTTTATTATTCTTTCCCAATATATATATACATATATATATAATTCTTTTTTTTATACAAGGATAACATAATAGATAAAAATGTTTACAGTGTGTGTTTTTTGTTATAGATTAGTTTTGAAAGTACTCTCATGTTATTGATGATAAAGACTATTATATTATGTTTTTTCCCATGTGGATATTATTATTATTTGTGTTGTGAATATATATTTCTACATCTAATAGGTTAGACTTCATCAAATTGAGTATGAATATGTATATTTATATAGATATGGATATATAGATATATCTATATGAAAACATTTTTTCCCTGTGTAGAGAGAGGCCTCCAAAGAAATATGTGTGTGTCTGTTGTGTGTAACATTATATAGAATGATATCATATGGGTTACCATAATAAGAAAAGTTTACCATTCTGTATATTTTTCCGTTGTATATAGTTAACAACTGGAATAAAGGTTGCATTGTCAAGTATTCCAATCGGGGCTCAATGTAGGTATAGTTGGTTCCCATGGTGATTGGAAAATAATGTGGGAAGTAAGCATTAAATATTTATTTTTATTGCTTCTGTTTAGTATTATATAATAATATAAATATTTTTTTCATGTACTTATCTACATAATTTGTGTATCTACGTCATATTATTTTATATCAGGAATGCATATGTATATATAATTATTATGTATAGAAAACCATTCGAAGTGACTTATTGATTTTTATACACGCACCACGTATTTTTACCTGGGTGGGAATGCATACACTATATTTCACATGTAGATTCAGATATGATCCTTTGGGTAGAGAAATTTTAATATCTCTATATTTTAAAAGAATATTGTTTAATAGTGTAAATAACATGCAACAACAAACATAAATAAACCATGAAATATAATCATTATTTAAATTTTACTATTCTAACCAAGATGTTAAATTGGTGAGTTTATATAGGACTAACTTTATTATGAAATATAAATATATAAAGTTCATACTCAATGAATATTTATAGATTAATTAAAAAATAACACTCAATTGTTAGTAGTCATTTTATTCATCATAAATATTCTTTTTTTCAAAATTATTTCTTTTTGTGAAAAAATGATATAATGATTTTTCTCAAATTAAATAAATTTTATTTGATAAAAATGATATAATTTTTTAATTCTCCATACAAAAATTATCTTTTGGTGAAATTTTGATATTTTTTTTGAACTGATTGATTTTTTAGTAAATAGTGAAAAATACAGCATTTGATAAAATTGTCATTTATTTTCATTAAAAAGTATCATTATTATTTTAATTTTATCCTAAATTCAAATAAGAATTATTTAAATATAGATAATATGACTAATTACATAGTAATAATTTGTATCCATGGTTTTTTGTATAGGTTCATTTTTCAACTTAAAAATGTTTTTTTCTAAAAACTATTTTTCATCCTGTATTACATGTTTATATTAAAATTTATTTCTATCACTTATAAAAATATGATTTAATTAAATGGAAATAATTTTTTTTATTCATAAATTCAAATTTATCTAGTTATGATGTTTTTAGATTTTTCTGAAGAAGATTATATTTTGGTGAATCGTAAACAAACAATGTGTTTACGAAATAAGTATATTTTATGATATCTCCAAGACATAAATATGATATAAAAATTTATTAAACTTATTAAATGAATAATTTTTGATAATAAAATACCAATATATTATAATAATTCATATGTTTTGAAATTTTAAATTATTTCATGATGAATGAGAAAATTATTTACATTGTCAATACAGTGCTTGCGCCACAATGAAAAGGATAAATTTGGAATCCTAAAGATAATATTTAGGAATATATCAGTCTTTTATAAACATTTTAAATAAATTTGATGTATTATTGATGATATTTATGTAAATATTTTAATTTTTTTAGTTTTAAAACATTTGAAATTTCCAAATGCATTTGCATGGCTTGGTCAAGGATACAAAAGTCAAAATAACATATCAAATAAGTTTTCATAACATATATGTGAATAAATATACATATTTAATTAATATAAAAGTTTTTTGAGATAATTAATAATTTTTTTTATTTTAATTTATTTATTATTTTCAGTTATGAAATAAATACCTTAAATTCTTATGAAACACTGATGCAGTGCTTGTAAAATAAGTTCAAAATCAAGTGAATTGTTTTAAAAGAAATTAAAAGTTGTATTTTTTAATTTTTTAAAGTTCTACCCAAATTTTAAATATAAATATTACATATTATATATGTTTTAAATGATTATATTTTAATTTAATTTATTTCATGTTGTTTTTGAACTCTAATATTGTGAATAGTTCCTAAAATGATATTAATAGTATTTTACATTTAATATATTTTTATTAAACTATTTAAAAATCATAAAAATATTGAAATATAAAAATTATGATAATAATAGGTATAAAATTTCATCCCTTGGCCATTTAACATTAATTTTTTCAATATAGTTAAAATTAAAACCGTTAATATCAAACATAATCATTTCCATGGTTAAGTTTAAAATTGGTTAACTAAGAGGTTAAACAAAATGATAAAGGTTACAATGATATCTAAACCTATCCAAATTTGATTTTATGGTTATGGAATACCATAAACTCTTTATATTATAATTAGTGTGATTTTGTACCCATTTCTAAATGAGTTATATGCCTATTGTATTATAAGTTTTCATATATTTCCCAAAATAAAATTAATAATATTTTATAATAAACAATATTTTAGTAAATCTATACACATATATCAAACTCAAATATAAACCACGATCCATTTGTGGGAATATTTTCTTTTTATGACACCTCCTCTCCAATTTTCTTCATAATTAATGAAATATTTTTTTAGAAAATCCAAACCCACATCCCAAACTGAAATCCCTTACCACATTCTAGAGATCTTATTTTTGGAATAATTTCATCATTAAAGGGCTTCATGTGTGAAGAAAATGATGTTGTCTAAATAAAAGGTATAAGTCCTAACCAAATATCTCCATTTTATTTATTCTTATACCACATTCAAATATTATTCAGACATGATTGAATAATAACACCATTTTATTCCATATACATTTATTTTTTATGTTAATTACATAACTTGTATCTATTTTTTTCTTCTATAAAATGTGAAATTAAATCATCGTTTATGTTTACAAAGGACTACCACCTCACAAAATGATGTAAATAATTTTTAATCACATTTTTTCATAGTTGATTATAATAGTGAATTTAATATATGTGTGTGTATGTGTGTGATAATATTGAAATAAATATCATTCTGTAAAGATTATATATCTTCTATTTCCATACATTTTCATCCATTGATAATTGATAAATAACATTCCTTGGTACATGTGGATTACCACCTCCACAAAGTGATGTGATTCAATTTTCATAACCACATCACTTGGATGTAATATTTAAAAGTTATTTAAAGAAATAAAACTTCCTTTATGATATAATAATTCTTATGTAAAGATAAAATAATACTTACCTTCTTACAATCAACTTCATTGAAAAATAAAAATGTTACTCATGCGTATGTAAGACCTACCATCCCTATGATTGTAATATAGAACATATTTCATAAAAATATATCATTTTTGGTGTTAAGTGTATAATTGATGAATAAAAATGATAATTAAGTAATTATTATTCTTTATAATATTTAAACATTTCCTCTTTGGCCGTAGTGAACATACAGAATCTGTTTTGAAATTATAAATTGAACGTCCTCAAAATAACTGGCATGGAATTAAGCAATTAAGTAATTAAATATTTCATTTAAATGAATGAAAATAATTGTTTAACGATAAATTAGTAAACCTATGAAAGTTTATTGAATAAGTAAATAATTATTTGTGTTTATTTTATAGAAGTTAAATGATATACATGGTAAGTGAGGACTCAAGTTAATGGGTTTTCTCTCAATTTTCTATCATTGAGTCATGTTTAAATGTTAACAATGTAATCTATTATATAAGGTGCCTATATTTATTATTTTACATGTTATATCATTAATCCATTATAATTCATGGTATTTAAAGTTGTAATTCAAATTATTTCACCTAAATAAATTTTACTTGAATGTTACCAAGTGGTAAGGGGATTCTTAACCCAATTTTCTTTCATTAGGTTATATAACTTTATTATTGATAGAATTATTACAAGACTATGTGTAAAATACCACTGATTTTTTTATTATGTATTTAACCATTTTTGGGATTTACATTTGTTATACATAATTTCTTCATTTATTAATTATCAATTCCATGATATGAAATTGGTAAAGGTTATTCATCTAAAATTTTCCTTCTTTTAGACATTTTCTAATTTTAGGCACCTATTTTATTTTATGAGGTGTACATATTTCACCTTTACATGTTATATAATGTATTTCCTTATATTAATGTTATTTAATTTTCCATTTTTTCACCTCTTTCATGGGATAAATATTCAAAAGTTATCAAAACTGTATGAATTTTTATGATACAAACTCTTCTAATTTCAGGATCATCAATGTCCAAGGTTACTTTTGAGAAATCACATGCCCTTATTTTCTTAAATGATGTGTCTTTTATTATCTGTTGATTTTATGGACACCACGATATGACTCATATTTGGATGAATCGAGTGTGTATTTGAAACACCTCGATATTTTAAAAAACGAACATTGTGTTTAATACCATATATGGCCCACAACATAGAACCTTAATGAAAGTCTATATACTATTTAAACAAGACTCTTACATCCTAGGTGTTAAAATAAGTGTTATAATTAATGAATATATATTTAAAATTGTGTATAAATATATTATATGACGAACATATATTGGTACCTAAAGAATCAATTTTTATCAATGTCTTTACATATATTAAAAATATATTTTTCCTCAAAAAAGTTTTTATTGCTTTATGTGAGAAAATATGATAATTAATTTTTTATTTTAGAAATGTTTTTTTAAAAATCAAATTAATTTTTGAAATCATCATGAAAAAATTAACTAAGAGTGATTTTTTGGGATTTTTCTAAAAAAAGAATTTTTTTAGGGAATAATGAAAATTACTATTTTTTGTAAAAATGAAATTTCTTTTCAATAAAATAAGTAATTTAAAAGAATCATTATGATTTGAATTAAATTTTAAAGTATTTGTTTTTTTATTTAATTGATTACATTTTAATCATCATTAGACCTTAGTTTGGTATAAGATTGTTTTTAAGATTAGAATACATTTTTCTGGAAAAAAAATTAAGTGCATAATATTTACCCATTTTTTATTAACTAAAATACACTAATGGGGAATTATTTAGACAAATTTTATATTATAAAATTATGTATTTATTTATCTAAATTCATATAATGATGATTACTTATCATGGAGTTAATATAGGACCATATTTTTCTTTAAAACAACATTTCTTAAAAACCTATTTTTCGACGCATTTTTCGATTCGTTTTTAAATTTATTTTTTTAAATTATGTGAATTTAAATTTATAAAATGGGTTCTATATTTGGAATAAAAATAATTAAAATTATGTAATAATTTTCACTTAATTTTTTCATTATTAATAGTAAAAATATTAAAAATTAGTTAATATGGATAAGGTTAAAACGAGGCTTTACACGTTACATTTGGTTGTCTTAAAATTAATTTTCCTAAAACAAGGAATTTTAATTTGATAAATTAAATTTCAAATTAATAATTATTGGTCGAAAAATTTCTAATAATCATCATTTTATTTTGAACATAAAGGATAAATTACCTTGGATAAGAAACTAGTTAACATTGTGAAAATTAAAATGGTAAAAGTGAGTGACCATAGAGGTATAGGTAATAACTTGTTTAAAACATGTTTAATTTTATTGAGGGAGGTTTATATCGACATTATAATTCATAAATATAAATAATTATAAATTTTAGATAGGCTCAGGTTGATAATGAATTCCCATTATTTAATAGTTTTGTGTATTTATAAAAATAACACTCTTATGGTCTATAATAAGTGATTCAAATGAGGTTCTTCTATGAAAAGGTATTTATCTTCACTAAGATTGTTCTTTTTAACTTATTATTTTCAAACATTTAAATTTATGTTAACTATTATAATATAATAAAATAATTATATATTAGATAATTATATTTTATTATGTTTATTTCATAATATTTATCTATATCTTTCTCCACTAAAAGAGAAACAAAACCATCGCTCGTGTGGATGAAGAACTACCACCTCGCGAACCGATGTAATTTTTCTCCATCAACAACTTGCATTTGTTGTCATAATGATGAAAATGATTAATATATATATATGTGATAATTATTACATAATATTTATTTTTTAAAATTAATATATCATACACATCCTCAACCTTTCAATAATTGAGGAAATGATAATGTCTATCATGTGTACCTATGAGCTACCATCTCCATGAAACGATGTGATTCATTTTAATTGATTAAATTCTAATACTGAATATAAAAATGTATCAAATGAATAAATATGTTATTTATAAAATTAATATAGTTTTTTTTGAAGATATATCTATAATATATGAAAAAGAAAAGAAACTTAAATGATAAAATATGCATGACAAAACAAAGAATTTAACACATAAAAATAGTAATAATTAATTATTGATAATGATTGGGTGATTAGATATTATAAAAGGATTATATATGGTATTATAAATGTTAATATGGTACTCTTATAAATTAATAACGTTTTTAATACCATTATATAGGATTTTATAGTATGTTCAACTAAAGTGTTTCCTTAAGTATGGGATTAAGTCTCAATTTCCTTTCATTGAGGCATATTTTAATGTTATGCACCTAATTTCTTTTATATAGTGTATATATTTCCTCGTTAAATATTTTATCATGAATACTTCATAATTTATGATATTTTAAATTTCAATTCAAATTATTTCATCCAAGGAGATTTTACTTGATAGTTACAAAGTGGAAAGGGGTTTCATAACTCAATTTCATATCAATAGGTTATAATAATTATTCATTTTCGTTGATATGTGAAGATTATGTATATAACGAATTTTTATTATTTTAAGTTCTATTTCTACTTTTTTATGTGTATTTTCATTTGATAAACATAATATATTCATTGATAAATTCTCACTTCTTCGGTATGATCTTTCAAAAAGATTTCACACAATTTCTACTCCATTGACACATATTTCATAATATAAACCTATTTATTTTTATGTGGGTTATATACTACCCATTTGATATTTTATATAATGAATATAATTACATTAATAATATTTAATGTTTCATTTGAAGTTATTTATTTCATGATGTTTATGATTCAATATTTACCAAAGCGTTAAGAGTTTATGCTTCACTTTTTTTTAATCAATAATTTTTTTCCTTGAATTTCCTTTGATGGAAATTATTTTAACACTGTATAATAAAACTGTTTAATTTTAATATCCTTTGTTTATTCTTTAAATTTTAATGTTATAGGTTTATTATCATAACATTATTAGTTAAAATTATTGGGAAATTTTTTTTATAGAATATAAATTTATTTCCATTTTTTATTAGAAATTGTTTTTCTTAGATTTTAATATTTTTTAAAAAATACTTTATAGAAAATTTTTAATATACTCAAATGATTTTTAAAATAATTTTTACCCATGTTTTACATGTTTAAAAAATGTGTTAAAATGAATCTACTTTTTAATTTCCAAAGAAGGTGACTTTTACATTTTAACAAAATTTTAAAAGGAATACATTTTTTAACACACTCAACATGAATTTTATTTCATCACTATAATAAAAAGTAATTTCTTAGAATCATTCCTTTATAGGTTTCCATAATTGTTTTCAAATAAAATAATCCATTTTCTAATTTTTATTTCTTAAAAGTGGATTTCAAAAGGAAAAGGGTATTTTCATAAAAAATGTTTTTAATGATAGTTCTATGATATTTATATTTATAAATGACAATAACCCATTATTTTACTCATACCACACTAGGGATATATTATAATTACACATTTATTATTATTTATATGGATGTTTTATGATTAATATTTCTAGTGAATGTTTTGATATTCACTTTATCGATTAATCTTATTGTGATTAACTTTCCCTTGAAACATTCACTTTCTTATTATCATTGGACATAAGAATTATGTTAAATAACTATAGTTTTTTGTATAATAGATATTAATATTTCTTAAACCATATATAATTTCTTCATATTTTGTTTTACCATGATAGTTATTTGATTTACTGTAAAAATATTGATATTCCATATTATTTTGTTAATATGATTATTTCATTATAAGGAATATTGATTATAAATTAAATTGGTCTTTCAATATATGAGAAATAAATTATACATGTAGGGGTGGGTGGGGCAAGGTTATAGATATACCGTCAATACATCAATAATATCTGGAAATTAATTATTTGGATAGCCAGACTCAATAGGTTTCTGGTATACATCGACCCATTGATTACACTTTCTTAGTGTAAGGTTATGATATTATAGATATCATGATTTTTGAGATCATGATGTTCAGTATTAAGAATTTCCTTCACTAATAATTCAATATTTATTATCCATGAGAATTTTTTATTTGTGTTATACATGGATATATTCTCATTCTCAAGTTATTGTTTAAATGGAATATATTTTCAGTTATTTACTATTTGATATTTATTATGCCTTATTTATTTTTATTTATTTATTTATGATTTATTCCATTATACATACCCTTACCGAGCATCTAAGATCACTCTTATTTTATTTCCTTTCCCCAAGATAGAAAGAAGGAATCTTTGAATGTGTTACAGAATTGAAAATATATAAATTCACTATATATTTTATTTTATGTTTTAAAATATAATGTGAGATTCAAATATTTATCTAGTTTACCAAGACTACTAAACTATTTAGTCTTTTCTGATGTGATCTCTTATATCTAGTGTTAATATAATAAATTTATCCCCAACTATGGGCTATCAAGGATTAGATATTTACATTAGTTATCTTGTACAGGAATATATGAAAAAATTGAGAAACAAATATATTAATAAATTTGTATTATGTGACGATTACGCTTGCTTGATTGATCTTATGTGAAAATAAACCCTTGGGTGGTGTAAAAAGGGAAATCCAAGACATATACCATTCTAATATGGGTTTATAAATAATTCAAGGAGAATTATTATCTATATTTTAGTGATGGATTTAGATCCTAACACATTTACAAGTGTATTAAATTTATTTAATTCATTTTCAAATGAATTTTTACTCTGGGAAAATTACCTTGAAAATGGTTAAAATAGAAGATGATTCATGTAATGATGGATAATCTTGAGCAAAAATTAGGTATTTGAATATAATATGTAATAAATTTAATTTAACTCTTATATGATATGTTTTTTAAAGAAAAAATAAATCAATAAATTTGTCACACATATTTGATCTCTTGTTATTTGTTTAATTACTGAAGAAGTGTATTACTAATTTTAAAATATTTTTAAAATTATGATCGGACACATAAAGAAATAAATTTATGAAATATTATATTTTATAAAGTGGATTAATGATTTATTATAAATTTATTAAAATATTTTTTCCATGATTTTAGTGAGAATGAATCAACAACCTAAATAATGCTGAGTAAGACAGTCAGAAGACCCCAAGATCGCTCCTCAATACGTAGGGGATGGAAAACAGAACTGATATTTTTAAAGTGTAATAGGTTAATAATTTTACCACTCTGTATTAATCAATAATTAATAAAAAATATATTTTTAAATGAATGAAATATTCATCTTATAATAGATTTAAATTTCCTAGATAATTGTCATAGATAAAATTAATGTATCTAATACACATGTTTATGTTCTAAACACAATCACCAGTCGCCAATAATAACACTAATATAAATATAACCTGAACCAACAATGACCATGAATAGAAAATAAAAATATACTGATATATATTAGTACTTATAGTAACCTATAAAATATTACATGAGTCTATATTTCCATTAAGTTTCATATATAGGATTTGATCATAAAACACTTACTAGAATACAACCACAATTAAAACTTATATGAAATATAAATAGGTTCACACATTAAATCAACCTACTCATTTACACAAATATATATTAATATATATATCAAAACAATTACATGGTAATGTGTAGATCATCAATATCAGAGAAAAAATTGGATGGTAACTAAATATTATCTATATTTATCTCCCTATACTGGGCGGATCCAAAACTATTTTTACCTAATTTTAGTCTATTGATCAGAATATAAGATGATTTAGGGTAGGGAAAATATGATTCCCATCATAGTGAAAGATAAACATGTTTATAAATTCACATAATAATATATATATATATATATATATCTGTGTTTGAGTGTGTGTCTCTTTTTAAATAATTCACGGTCATAGTGGCCAATCCAAGGGAAAAGGTAATTGTGTATAATGAGTTTTAGAAATCTAATCACTAGTACAAAAACATTTTTTTACGTCACCATTTTTCACGTCGGTTTTTTAGAACCGACGTGAAAATATCTAAAAATAGATTTTTCACGTCGGTTATTATATAACCGACGTCAAAATACATTTTCTCCGATTTTTCACGTCGGTTATATAAGAACCGACGTCAAAAATCCATTTTATTTGATTTTTCACGTCGGTTATTATATAACCGACGTTAAAAATAAATGTACATCACTTTTCCACGTCGGTTATTATATAACCGACGTGAAAAATCCTTTTCCAGGATAATATATTCAAATTTTCACTTATTTTTCACGTCGGTTATTAAATAACCGATGTGAAAAATCAATTTTCGTGACTTTTTCACGTTGGTTATTTCATAACCGACGTGAAAAATGTTTACAAAAATGTAGTTCATTTCTCAGGCTTTAATTTGACAGGTCATAGAGCTCAAACGGAGTTACGGATTAAAAGTTATGGCCATCAGAAGTTGATCATCTCTAAACGATGTCTTAAGGATGTCAAACTTCGGAAGGCCATAACTTTTAACCCGTAACTCCGTTTGAGCTCTGTGACCTGTCAAATTAAATCCTGAGAAATGAACTACATTTTTGAAAACATTTTTCACGTCGGTTATGAAATAACCGACGTGAAAAATAACTTTTAACGTCGGTTCTTAAATAACCGACGTGAAAAAGTCATGAAAATTGATTTTTCACGTCGGTTATTTAATAACCGACGTGAAAGAGTGATGAAGATTTATTTTTTACGTCGGTCTTATAATAACTGACGTGAAAAATAAGTGAAAATTTTAATATCTTTTCACGTCGGTTATCATAAAACCGACGTGAATGAAAATTTTAATATCCCGCGAACGCGAAATTTCAATTTTTTTACAGCGCGGCATCGAAATTTTGAATTGCCGCCTAAAATTTTTAATACCGCGTTTTCTCATAGAATATCAATTATATGTTTCCATTATACACCCATCTTAATTTTACGATCATTTATTTCAACCATTATCGTTCCCCCAAATCGACTCTTTTTCTCTCAAACGCGAATCAATTCTTTCTTCTTTCCGCGATCTCGTCAAGGTATATTTAATCATACATCCATGGTTTATGGTTTTTATGATTTGTTTTCTTAAATGACATACCATTTTATGATTATTTCATTCAACCATCATCGTTCCACCGAATCAACTTGTTTTATCTTCAACGTGAATCAACAATTTCTTATTTCCGCGACCTCATCAAGGTATTTGTAATTATTTTACCATGATTTATATTTTCAATGAGTAGTTTTCTTAATTGATATACCATTTAACGATTGTTAATTTATTATAATGATGGATGATTCTTTATATCATGATAAAACTACAAATCCTCCTACGGATTCAAAAATTCTTTCTAATATGAAGCTACGGTTGGCTCATTCAATCTTTCCTCGAAAAAAATATCAAACTTCTGATGGTCATAACGTTTGATCCGTAAATCCATTTGAGCTCTATGACCTGTCAAATGAAAGCTTAGAAAATTTTCTACAATACTGTAAACATTTTTTACGTCGATTATTAAATAACCGACGTAAAAAATGACTTATAACGTCGGTTTTTTCAAAAACCGACGTAAAAAATGGCTTCTTATCGCCATTTCCAGAATGTATTTCACGTCGGTTTTTTTAAAAACCGACGTTAAAAACTATATTAGCCCATTTTTTACGTCGGTTATTAAATAACCGACGTAAAAAATCATATTTTTAACGTCGCTCGCAATAACGTCGCCTAAAAACCGACGTTAAAAAGCAAAAAAAACCGACGTAAAAAATGGTTTTTGTACTAGTGAATGGTCTATCCCAATGGAAAGGCGAATGGTATAATAAGTTAGGTAACTATGTTGTTCTCCCAAACCACCCCCTAGTTCATCAACATGTGGGTACATGATAACGATCATATATGTAATAAAAATATTAATACATGTACAACATTACTATGAGTTCATAAATCATGTTATTCAACATGTTTTAAATAAAAAATGTAATATAGAGTAGATAAATTACTTTAAATTAAATATGATATTAGATATTTAATCACTAAGTCTCTTTCATTCCTCATTGTACAAAGAAATAAGTATAATAATTTAAATAAAACATAGCATAATGTATGGACTAAAATAATAGCATAATTATTTGGTAAAAATACATATAGAATTAATATCCCCCTTTCGTGAATCCTAAAAAATAAAAATAATATATATAAATATATATATACATGACAAGAGGGAATATAAAAAGTAAAAACGTCATAGAAAAGTAAATATGTAATTTTTTCTTAAACATTGGGGTTCTAAAACTAAATAAATAAGGCTGGTCAACCTGAATTTTGATATTTTGTAATAAATGAATTTTAACCATACCATGATATGTCTAACTTATAATTTTAGTGGTTATATAATGTTTATACATTTGAATGGTTTTATTGAATGAAAATAATGAATAGGTAATAAAATATTTCCATTTAAGAGAACCACCCATATTCCCAACAACAAACCTATGAATCTAAGAGAAAACATGTAAAATATCAAATCCTCAAGGTGAAACTACATTAAATAATAAATCTTACAAAAATAATATTATTAATGATAAAATCATCCCCCTTTGTTATGTACTACCTAGTTATTTCATGTATACCAAATCACTCTCTTAACCAAAAGTTAATTGTAGTTTGTTGACTTACAATTACTTGAAGTAATAGTATTGATAATGATTTAAAAATAATTTCACTAATAGATAAATGGGGAATAAATTCTCAATTAGTTTTATGAGTGATCCAATCACTCCAAAAGGAATAAGGTATGAAATCCTGATGGCTTAATAATCACAAAATAATTTCGGTTTAATTTATCACTACCTTAGTATGAACCATCTCAAAAAATCATATTAAAAAATGTTTCTGTTGTTTTTGACTTAAAAGAAACTTATATTTAATTTTATTATATATTTTTTTTATTTTTTCATTCTTGTAAAATATAATTCAATGTTCCAAGGAATAACTATATTTGTCATACTATGTGGTAATGTTGCTACAATATTTAGAGATAAACATCGCCTAACTATCATCCAAAACGTTTTATTATCGTTTTTATTAATTATAGGTTTTATAAGAGTTAAAAAGTAAAATGAAGAGTTATATAGACGTTTTGATTCCTATTATATGATTTATTTATAATTTAATGAGAATTAAACTCTTACTTCTCATTAAAATATAACATAAAATTTCACATATTAAGGAAAGGTCTCTAATATTTTTTCCACCTTAAAATACATATAAATATTATGTTTCAGAAAATCACATGGGTCATGTCATTTAAGTGATACAAATTTCACTAAGATTCAAATAAAAATTATGTGAGAATCTATTTGACCATTAAAATGAATTTATTAAGATTTTAGAATTTAGTATTAATAGATAGAAAAATAATCCCAATGATATTGATGTATTACAAAAAAATAATAAGTTGAGATATACAAATATCCTATTAAAAAAACTTTTATTCATATATTTAAAAATGTATGATATCATAATACTAACATGGGGAACAATTAGTGGATAAATTAAATGTTAATACCCAGAAATCCAATATCGGTCGGAAACACCTATGATTATCATAGCCTCAACTTTTTATCCCTTACACACTAAAGGATACATAGTTTCCACCAAAATAAAATCCAATACCATTCATAATCAATTTATCATGAAACCAAAAAATATTATATAAAAAACATAAATAAAACTTATCCAAAACCTAGGAAAATTACCACAAAAATTATTCTATTCATTAATTGGTATAAATACCTGATTAAAAAAGACCCCAGGATACCTAAATCAATGTCCCAAATCAAGAAAACCCTAATAAATTGTTTTCTAAAATGATTAACAATATAGTAAACAAAAACTTATAAATCACCCACCTAGGACACTATTAAACCAAAAAAGGAAGATCAAATTTATTTGAATGAATTTCACCCTAAATTTTGTGAAATACCAAATCATAATATCATTTAATAATGAATACATGTAATAAAAATCATGAGAATAATAGAGGAGGAATCTATGGATGGATTACCATATATTTGTTATAAATAACCCACCCTTGAATAGTTTTATTCAATGAGATATATTGATGGGGTAAAGGGGGAAAGGATGAAATCTAATATAGGATCTAATCATGAGGAATATAAATGAATTTATAGTATATGATTGATGAATTAAAAAAACTAAAGAAAAAATTTCAAAAATTATATCACTAAAAAACATTCTCTGATGTTATTTAGATCTCAGTCAAGGACCATGGGTTACTTGGTGGCACGTATAAGACATTTGGTCTTCATGTAGGTTCACTAGGTGCTTGGTGGCTCCCACCAGTTACCATAATCCACCTAATGTTCTAAAACATAGGTGGAACCAACTAATAAACAATAATAAAAGATCAATATTCTAATGTAATCTTAAACTAAATACCAAGTAACCTAAGATATTATAATCAAAACCCCAACTCGAAATCCAATTCATCAAACAAAAAATAACCCCTCAACCAGAATGAAAATTAAAAATAAAAATTTACTTTAATCATCAAAAATTAATGAAATTTAAACATTTTTCATCAGATTAATAACTTATATAATTTAATGAAGTTATATTTTTTAGTAGAGTTATTTTTTTCCATTAACACTTAATTTTATTATTGACTAAATTATGATTTAAAAAATGTGGAAGCACGGTATGAAACATGAAGATAGTTGTGGTTCTAACATATACTAAGTTGGGTATAATATTATTCAATGTAGTTTAATTTTTGTTGATATTCTTCTAGTGTGAAATTATAGGGAATTTATAAACTCTATATTATAATGAATATAGGTTGATATAAGTAAATTGTGTGGTAAAATGTTTTGGGAATTGAATATCCTATTGATGATTCATCATTATCATTTAGTATAAGAAATATAAAACACTAAAAACTATCTAATTTAGATTTAATACTTCTATATTAGGTTAATTAGTTAATAATGATATTAAATCGTGACTAGGTATGCTTAAGTGACAATGGGAACCAAACTAATTGTCACTCAAGAAGTGAGAGATAAGGATAATTCAATGGTGTAAGGACGTTATAAATTATCATAACTTGATATTTCTAAAGAGTTATGTACAATAAATTTCTTGGATGGATTGTTATAAAGATATTATATAGTTATAGTTTCAGGTTTATATCAACTTTTAAAGGACATAGTCATCTTGTGATACTTGCAGGAAGTGGAATTCGATTAGTAAATAGCATATTGTTCCATTTGATAATATAATAAATACTAAGATATGACTCAATATGGATAAGGAATTATATTATTCATGAATGGTACCTAGATATCAATATTTCTATATAATTATTAAAGGAAATTTAAGGTTTTAAGAAATTGATATATATGAAATTTGAGAATGGAACTTTAGAAAAGATCGGTATTGCGAATGATATTACTTTTTATGTAAGTGTAATGGTAGTATGTTGAAATTTATTACCTATGTTTTTTATGAAACGTATGATAAGGTCGTAAACCAGTAACTAAAATTCAGGATAAACTTATGTGAATTGTGAATTGGTGGATATATACATTAGTCTAATTATATTAACTTATTTGATTTTGACACTAGCGATCAAGTGTTTTTGAATGTATCCAAGTTCAAACATTCATTATTAACACTATATAGAAAATGTTGGTATCTAGGTGTCAAGAAATTGAGTATATTTTTGAAGGTAAGGGAAAATGGAATATTAATTATCTCTATTCACATGTGTATGAAAATTATTAGTGGATTTTGTAATCATGAATTTTATTTAGGATAATATTAAAGTGTATTAAGGGTTAGAGTGGAAATATTTAGTAGGAAGGTTGTTCTCAATATTTCAAATATATATAATTATAGTGTTGTTTGGATATTTTCGATCATAGGTAATAATAATTTTATTTAAGAGAGTACAATTTAGGAAAGTTCAATCACACTATTATAATTTGAGAATTTATATATCTATAATAACCTATGTTTAGATATGTAAATTGAATTAGAGAAACCCAAAATCAAGATGGATTAGTACCGAATTGTTTTCCATTTTAAATTTTAGATTTTAATTTCATGGTTAAATTATTAATTTAAGGAAGGTATTATATATTTTCAAGAGTTATTAGAGTTGTAGAGATTATTCAGTGAAGACTGAATATGGGTTTTATATACTAAAAAATGTAGCATATGAAATCAGGTACTCAATGG
The DNA here is from genome assembly GCA_963277665.1 of Viscum album. Classification (NCBI taxonomy): domain Eukaryota; kingdom Viridiplantae; phylum Streptophyta; class Magnoliopsida; order Santalales; family Viscaceae; genus Viscum; species Viscum album. The sequence goes on along the minus strand of OY728134.1, from coordinate 71,380,010 downwards.
GGGTGAATCAGGTTCCCATTGAGGGGGTAGTCCAAGGATTACTATAGGGTACATAATGATGGTGTACTAAGTACTTTTTTTACAGTAAATTTTTATTTTTTTATTTCAATCAAATTGGTCTAATTTTTTATAGTTAAAAAAACAACTCCCTCATCCACTCTAATTTTAGTCAAATTCTATGGTAGGTTAACCAACCTTAATTTGATTTCTGCTAATTTAATACTCTATTAAGATCCTCTAATTATTATTTGATAGAGGATATTTCAATATAAAATACATCCTATTGGTGATCCTAAAACCAAGATCTATTTTTCTTGTGTTTCTCTTTTTTTAATTTTTTTAAAAATATCAAATTTAGGGGACTTCATCTATTTTTTATTTATAAAAATAAATGACTATTAAACCTTTGATTGGGATTTCGTTTAATCTTGATTAACTATTTTAGGTGGTCCCATGCATTTTCTCTTGGTTTATATTCATTTTCTTGGGTGATGTGGAAATGATCTTGGGTAAGTGGTTTCATGAAACACAATATTTAGTGGTTAGGTGTAGAGACCCGAAGCTTATCGTACATGGACATTACATTAATTTTGTGGAATACTTAGTATATAACAAAAACACACACTAAAGGATCGTAATAGTTTAGTGTCTTTGGAAACTCGGAACGTAATCTTCTAATCGTGGTGAAAGATCTTCAATATCTCCCATAAAGATCTTCCCTTTTTTTTTACCTAAAACCTTTATTTATATCCTGGGGAAAAGAAAACATAAAAGGGTGAGCTCAAATGTTCAGTAAGGGTAAACAAAAGAAAATCAATCACATCATATTCATAAGAACATAACTTTTGGAAATCTTAACCTGCAAAAGAGAGCATAATTTCATAACATGGGATAAATCATAGTAGTGAAATGAAATCCCAATAAGCATAACCTAAAACATGAAACTTTGTGGCATACACACATAATCATAGAGAATCATTTCTTGTTAGTCATGACTCATTGCCAAGACTATCTTAGTGGACAAAGTCCCTTTCTGAATCGAGTAACCCTCGTTCCAGTCCTGTTTCACTGAACCGGTATAACCTACCATTCCAGCCATGTCTATCTCATGAGATATAAAATCTTTACCCAATGCATTGGAGGGATATATAGGTCCCACACATCTCATAATGATACCATTCTTATGTGTTCCACAAAATCATAAATCATACATCATTGCATAACCCATGTAATAAAAATGGGAATCTTAAACATCATGCCATCATAATCCATAAACAATTTATATCATTCAATCATAAGAATATTGAAACCATTTAAATCATAGAGACATTTTACTTGAAACATACATATCAAATAATGTCATCTTAGATGGAAAATAGTTTTGAGAAAATCACTCGAAATGAATTCTTGAGGAACATATCCTTTCTTCTTTAAAATCATTTTCTTTTCACAAAATTCCATGAAATATTAAAAGATAAGGGTTTTCTTGAAAATAATCATACAATCATGTAGAGGAAGCTTCTTGAAAATGAGGTGTTATGAAACCGTAAAAATCCTTTCACGCCGTAGAAGTTAAAAATAACATTCTCCTCGTACTTTTGTCGGAAAAGTCAAAAAGCACCTCGTATGAAAAACGTCAAAAGATTCCTTTCATATTTTTTTACTAAAAACTCACCGAAGGGTAAAATTGGATTAAAAAAATTGTAGTTGGATGGAAATAATATTACATATTGAGGAAACATGGATGTTGATGATAAAATACACCCCAGTAAATGCCAAATTATAAACAATCCCGGATAAAAATGAGATTGTGATATTTCCCTTACCTTAGGTCCAATTTGCTTCATATGTGTCCGAACCTCCTGTATAATGATTTAAATAATGTCATTGACTTATTACAGAATCATATTCATTGTTATGATATCATATATGGTTCACTTATGACATTATATTACCCGTTCTTTTGTAAATTCCATGTTAAAGAAGCGTTTTGGGTAAAATCGTTTCATTTATCGTAGGTGTTTTGACTTGTTGTTCTTGACATCATTATTACTTATATCATGATTTACTTACTTCCAGAATATAAAATATGATTTATATATCATATATATTCAGTATATATATATATAATAGATAGATAAATAAAATGAAAAACACCGTTCATGGAGACGGTAGTCCGTACGTACGCATGAACGCTGTTTTTCTTTCCTTATTGTCTTGAAATGGAAGTAAGTAGATGACATACATATGTATATATATAAATAAATCCAGTATCTTTATAATGTCATATATTTCATTATTATTTCTTATATATACATTATAATCATTCTTAAATGGTTAACATGGAGAATGAATCTCATCGCGTCGTGGAGACGGTAGTCTGTACGTACGCACGAGCGATGATATCATTTCTATAAATATTGAATTGAATTGGAGTGGATTATACAATATATCAGAATCAATATGATGTTTTAATAACTATGTATAGTTATTCTTTACACCATTATACCCATCCATGTAAGGTGGTGGTGGAAAATAGATTACACCACGGCGTGGAGACGGTATTCCGTACGTACGCACGCGCGGTGATTTCTTTTTCCGTAGGATGGATAGATGGTGAAATAGGGTTGTTTCATACTTATAATAACATATCAGTATATGAGTGATACTGATGTTATTACTTCATAATGAAACAACCTAAGAAGAAGATGTTGAAGAAGAAATAAAGATGAAAGAATTGGTAACGGTAATTACCTCTTCTTTGAAGTGCCTCTTTGAGACCTCCTCTTAGGGCACTAAAATTGGTCTTTGAGGAAGACCAGAACCTCTAGGATGTTTTTAGGGAAGTGGAGAAGAGATTTTGGCAGGGGTTGGCCGAGCTTGAGTGCTCAATTTGGTGTGAGGAGGAGGGGCAGGAGCTGTCCTTTTATAGGGGAGGAGAGGGGCACCCTAGGAATATCTCAAAATATTATTTTATATTAAAGTCAAAATCGGTTTATAATGGTTCCAAAGGGTCTTATTTCGAAGCTAAAGTGGGGATGGGTCGAAATCCTATCAACCAATAGGATTTAGACAAGTTTAGGGTATTATGTTTAACCTTATCAATTAGATTTAACTCTAAGTTAAATAATTTAACTTTTACCGTGTCTTTTTGTTTTCTTTCACTATATGGTTAATAAACTTACTATAACATGCCAAACGAACCCCAAATTGTTTATTATTAATATATATATCCTTATCTAAGTCATTTGGCCGAACCTTAGATTTTTAGGAATAAAATAACAATTAATAATATAATATTTGATTTAAAAACTATTTTGTGTCAATTTTGACACTATTTGATATATGATTTTTGTGAAAGTCATAACAGAATTATATGTTCGAACCAAGTTTATTAAATCAACACTAATATATCATAGTAACCTATAAAATTAGTGGAATTCATAAAAAGTCTTAAATTACATTTATTTTGGTATTTATATTATCAATTATGTCAATATTTCATTAATAAGATAATTACTGCATCATCTTTGTGTCATAATTAAATTATTTAATGTCTAAAAATTACAAATAAAATACCATTATGTAGGAAATATTTTTAGCTTTCTAATGAATATTTATAGTCGAATTTATCTTATGTATAACCCCATATTAAAAATGATTTACTTATTAAACTTTGATTTTAACTATTTTAACCCTTCTTTAAATAAATTAATAATAAATGTCCTAATCTAATCCAAGTGGGCCTAAATGGTCATATTTTATTCCTAAGTTTGTTTTTGGTCGAATTACACTTGTCCAATAGAATTAGGACATGTGTTAGGGTAATAGTAATATCATATTTACCCTTAGTTACCCTATTTACTATTAATCGCGGTAAAAAGTAAAAAGTTACTATTCACCAAAAAATTATTTTCATCTCATTGAACCACATTTTAGTCCTTGATATTAACCGTGTCTCTCGGATTTTCGAAATTCCATTCACAGAAGCGGTAAAATTAAGTTTTATGCAAAATTCAGTTTTTTAACCTACCACTTAGTACTTTCACTATTCATCAAAAATTGATGTTTTTCAGAACAATGCCAAAATTTCATCCTAAGCTATATTTCATATTCCGAATTCAAAAATGAAATCTATTTTACCAAATTCATAACATAGAAGTTGCATTAATTAATTTTATAATTAAATCCCGCTGTTAAAATAAATAGCGTGTTTTTAGGAAACAATATATATCAAAAGATTGACACTTGATTATGTCTGGTTTAAATGTGAAATTACAACCAATGACCAACATTGTATTAAATTGTAAAAATATATTCTAAATATAATTTAAAACCACTCAAATTAATAATTTATCACTATTAATTATTTCGATTAAAAAAGTTGTTTTTAAATATAATTTAGTAATTTTCACTATTCATCAGAATATGAAAGTTATCCGAAAAGTACCAAAATTTCACCTTAGGCTAAATTCGATACTCCGAATCCAAGAATGAAGTTCATTTTGAAAAATAAGATTTACAGAATTTTAAAAAGTGGTTATTACTATTCATAACGGCTAGTTTTAATAATATTTTAATAGCACATCGTTGTTTAGTGAAACTCGGTATTGCGTATTACACACGCTATCGAGGAAGGTCGCGATTGCGTGTAATGCAAGGCAAGACAAGGATGTGTGTTGTGCAAGCTCCTTTTGGTGTAGCGTACAACACAAGACATTAATAAAATTAAAAAGAATATTTTTTTATAAAATCTTGGGCTGTTACATTCTACCCCACTTAAAATGAATTTCGCCCTCGAAATTCGTCGGGGTTATAAATGGTTTACTATTCGAAAGTTTCTTTAATAGAAACCCACATCGTAAAAAGGAATATCGTAACGGTTACCCAAATAAACTAATCATTGGGTTTCCACATAGGTGAAAATATGGATATGGAAGAGAAATCTAACCATCATGTTCTGATGGAGAGTGGTAGAGAACATGGCTATGGAAAATCCAGTAATCACAAATCCATAAATTTGTGACGATCTAAGGTACCATCTGATTCATCAGGTATAAGAGAACTAGGACAACATTTTTGGTTTTCAAGATCATTTCCCTAAAGTTAAAGAATTTGAATTAGAATAAATACTTACTTTATTTTGGTACAATCTCACTGTTGTTCGTGCCTTTAACAATTTCCACTTCATCTCTTAAATAAATGAAGTTGAATTTTTTATACGTGAAGTGTTAGCAGATCATGTGATAGAATGACGGGTCATTCCATCTGTCTCAAACAAAAGGTTAGCAAAAATTATATGCATAAATCGATCTATAGTGAGATTAATCATATATGGCTCTTAAAATGGACTTATACTTCATATATCATACTGCTTAATATAATAAAACTAGTTTCTACTAAACAGGGACTTCCTGTAGGTCAGTGGTAGGCGATAAAGGCCAGTCACACTTCGGTTGTGGGTTCGATTCCTACAGCCTTGTCCGAAGCGATGGGCTGTCGCCCATCCTGCAGGTTGTCCTTTTTCTAAAACTACATTACTATAACATCCCATCAATAATATCGAAAAAAAAACTTCTATCCTTAAACAATAATCACTTATGTCCAACATAATCCATTTCAATCTTTAGGCTTATCCATAATACTGCAGTCCACTCTCATAATATAGTGACAACGATTACCAGAGATTTAACACCATCGTCGATCCCCATATATCAAAAGATTTGTTTTGTTGGTCACATTCCAAACATTCAAAGTCCTTAATCATGTATTCTCTTGAATACCTTAGTGAAAACATGAATTCAGTTAAAAGTTAACACTTTCCAAATACCAAAATCCTCAAAATTCTATATACTCAAATCATGATATCACTTAGTCCTTATATCAATCATGAGCTCATGAATACTGTTAAACATTTAATTTTCTCCTTATCCCTTCATTATGCCCATATCATCTGCATTCTAAAAATATCTGAATAACCTTTCCTGGATAATGGTAACATTAATAAAACACTTTTAAAACTCAAGAAAAGACAATAATGTAACAATCCTTAGATGTCTCTTTATTCCATAGTACCATGAGATTTCTTATACAACATTACACATGATAAACATGTAATCATTTCACTACATTCTTAAACCATTAACCGAGCTTCAACAATTCTTTCACATCACATATCATTTGTAGTCTCTTCATCATCATCCACATAAATACTACCCATACGACCATACTGATTCTCTTCATGAGTCTTTCCCTTAGGGCATTGGTTTGCATAATGCCCATACATTCCACATTTAAAACACTTAACCATTTTTGATGTCGTAGCAATACCATTATCCTCATCCATGGTGTTAACTGAACCTTTTCCTTTGCACTTACTTGCTTTGTGTCCTTCTTTTCCACACCCAAAGCATCTTCCAGTTCCCTTGAAACATTCTCCTTGATGCCTCTTCCCACATGATTTACATAGGGGAAATTGAACTTTCTTTCCTCTATGGTCATCATGAAACTTCATCTTTCTCTTATTAGCCGAGTCAGGAAACTTACCAAATTTTACTTTATTGATCATATTATGAGATTGCTGATTCGGCATAATAATGATGTTTGGACTTCCAAATCCCATTTCATTTGGTTGCTCATAAAGAATACCATTCCATTGTCCATCATATCCTCCATTATCGTGAATCATCTTGTTTCTAGCCATTTTCTAAAACCCAAAAAGAATAGTGTGAGAGGCAAAAATCATAATAAAGGGAGAGTAACATCAATATCTAACATCTTAGGTTAAATTCTAAGATCATTACCATAGTTCTAGTACTATATCCTATACGTATACTTATCCTTAGGGACATCCCTAGACATACATTAGAAATATCTCTAGGGATCTCACTAACGTTTTCGCATCCTAGTTTCCAAAGGTTGACTAAACCTTTCCTCTGATACCAACTGTAGAGACCCGAAGCTTATCGTACATGGACATTACATTACTTTTGCGGAATACTTATTATATAACAAAAACACACACTAAAGGATCGTAATAGTTTAGTGTCTTTGGAAACTCGGAATGTAATCTTCTAATCGTGGTGAAAGATCTTCAATATCTCCCATAAAGATCTTCCCTTTTTTTTACCTTAAACCTTTATTTATATCCTGGGGAAAAGAAAACATAAAAGGGTGAGCTCAAATGTTCAGTAAGGGTAAACAAAAGAAAATCAATCACATCATATTCATAAGAACATAACTTTTGGAAATCTTAACCTGCAAAAGAGAGCATAATTTCATAACATGGGATAAATCATAGTAGTGAAATGAAATCCCAATAATCATAACTTAAAACATGAAACATTGTGGCATACACACATAATCATAGAGAATCATTTCTTGTTAGTCATGACTCATTGCCAAGACTATCTTAGTGGACAAAGTCCCTTTCTGAATCGAGTAACCCTCGTTCCAGTCCTGTTTCACTGAACCGGTATAACCTACCATTCCAGCCATGTCTATCTCATGAGATATAAAATCTTTACCCAATTAATTGGAGGGAGATATAGGTCCCACACATCTCATAATGATACCATTCTTATGTGTGCCACAAAATCATAAATCATACATCATTGCATTACCCATGTAATAAAAATGGGAATCTTAAACATCATGCCATCATAATCCATAAACAATTTATATCATTCAATAATAAGAATATTGAAACCATTTAAATCATAGAGACATTTTACTTGAAACATACATATCAAATAATGTCATCTTAGATGGAAAATAGTTTTGAGAAAATCACTCGAAATGAATTCTTGAGGAACATATCCTTTCTTCTTTAAAATCATTTTCTTTTCACAAAATTCCATGAAATATTAAAAGATAAGGGTTTTCTTGAAAATAATCATACAATCATGTAGAGGAAGCTTCTTGAAAATGAGGTGTTATGAAACCGTAAAAATCCTTTCACGCCGTAGAAGTTAAAAATAACATTCTCCTCGTACTTTTGTCGGAAAAGTCAAAAAGCACCTCGTATGAAAAACGTCAAAAGATTCCTTTCATATTTTTTTACTAAAAACTCACCGAAGGGTAAAATTGGATTAAAAAAATTGTAGTTGGATGGAAATAATATTACATATTGAGGAAACATGGATGTGGATGATAAAATACACCCCAGTAAATGCCAAAGTATAAACAATCCCGGATAAAAATGAGATTGTGATATTTCCCTTACCTTAGGTCCAATTTGCTTCATATGTGTCCGAACCTCCTGTATAATGATTTAAATAATGTCATTGACTTATTACAGAATCATATTCATTGTTATGATATCATATATGGTTCACTTATGACATTATATTACCCGTTCTTTTGTAAATTCCATGTTAAAGAAGCGTTTTGGGTAAAATCGTTTCATTTATCGTAGGTGTTTTGACTTGTTGTTCTTGACATCATTATTACTTATATCATGATTTACTTACTTCCAGAATATAAGATATGATTTATATATCATATATATTCAGTATATATATATATAATAGATAGATAAATAAAATGAAAAACACCGTTCATGGAGACGGTAGTCCGTACGTATGCATGAACGCTGTTTTTCTTTCCTTATTGTCTTGAAATGGAAGTAAGTAGATGACATACATATGTATATATATACATAAATCCAGTAGCTTTATAATGTTATATATTTCATTATTATTTCTTATATATACATTATAATCATTCTTAAATGGTTAACATGGAGAATGAATCTCATCGCGTCGTGGAGACGGTAGTCCGTACGTACGCACGAGCGATGATATCATTTCTATAAATATTGAATTGAATTGGAGTGGATTATACAATATATCAGAATCAATATGATGTTTTAATAACTATGTATAGTTATTCTTTACACCATTATACCCATCCATGTAAGGTGGTGGTGGAAAATAGATTACACCACGGCGTGGAGACGGTATTCCGTACGTACGCACGCGCGGTGATTTCTTTTTCCGTAGGATGGATAGATGGTGAAATAGGGTTGTTTCATACTTATAATAACATATCGGTATATGAGTGATACTGATGTTATTACTTCATAATGAAACAACCTAAGAAGAAGATGTTGAAGAAGAAATAAAGATGAAAGAATTGGTAACGGTAATTACCTCTTCTTTGAAGTGCCTCTTTGAGACCTCCTCTTAGGGCACTAAAATTGGTCTTTGAGGAAGACCAGAACCTCTAGGATGTTTTTAGGGAAGTGGAGAAGAGATTTTGGCAGGGGTTGGCCGAGCTTGAGTGCTCAATTTGGTGTGAGGAGGAGGGGGAGGAGGTGTCCTTTTATAGGGGAGGAGAGGGGCACCCTAGGAATATCTCAAAATATTATTTTATATTAAAGTCAAAATCGGTTTATAATGGTTCCAAAGGGTCTTATTTCGAAGCTAAAGTGGGGATGGGTCGAAATCCTATCAACCAATAGGATTTAGACAAGTTTAGGGTATTATGTTTAACCTTATCAATTAGATTTAACTCTAAGTTAAATAATTTAACTTTTACCATGTCTTTTTGTTTTCTTTCACTATATGGTTAATAAACTTACTATAACATGCCAAACGAACCCCAAATTGTTTATTATTAATATATATATCCTTATCTAAGTCATTTTGCCGAACCTTAGATTTTTAGGAATAAAATAACAATTAATAATATAATATTTGATTTAAAAACTATTTTGTGTCAATTTTGACACTATTTGATATATGATTTTTGTGAAAGTCATAACAGAATTATATGTTCGAACCAAGTTTATTAAATCAACACTAATATATCATAGTAACCTATAAAATTAGTGGAATTCATAAAAAGTCTTAAATTACATTTATTTTGGTATTTATATTATCAATTATGTCAATATTTCATTAATAAGATAATTACTGCATCATCTTTGTGTCATAATTAAATTATTTGATGTCTAAAAATTACAAATAAAATACCATTATGTAGGAAATATTTTTAGCTTTCTAATGAATATTTATAGTCGAATTTATCTTATGTATAACCCCATATTAAAAATGATTTACTTATTAAACTTTGATTTTAACTATTTTAACCCTTCTTTAAATAAATTAATAATAAATGTCCTAATCTAATCCAAGTGGGCCTAAATGGTCATATTTTATTCCTAAGTTTGTTTTTGGTCGAATTACACTTGTCCAATAGAATTAGGACATGTTTTAGGGTAATAGTAATATCATATTTACCCTTAGTTACCCTATTTACTATTAACCGCGGTAAAAAGTAAAAAGTTACTATTCACCAAAAAATTATTTTCATCTCATTGAACCACATTTTAGTCCTTGATATTAACCGTGTCTCTCGGATTTTCGAAATTCCATTCACAGAAGCGGTAAAATTAAGTTTTATGCAAAATTCAGTTTTTTAACCTACCACTTAGTACTTTCACTATTCATCAAAAATTGATGTTTTTCAGAACAATGCCAAAATTTCATCCTAAGCTATATTTCATATTCCGAATTCAAAAATGAAATCTATTTTACCAAATTCATAACATAGAAGTTGCATTAATTAATTTTATAATTAAATCCCGCTGTTAAAATAAATAGCGTGTTTTTAGAAACAATATATATCAAAAGATTGACACTTGATTATGTCTGGTTTAAATGTGAAATTACAACCAATGACCAACATTGTATTAAATTGTAAAAATATATTCTAAATATAATTTAAAACCACTCAAA